>CAUOFW020000785.1:0-194132 GCA_963454935.2 Ilex paraguariensis
CAACCCCCTAACTTGATTCATGCATTGTCCTCAATGAAACAAAAAAAGTATGATATTCAATGATGGACATTAAAAAGATTAGTAGGGTTAGAGAACACATCGCACTTGAGCTTTGACAAAAACACCAATATCTGCGACTAAGAAGAACAAAACTATACAACAAAAGAACATAATTAACATGGAATAAAAATAAAGTAAGTAAATAAAAGCCTGTACATTGAAAAGCAGAAAAAAAAAACTAATTATTCCTCCACAAGTTCCGGGTATACCGGATCCATCAAATTCTCTTCCACCACTTGTTCTTCAAAGCCCCCAATAAATGAATTAAGTCTTTGGCCATTGACCTTGAATGTCTGGCCATTTTGGGGTTTTGGACATCCACAGCTCCGTTGGGGTAGGCTACCTTGACAAAATAGGGGCCATCCCAACGGGATCAGAGTTTGCCTTGGAAAATGGAGAGGCGAGAATTGTATAAGAGTTCTTTTTGCTCAGGCTCAAATGATTTCCTCACGATGGAGTTATCATGAAAGATTTTGGAGCTCTCATACGCATCTCGTCGAATCTCTTCTAACTCGTTCAGCTCTAATTTCCTACGATCACTGGCCATTCTCAAATTAAAATTTAAAGTTTTAATGGCCTAATAGGCCTTGTGTTTCATTTTGACTGGCAAGTGACAAGCCTTTTCATAGACAAGCCAGTAGGGAGACATGCCCAAAATAGTTTTAAAGGCAGTGCGGTATGCCCAGAGGGCATCGGTCAATCTATCGGACCAATCCTTCCTGTTTGGGTTAACCATTTTTTCTAGAATGTTCTTGATCTCCCTATTGGCTAGCTCGGCTTGGCCATTTGTTTGTGGGTTATAGGCAGTGGATACTTTGTGAGTGACACCATATTTGAACATTAGAGATGCAAATGGCCTATTACAGAAATGTGATCCACCATCACTTATTATTGAACGAGGCATCCCAAACCTCGAAAAGATGTTCTCCTTGAAAAATTTGACTACGACCCGGTGGTCATTAGTCTTGGTCGGGATAGCCTCCACCTATTTGGACACATAGTCCACTGCCAAGAGGATGTACAAATAACCAAATGACATAGGGAAAGGACCCATGAAGTCGATGCCCCAACAGTTGAATATTTCTATAACAAGTATTGGTGAAAGGGGCATCATGTTTCTTTGGGTCACACTACCCAACTGTTGGCATTTGTCGCATCCCTTACAAAATGAAACACAATCTTTGATAAGAGAGGGCCAGTAAAAACCTGATTGAAGAATTTTGGCCAAAGTCTTTTTCGCTGAGAAATGTCCACCACAAGCTTGTGAATGGCAAAATTCAAGGACATCCCGCTATTCATGTTCAGGTACGTATCTCCTCATGATTTGGTCGGGGCAATACTTGAACAAATATGGGTTGTCGAAGTAGAAGTACTTCACATCTGCCATAAATCGTCTTCGATCTTCTAGGCTCCATTGCGGTGGTATCCGTCCTATTGCAAGATAGTTACATATATCAGCATACCAAGGACAAACAGAATGAATTGATAGCGAATGCTCATCAGGGAAAAAGTTAGGGATAGGAATGTGCTCATTGGCCTCTTGCACCACAAGTCGGGATAAATGATCCGCCACCACGTTCTCAACTCCTTTCTTATCCTTGATCGTCAAGTTGAATTCTTGTAGGAGGAGTATCCACCTAATGAGTCTCAATTTTGCATCCTGCTTAGACAACAAATACTTTAAAGAAGAGTGATCAGTAAAGACAACAATAGGCGAACCAATGATGTAAGCACGAAATTTATCTAAGGCAAACACTACTGCTAGCAATTCTTTCTTGGTGGTAGTGTAATTCATCTGAGCCTCATTAAGTGTTTTGCTAGCATAGTGTATCACATATGGTCTATTTTCCTCCCTCTGACCGAGCTCTGCACCGACTGTGCAATCACTCGCGTTGCACATGAGCTCAAAAGGTAGATCCTAATTGGGTGGTCGCATGATCGGAGGTGTGACAAGCATGCTTTTAAGTTTTTTAAAGGATGCCTCACAATCATCCGACCACTCAAATGGGACCTCCTTAGACAGCAGGTTGGTCAAGGGTCGGGCCAATGCACTGAAATTCTTTATGAATCGGCGATGGAAACCTGCATGGCCCAAAAATGATCATATGCCTTTGATGGCTCTTGGCGTGGGGACGTTGGAGATGGCCCCCACCTTGGATTTATTGACTTCAATACCCTTTGCCGAAACTATATGGCCAAGCACAATTCCTTCCATCACCATAAAGTGACACTTTTCCCAATTCAAGACTAGATTCTTCTCCTCACATCTTGTTAGAACTTTCTCCAAGTTTGCCAAACATCCCTCAAATGAATCCCCAAACACCAAAAATTCATCCATAAAGACCTCCACTATCTTTTTCACCATGTCACTGAAAATTCCCATCATACAGCGTTGAAAAGTCCCCGGAGCATTGCACAGTCCAAATGGCATGCGACGGTAGGCAAAGGTACCATAGGGGCATGTGAAAGTGGTCTTCTCTTGATCCTCCAAAGCAATCTCAATCTGATTGTAGCCAGAGTATCCATCTAAAAAATAGTAGAATAGATGCCCCGCTACTCGTTCTAGAACTTGTTCGAGGAATGGCAATGGGAAGTGGTCTTTTCTTGTGCAAGCGTTTAGCTTTCGGTAATCAGTGCACACCCTCCATCCGGTGATTACTCTTCTAGGTATAAGCTCATTCTCATCATTATCAACCACCGTAACTCCAGATTTCTTGGCTAGCTTAATGGGAGATGATCGGGAAGTAAGTTGAGTTTCCATGCAGACATGGTGTTGATAGTATCAGATTTTTCAGATGTCTTCCTAGATGAACTACTCGGGTTACCCCCACAGAGAGAGATTGAGTTTACGATTGATCTCTATCCGGGAACTGAACCCATATCCATTGCTCCTTATCGGGTGGCACCTTTGGAGTTGAAGGAGCTAAGGAAGTAATTAGACCATTTGTTGGCCATTGGGTTTATCCGTCTAAGTACTTTACCTTGGGGAGCCCTGGTCCTCTTCGTGAAAAAGCATGACGAAACACTTCAGTTATGCACGGATCACCGAAGGTTGAATCGGGTTACCATAAAGAATAAATATCCATTGCCAAGGATTGATGATTTATTCAATTAGCTGAGGGGTTCTAAGTATTACTCCAAGATTAATCTTCGCACAAGGTATCATCAATTGCAGATCAAGGAGGAAGATATTCCTAAGACTACTTTCCGTACCCGGTATGGTCATTTTGAGTATACGGTGATGCCGTTCGGATTGACTAATGCTCCAACAGCCTTCATGGATTTAATGCACAGGGTATTTCGGCCATATCTAGATCAGTTTGTCATCATGTTTATTGATGACATACTAATCTATTCTCGGACTCACGAGGAACATGGATGCCATCTCTCTATTGTGCTACAAACATTGAGAGAACATAAGTTATATGCGAAGATGAGTAAGTATGAGTTTTGGATGAAAGAAGTGAAATTTCTTGGCCATGTTGTGTCGAAACAAGGGGTAGTTGTTGACCCCGCAAAGATTGAGATAGTGATGAAGTGGGAACCACCAAAGAATGTGACCGAAATACGTAGTTTTCTGGGCTTAGCAGGCTACTATCAGAGGTTTGTGGAAGGGTTCTCAAAGCTAGCAATGCTGATGACACGTCTCACAAAGAAAGGAACAAAATTCTTGTGGACTCAAGAGTGTGAACTAGCTTTTTGCACCTTGAAGGAGAAGTTGACAACCACCCTTGTCCTCATTATTTTGAGTAGTGGGGAATGATACGATGTGTACACCGATGCTTCGCTACGAGGCTTGGGGTGTGTGCTAATGCAAGGAGGGAAGGTGGTTGCCTATAGCTCTAGGCAACTCAAGGTTCATGAGCTGAATTATCCCACCCATGACTTAGAGCTTGCCGCTGTGGTTTTTGCTCTTAAGTTATGGAGGTGTTACTTGTACAGAGAGAAATTCCAAGTGTTTTATGATCATAAGAGCCTTAAGTACATATTCACCTAGAAGGATTTGAATCTTCGGCAAAGAAAGTGGATTTAGTATTTAGAAGACTATGAGTTCACACTCAACTACCATCCGAGAAAGGCCAATGTAGTCGCCAATGCACTTGGTCGAAAGTCTTGGGGTGAACTCAATGTTCTTGCAAGTAAATGGAAGATGAGGGATGCCCTTGGAGACTATGATCTATGGGTTGGAGAAGATAGATCTCGGCCAGCCTATTCAACCTTGTAGCCCAACCTACCCTTCAACGTAGGGATTGTGGAATTGCAATGCTTAGATCCTGACTTAGCGTCGATTCGAGCTAAATTGGAGAATGGAGAAAAAATGGAGGGTTGGTCTTTGAGAAATGGAGAACTGAGATATGGGGAGAAGCTATGTGTTCCCCATGATTCGTCCCTTAAGGAGGAGATACTTGGAGAGTGTCATTGCTCTAAGTTTGCTATCCACCCTGGTAGCATAAAAATGTATAGGGACATGAAGCGCCAATATTGGTGGAAGGGAATGAAAAAGGATGTGGCAAGGTTCATAGCACGATGTGCGGTGTGCCAACAGGTGAAGATCGAACGTCAAAAGCTGGGAGGATTACTACAGTCTTTGCCTACCCCAGAGTGGAAGTGAGATCATATCATCATGGATTTCGTGTCGGGTTTACCACAGACGTCGTGTGGGCATAATGCAGTATGGGTTATAGTTGATAGACTCACCAAGTCTGCACATTTCTTGAGTATGAAGACCACAGACACTCTAGAGACCTTGAGCAAGCTGTATATCTGCGAGATAATGAGATTGCATGGAGTTCCACTCTCTATCGTATCGGATCGTGATTCCCATTTTGTGGCACAATTTTGGCAAAGTCTAGAACGAGCTATGGGGACAAAATTGCATTTTAGCACCACTTTTCATCCCCAAATGGATGGCCAATCCGAGAGGGTGATACAGATTCTGGAGGATATGCTCCGTGCTTGTGTATTGGACTTCAAGGGAAGTTGGAGTGACCATTTGCCATTGGTGGAATTTGCGTACAACAACAGCTATCAGACAAGTATTGGAATGGCTCCATATGAAGCATTGTATGGAAGGCTATGTCGATCAACGACATGTTGGTTAGAAATAGGCGAGAGTAGCTTGTTTGGGCCGAAAATTGTTCGAGAAACTATAGAAAAGATTCAACTCATCCGGGAGAGACTACACATGGCACAAAGTAGACAGAAAAGCTATGCGGACACAAGACGAAGACCATTGGAGTTCCAGGAAGGAGACTATGTTTTCCTCAAAGTGTCGCCTAAGAAGGGAGTTTTGAGATTCGACAAGAAGGGAAAATTGGCTCCAAGGTACATCGGACCATTTGAAGTGATCAAAGCAGTGGACAAAGCGGTGTATGAACTTAGATACCGGCTCATTTGTCAAGGGTGCACAACGTGTTTCATGTGTCGATGTTGAGGAAGTGCTAGTCGGAGACCATGCATGTCACAGATTTGGAAGATATCAAAGTTCAAGACGGAGCAGCGTATGAAGAACAACCGGTGAAGATTCTTGATACCAAAGAGAAGGTGCTTTGCAACAACGTCATCCGACTAGTGAAGGTTTTGTGGCAACATCACGGAATGGAGGAAGCTACTTGGGAACCCGAGCTAGAGATGCGAGAGAAGTATCCTTATTTATTCGTTACTTGAGGTAAGTTTCGAGGACAAAACTTTGATGAGATTGTAAACCCCTACACTCTTATCTTTATAACTCGTAATTATGTTTTTGAAATACTAATTTAAGTACTGGAGTATGCATGAACTAAGTAGATTGTAAGAGTAGAGATAAAAATGTTAATTGTGTAGAATCAGGTAAATATTTAGTTTAAACTTAGTTTTGACTTGTAAATATATGAAACCATTTGCAATAGAACTTATACCAACTACGTTTGATGTACAAATATATGTGGTAAAATTTTGGGTTGGTTTTGGAAGGGTTTGGAATGGATTTGAAATGAAAAACAGAGGAAGAGGGCTAAACTGGACAAAACCGTATCGGTACGCTGCTATCCAGAGGGCATATCGTACCGGTACGCTCTGTAAGTTCTAGACACTTTAAGTCGCGATCTGGGGTTCATTTTTTACCCTATAAATACATAATGATGCCTCCATTAGCTCCATTTCAACCTTTCTAACCCTAGAAAACCTTAGAGATGAAGAAAGGAAGAAAAAACACAAGATCAAAGGGGATTTTCACTTCAAAGAAGATCAAAACCCTAGTTTTTCAAGAACACCAAGGTAGGGGGTTTTCTTTCATTCTTGTCCATTGATGCTAGGGCTAATGTATATGTATTCTTTGACTCTAAATCTTATATATTTGCTATGAAACATCTTTTCTTGGTCTTCTTGCAATTATTATCATGTTTTACACAAGTTAGGGTTGAATACCCATGAAATCTCTTTTCTTACTTTAAAACCCTAGTTTTTGGAGAGATGAATTTTCTTCTTAAATTCTTCCTTTATTATTGATTTTGAAACTATAGTGCTTTGTGTTGAGTAAAAAAATGACGTTGTTGTGATCTCTTGTATTTTTCTTAATTGGTTTTGGAATTGTCACGTGATAAATTTGGGGATTTTTGAGATATGCTTGTAAATTGAGAAATTGAGTTTGGTATTATATCTCTCATGAGTATGGGAGGACCATGGGTGGCCTTTGATGAGATATTGGGTAGACGTTATTCATACTCCGTGTGGGTTTGAACTTTTCCTACCACTCGTAGTGGGGTTAGTGCTTTGGTAAGAGTAAACCGCTATTTCTCACGGGTATCGAGGCAGAGCGATAGTATATTAATGCCTGAGTTGGATACTTCACTACCATTGGTATGGTATACGCCCTTCCTAAATGTTGGATATCTTTGAGAAGATTTGGGTGTGTGTGTGTGGGCTAGATGTTACTCAATGCGTTGAATCATGTGGATGCCTTACATCATGTTTGAGATACATGTATATATTGTTGTGAAATGTTCAAGTTATGAGTTATTGTTTATGGTACCAGAAATAGTTTCTACAAGAATTTTGGGAAGTATGGGATTCCGCAAGAACTTGGGAGAAACGGTTTATGGTGGAATGGGTTATTAGTTGTATATTGGTTTCACTTATTCATTAAATTACTGTTGTTGCTTAAACTTGAGATATGTTTCAAATATTCCTATTTTCTTCAAAATTTCATATATGCTATTTGTGAAAGGTAACCGACCGTTTTTATATGCTTTTCTAAACCTTGTTCGAGTTTGGGAGAAATGTTGCTATAGAGCTTAGTGTTCACCCCCCTACAAACTACATTTTTCAGATTATGTACTAGAGGAGGAATTGGGAATTGAGGAACCGACACACTAGGAGACTCCTGTAGATGGGCAAGCTGTTCCCGAGGTGGTCTCTTAGAACAACATTACCTCTTATTCTAGAATAGGAAATTCATTTTTGAAATATTGTGAAGTCTAAACTAACCTTTTGTTATTCTGCTGCAAGTTTAAATGTGATTTCTTTTGGGATGTAATGGCCATAGTTGACTTATTCTTTTTGGGATGATATTATAAATGATATATTTGATGAATGAAATGTTCTTTAATGATGGATTTATTTAGTTGCTCTTATGCTGTGAATGGTTTTTAGTTTGTAATGCCGTCTAGGGTGGGTTTTGGGGCGTTACAAACCTGGACAGATGGTCTGCCACGACATTCTCAACACTCTTTTTGTCCTTAATGACCAGATCAAACTCTTGAAGTAAGAGTATCCATCTTAAGAGCCTAGGTTTGGCATCCTTCTTTGTAAGCAAGCATTTTAATGTTGCATGATCAGTGAACATAGTAACAGAAGAACCAACAAGATAAGGACAAAATTTTTCCAAAACAAAAACTACTGTAAGCATTTCTTTTTCAGTTGTTGAATAATTCATTTGAGCATCATTCAAAGTTTTACTTGCATAGTAAATGACATGTGGTATCTTATCTTTTCTTTGTTCCAATACAACACCTAAAACATAATTACTTGCATCACATATTATTTCAAAGGGAAGAGTCCTGTCAGGGGGCTGCATTATTGGGGCAGAAATTAACATGCCTTTAAGCTTATCAAAAGCTTGCTGGCACGCTCATTCCAATCAAAGATTGTGTCCTGACTCAGGAGATAACACATAGGTTTTGCTATGGTACTAAAATCTTTTATGAATCTCTTGTAAAAGCCTGCATGTCCTAGGAATGATCGGACATCCTTTACAGTCTTGGGAGTAGGCAAATTCCTAATCAGAAATATTTTTGCCTTGTCAACTTTTCTGCCCTCAGACGACACAATGTAACCTAAGATAATGCCTTGTGTTTCCATGAAATGACATTTCTCCCAATTAAGCACTAGATTGGCTTCATGATACCTTATTAGTACCTTTTCTAGATTGGCCAAACACAAATCAAACGAGTCACCATAGACAGAGAAGTCATCCATGAATACTTCCAAAAACTTCTCAACCATATCCTTGAACAGACTCATCATGCATCTTTGGAATGTTGCAGGAGCGTTACAAAGTCCGAATGACATTCTTTTGAATGCAAAAGTACCAAAGGGGCATGTGAATGTGGTTTTCTCTTGATCATTGAGTGCTATCTCAATTTGATTGTATCCGGAATAGCCATCCAAGAAACAGTAAAATTCATGGCCTGCAATTCTCTCTAGAGCTTGGTCCAGAAAGGGATAAGGGAAATGGTCTTTCCTAGTCACCAAATTGAGTTTTCGATAGTCAATATACATCCACCATCCTGTAACGACTCTAGTTGGTACTAGTTCATTGGCTTCATTCTTTACCACTGTGACCCCAGATATTTTAGGCACAACTTTGGTTGGACTAACCCATTTGCTATCGGAGATGGGAAAGATTATCCCTACATCTAAGAGTTTAAGCACTTCCATTTTCACTACTTCCTTCATGTGAGGGTTCAATCTTCGCTGCATTTGACCAGAGAGTTTTGAATCCTCTTCCAGGTATATGGCATGATTGCAGATAAACAATGTTATACCTTACAAGTCATTAATGGTACACCCAATGGTGCTTTTGTGGCTTTTAAGAACTTCAATAAGTTTAGACTCTTGCAAGTCTGTGAACTTAGATAAAATTATCACTGGGTATGACTTGTTCTCTCCTATGAATGCATATTTGAGGTCAGATGTGAGAGGTTTCAATTCAGGCTTTGGTGGCTTGACACTTGATGAGAGTGGCTTTGAGCCACTTGGTGAAAGTTATTCGAATTTGGAGGTCCATCTATCAACAACATGAGTCGGGCAATTCTTTGGATCATCATTTGTTGTCTCAGATGTAATAGATTATGACAGAGAATTTTCACAGAATGTGTTATTCAGATGGTCCTGAACCAATGACTCAATATAATTTATTTCTTTCTCTTCTTTGTCTTCTCTTGGGTGTTTTGCAAAATTGAAAATATTTAGCTCAAGATTCATATTTCCAAAGGTTAATTTCATGACCCCATTCCTGCAATTGATTAGTGCATTTGAAGTTGCTAGGAAGGGTCGACCAAGAATTATGGGAATTGGGTTCTCTGAATGCTTTGCTGGCTGAGTATCTAGGACGATGAAGTTAAAAGGGAATACAAAGTTGTCCACTTGGACAAGTACATCTTCCACAATACCCCTAGGGATTTTGACAGCTCTGTCTGCCAACTAAAGTGTGACACTTGTGGGTTTGAGTTCTCCTAGACCCAACTGCTGGTAAACGAAAAAAGGGAGCAAGTTGACATTAGCCCCTAGGTCTAACAGTGCTTGTTCAATTATGAAATTTCCAATGACACACGATACAGTCGAACACCCTGGATCTTTGTATTTTGGAGGGATTTTATGTTGAATCAAGGCACTGACATCTTATGTCAGGAAAGCTCTTTTTTGACTATTCTGGTTTCTTTTGACTGTACACAAGTCTTTCAGAAACTTGGCACAAGATGGAACCTATTTGGTTGCATCCAGAAGTGGGATGTTGATTTTTACTTGATTAAAAAGTTCATAAATTTCAGGCTGACTATTCAACTTTTGTGCAATTTTGAGTTTATGAGGAAAATGAGCAGGAATAGAACACACGGGTTCTTCTTCCTTTGATGGCTTTGGTTCTTGTTCAATCATGGGCTTGGGTTCCTCTTTTCTCACACATTCAGGCTCGACTGGTGAGTTGACTGGGTTTGACTTAGGTTTTGACTTTGGAAGTAACATGTTTTTAATGGTCTTGTTAATCACCTTGCCACTTCTTAGTGTAGTGACAACTTGGGCTTGGTCTTGTGGAGTTTCCATGATAGCGGGATTTCCCACCAGAATTTTGCCTTGTGGTGGTTTTGGTTGGGCAGGAAACTTACCCTTCTCATATGTGGCCATGGATTGGGTCAATTTTTGGATGTGGCTTTTAAAATCCTCAAAATATTGAGTGGTCTAAATTTTGAAATCAATGAAGGCCTAGGTGGAATTATTGTTGTAGTTCATTTGGCTTTGCATGAACTGATTCAGTGTATCCTCAAGGCTCCTCTTTTGGGGTGGTTGGTATGGTTGATATGTGGGAGGTTCTTGAGGTGGTGGGTGTGAACCTTGTTGTTGATTCATGGGAGTTGGTTGTGTGTTTCTCCAACTAAAGTTCGGGTGGTTCCGCTATCTTGGATTGTATGTTTCAGAGTATGGGTTGGAGTAAGGCTTGTTGAAGTTAGAAATGACATTTGTTTGTTCCAACAAGACTTCCTTGAATGCCAGAATAGTTGGACACTCCCTAGTAAGGTGTCCTGTTAGTGCACAAATCCCACACACTTGTTCTGTGGGAAGGCCAACATCAACTTGATGAACCTTTTTCATCTCTAAAGCTTTAAGCTTTCGAGACAAGGTGAACATTTTTGCTCTTAGGTCATCCTCATCTTTCAAGACATACTTACCCCCATGGGAAGTGGATGGTTTGACTTCAATAATGGTAGGGGAGGCTGAATCCCACATCTGAGAACTGTCAGATATGGTGTCAAAAAATTGAATGCCTCCTTCAAACTCTTACTCAAACTGTCCTTGAGCCATCATTTCAACAAATTGACGTAGTCTAGAGGGGCAAGGAGTTGTAGAAAAATCCTACCAAAGTCCAATTCTCAAAAGCATGGTGTGGGCAGGACTGAAGTAGATCCTTGAATCTCTCCCAACTTTGGTAAAAGGTTTCTCCTTCTTTGACCGAAAAATTCATGATTTGCCGTTTCAATGCATTAGTGTGGTGTAGAGGGAAATTTTTTTTGAAAAATTCATTTTGTAGTGCCTGCCAGTCAAGTATTGAAAGAGCTTTTAAAGAATTTAGCCATTGTTTAGCTTTATCCTTTAAAGAGAATGAATAAAGTTTCATTTTGGCTAGCTCAGCATTATCTTGAAATGTTCTACATACTTCCTCAGACTCTTTTCTGTGCAAATATGAGTTTTCTGTTTTGAGTCCATGGAATTAAGGGAGTAGTTGAACTCTCCCTGTCTTTACAGTAAAGAGGGGTGCAACTTCAGGAAAGATAAAACAAGAGGGGACACTATTTCTTGTGGGATTTAAGTAATCCAGCAGAATTCGAAAGTTAGGCACTTCCCCCTCTCTTACAGAAATATCTCCTCGTTTCTCATCATTTGTCATTTTACTTTCACAAGAGTGTACTACTGATCTAGGTGAGAGTGGTTCCGGTTGATTCACAAACCTAGAAGATTCTGCTGGCAAATTTTGATAGTGAGGAGCGTTCTCAGACATAAAATTAATTAAAACAACTTTATACACAGTGAAGCAAATTTATACACAAAAAGTGAGGTCTTTTTACCTTTTATTGGAAACACCTTTCATGGTTCCCCGGCAATGGCGCAAAAAGCTTGACTTGATCTGAAATATGTACACCCAAGTGTAGGCGGTCAAGTTGTGGTAATAATCTGGTTAAGTCCGGATTCAAATCCACAGAGAATTATGATTGGTGTTTTGAAGTAAGTAGTAATAAAGACCAAGTAACTGAAAAACTTTGAGAGTTTGAAGTTGTGGGGTTTCTTGAATAAAATAGAAGATTCTTGAATAGTAATAAAGCTCAATTAACTCCCGTGTCAACAACAAGTTAATAGGAAGATAAAGATGGACTATGAGAATTAAGTACATGATTCCAATGCTTTCTAGAAGTGGACAAGAAATGCATGTGCCGAGATTTAACCCGTCTACAAACAAGCAAGTGTTTCTATAAGGCATCCAACCATGGCATTAATGTTCCATTCTTTAGATAAAGCACGATAATAGTGAAGATTGAAATGTGTCATGAAGATCTAGCCTAGGTACTTGCCTTGAACCAACAAGTTTTTCCATGCAAAAGTCATCCGTGACATAGAAAAAACCGATAGTTATACGAAGTACCTTAGTTTGCTAGATGTATTCAATCCTTCAATAAGTGAAGTATAAAACATTAAAGCATATAGAAAATGCACTAATATTACTTTCGGATAATCAATACATGTTTATCACCTCTTACTAAAGAGTGAATGAGGAACTACTCACTCTACATGGCTTGAGTAAAGCTAGAAAAGTGAGTGATACTCATCCCTCCAAGTGGAGAACTTACAAGATAAAATACAATAAACGAAGAGCCGATCTTCACCAAAGAATAAGTGAATCACGTTCCACCCATCATGGCTTTGGTAAAGCTCTAGAAAAGTGGAAGAGTTTTACTACTCTAAAGAAGAAGGAAGCTCAAGAAATGGAAGTGAAAGAAATAAACAATGAAAGTAGGAGAATGCTAGTCACCACTTGGAGGGTGGCTTCCTCAACCAACAAGTGGAGGGTTGCTTCCTCAACCAAAAGATGAAGGGTTGCTTCCTCAACCAAGAAATGAACTAACTCTCTTGATATAAGTAAATATAACATACATCTAAGATTAATCAAAATGAGTGGGAGTCTAAGCCTCCATACAAACTTCTTACTAGTTCTTGGTGTAGTCTAAGCCTACTAACCAAGCTCTCACTCCATACTTTACAAGAGAAGAATCCCCCTTCAAGCTCCCCTAATGGGAGTATTTATAGGCAAGGAAGGAGAGGGGGGAAGATCAGAGGGGATGAATGAATAGTGTATGTTGCCCAAGTCTAAGTGAAAACCAACTACTCTGCAGGCAGTTTATGGAGGACGTTCGAACGTTGTTTCTATTTTGGCTTTATAGACGTTCAAATGTTGTCTGACGTTCGAACATGGCTTCTGTTTTGCTTTAGGGGCGTTCGAATGCCAGATGGGTTTTGGCCATATCACTCAAGTGGTCTGTGGTCTTCTGTGGAACTCTATTTCCACACTCCATGTACATCTTGGCTCTTTGCACTTATAACTCTGGTCTTCAATCAAATCAAGTGGACGTTCGGACGTGAGTTGGCATTCGAACGTGGTGCTCAAGTACTTTTAGGGTCTTACTTCTTGATTGCAACACGCCATGTCTCAATAGTTTGGTCTTCTTAGAGTTCAAGTAAACGTTTGAATGTGAGGTTGCATTCGAACGTGGTTGCTTTGTTCCAACCTTCTCCAATTTTGTTCCCTAATGCACTGGTGTTACACTTAAGTGTGATATTTGTTGTTCTTGAGCCTTTGTTCACTTTAGGACCTGAAATGTCATTACTTAAACTCAATTAGAGTACAATTAGTCCCAAAAAGGCATAGTAAAATGCTAATTTTAAGCACCAATCAATAAACATGGTTTAGGCTACCCAAATAAACACACTCACACTTCTTACAAGATCATGTTTGTGAAGGGCATTGTGTGCATACTGAGGACTATTGGAGTGCCCATAGTTGCCCGAGGCCTAGACAAACCTCACAGTAGGGGGGTCTAAGTGAAGCCACACCAGAAGTCAAAGAAGGACATAGCGAGGAAAGGAGCTTCTAACTATGGTATTGGTTGGCATATAATTCTTAAGTTCTTGTATGTTGACTTGGAAAGTGATGGATAAAGCTTTGGTGACCCTAGCAAGGTTCCCCGCAGTTTTTCCCGAGGAATGTTTTCATCGTCAACAAATAGCAAGTGTTCTTTACTTTCTAATGTACACACTTTCATTTGTTAGCACACATACACACTGTGTGTTTGTTGATTTGATTGTACAAATATGTTTGAACCATAGCTGTGCAATTGGATTTGTTGGGATCACCATCAGATTGACTTGAGTGAATTAATTACATATTAATTAAAATCAATCGTTATGGTTCAAAGGCTTTGTGGTGACTAAAGGGGTTCTCACATTCATTGTTTCATATTTGTAGACGAGGTAATTGTAGTAGACATAGGTTTTAATTTGTAATCAATTTGGGCTAAAATTAAAACCTTATTCACCCCCTCTAAGTACACTGTCTTGGTCTCCACGTGTATAATCGTAAGGGCAGATCCACTGTGGGTTCGCCCTCTAGGAACAACAATTGGTATGAAAGCCTGGTTGCCAAAAGAATTTAAGTCACTGAGTAGGTGCATCTTGTTTTTGCTAACTTGTCTTGTTTACCTTCGAGAAATCTATCATTACTACTAGTTAGTTTTGATTGGATTCTCAAAAGGAAGGTGGTTGAATTGGACGACAGCCACTCTTTGATGGATCGAGCTTTGCATATTGGAAAACATGTACGAGAGCATTTCTTAAATCCATTGATGAGAGAGTGTGGTTGACTCTCCAAGAGTGTTGGAGGCCTTCCAGCACCACCATGCAAGTTGAAAGTGGTGAAGTGGTCATTGAAGTAAAATCATCCAAGGTATGGACAAAAAATGAGAATGAGTCCACAAGGTGAAACTTAAAAGGCTTGAATGCGATATTCAATGCCGCGACACATAATGAGTTTTGAGGACCACTAATTGCCAAACTTCAACGAAAGCGTGCAACATCTTGGTCGTTTCCGACATAGGGACTTCCTGGGTGAAGATGTCTTGACTTCTATTGTAGACCTCTCAGATCAAGAGTTCAAAGATGCAAGATGATAAAACATTTAGTAAATTGTGTGCTATATTGTGTGATTCTATAAATTAATCATTTGTAGTAGGTAATAAGGTTGGCGATGTCACCATCAAGTGAAAAATCTTGAGATCTTTACCTAAGAGATTTCGTATTAAGGTCACATCCTTGGAGAAGAGTGTCAACACGGAGTTGGTGTTGGTGGAAGACTTAGTAGGGCCAATCTTGTCCTTTGAGATGAACATTCCATCCTTAAAGTAAGCTAAGGGCATGGCCTAGAGCTAAACTTATGAAGACGTAGGGAAATCTGGGTCATCCCTAATTGAAGAGAAGGACCTAGGCTTGATTGTAAAGAAGTTCAAAAATATTTCAGGACTTGTAATGTTGATTCCTCAATGTTGAAAGGAGAGCCTTGTAGACGTAGTACTCCTAAGAAAGGAAGAGAAAAGGGGGGAAAAGACATTCCAAAAGAAGTTGGGGAAAGAGGTAGGGTGTCCAATGCTTTGAATGTCAAGGATTCAAACATATTGGGTTGGAATGCCCAAATTGAAAGATTATTGAGTTGCGCAAGGACAATAGGAGGGCTATGAAAGCCAAGTGTCATGATCATGAAAGAGAGTCAATTTTGAGGGTTGACTCCTCTTCTCAAGATGATGTAGGGAGCTTTACTTCTTTTGTAGGACCACTCTCCTCTCCCCCCAGGAGAAAATTCCACTAGTGAAGTTGATGGAATTCCTACAATGGAGGTACATGACTTGGATGACAAAATCCCCACATATGTGGACGATTAAGATTGCAATGAGTATATTCAAGATGTATATGATCAATTCTGTGTGCAACTTCTCATGTAACAAGAAAAGGTGCTCTCCTAGAGTGGTCGAGTCAACTCAAGTAAAGAAGGGACGAGAGGCCTTCAAGTGGACTTGGTCAAGTCCAAGGCCCAGATATCTAGCCTAGAAGATGAAACAAGTCTCTCCCTAATCGAATTCCTGTCAAGTCTAAGAAGAATCTTGAGTCAAAATGTGTAAAACTTGATAAAGATCTTCGTGAATCAAATGAGCTCTCTAATAGACTTTCCCAATGCAATGCAAAGTTTCATAGGATGATATATATAGGAAAAAGTATATGTGATAAGCGTGGTTTAGGCTACCCAAGTGAACACACCAACACTTCTTCCAAGACCGTGTTTTTGAAGGGCATTACCAATCCAGGAGCTCGACATGCTTGCACAAGCTCAAAATTTGTTATGAATGGTAGGGGTAGGAATTGAAAGAAGAAGGTTGCTGGAGAAACCCAAATCATTGGTGTGAGCGTATTGAGGACTGTTGGCGTGCCCATAATTGCTCGAGGCCTAGACGTACCTCATGGTTGGGAGGTCTAAGTAAAGCTACACCAAACGACGGAGAAGGACTTTCGATGGAGAGACATAGCGAGGAAAGGAGCTTCTAACCATGGTATTGGTTGGGATATAATTCTTGAGTTCTTATATGTTGACTTGGAAAGTGATGGATCAAACTTTGGTGAACCTAGTGAGGTTCCCCGCAGTTTTCTCCCATGGGGTTTTTCACTGTCAACAAATAGTAAGTGCTCTTTACATTCTACTGTTCACACTTTCATTTGGTAGCACACATACGCACTGTGTGTTTGTTGATTTGATTGTACGAATATCTTTGAACCATTGCTATGCAATTGGATTTGTTGGGATTACCATGAGATTGACTTGAGCAAATTAATTACATATAAATTAAAATCAATCATCATGGTTCAAAGGGTTTGTGGTGACTAAAAGGGTTCTTAGATTGATTGCTTCAAATTAGTTACAAGAGGTAATTGTGGTAGACATTGGTTTTAATTTGTAATCAATTTGGGCTAAAATTTCAATCCCTATTCACCCTCTAGGTATAGTGTCTTGGTCTCCATGTGTAAAATTGTGAGGGAAGATCCACAACGGGTTCGCCCTCCAAGAACAACAATTGGTATCAGAGCATGGTTGCCCTAATAATTTGAGTCACTGAGTAGACATATCTTGTTTTTGATAACTTGCATAGTTTACATTCGACAAATCTATCATTACTACTAGTTGGTTTTGAATGGATTCTCAAAAGGAAAGTGGTTCAATTGGGCGACCACCACTCTTCAATGGATCGAGCTTTGCATATTGGAATGCCCGTACAGGAGCGTTTCTTAAATCCATTGATGTGAGAGTGTGGTTGACTCTCCAAGAGGGTTGGAGGCCTCCCACAACCACCACACAAGTTAAAAGTTATGGTTGAAGTACAATCATCGAAGGTATAGAATAAAAATGAGAATGAGTCCACGGGGTGAAACTCAAAAGGCTTGAATGCAATATTCAATGCCGCAATGCCTAATGATTTTCGAAGATCGCTAATTGCAAAACTTCAACGGAAGCATGCGACATCTTGGTTGTTTCTGATGGAGGTACTTCCTTGGTAAAGATGTCTCAACTCCAAAGGTAGACCTCTCAGTTCGAGAGTTCATGGTTGCAAGATGATGAAACATTTAGTGAATAGTATGCTAAATTGCTTGATACTATAAATTAATCATTTGCATTGGGTACTAAGGTTGACGATGTGGCCATCAAGTGGAGAATCTTGAGATCTCTACCTGAGAGATTTCATGTTAAGGTCACATCCTTGGAGACAAGTGTCAACACATAGTTGGTGTTGGTGGAAGACCAAGTAGGGTCTATCTTGTCTTTTGAGATGAACCTTCCATCCTTAAAGAAAGCTTAGGGCTTGGCCTTGCGCTAAACTTATCAAGACGGAGGGAAATCCAGGTCATCCCTATTTGGAGAGGAGGACCTAGGCTTGATTATAAAGAAGTTCAAAAAATATTTCAAGGCTGGTAATGTTGAGAACTCAAGCTCGAAAGGAAAGCCTTGTAGACGTAGCACTCCTAGGAAAGGAAGAGAAAAAGGTGGAAAGGACTCTCGAAATGAAGTTGAGAGAAAGGGGTAGGGTGTCCAATATCTTAAATGTCAAGTATTTAGACATATTGCTTTGGAATGCCCAAATTGAAAGATGAGAGATTTGTGTGAAGAAAATAGGAGGGCTATTAAAGCCAAGTGGCATGATTGTGAAAGTGTGTCGACCTCAAGTGATGACTCCTCTTCAAAAGATGATGCAGAGAACTAAATTGCATTTGTAGGACCACTCTCCTTCCCTCCCAAAGAGAAAATTCCACCAGTGAAGTTGATGGAATTCCCACCACGGAAGTACATGACTTGGACGGGGAAATCCCCACATATGTGGAGGAATAAGATTGCTATGAGTGTATTCAAGATGTATATGATCAGTTACATGTGCAACTACTCAAGCACCAAGAGACGGTGCTCTCCTTGAGTGGTCGGGCCAACTCAAGTGAAGGAGAGACGAGAGGCCATCAAGTGGACTTGGTCAATTCCAAGGCCTAAATATCTAGCCTAGAAGATGAGAAGTCTCTCCCTGATCGAATGCCTGTCATGTTTAAGAAGAATCTTGAGTCAAAATGTGTCAAACTTGACAAAGATCTTCGTGAATCAAATGAGCTCTCTAATAGACTTCCCCAATGCAATGCGAAGTTTTATAGGATGATATCTATGGGAAAAAATATATGTGATAAGCGTGGTTTAGGCTAGCCAAATGAACACACCAACACTTCTTCCAAGACCGTGTTTCTAAAGGGCATTACCAACCCATTAGCCCCACATGTTTGCACAAGCTTAAAATTTGTTATGAATGGTAAGGGTAGGAATTCAAAGAATCAAAGAAAGAGGTTGCTAAAGAAACCCAAATCTTTGGTGTGTGCAAGTAAAGCTACACCAGAAGTCGGAGAAGGACTTTTGATGGATTGACAGTGAGGAAAGGAGCTTCTAATCATGGCATTATTGGGATATAATTCTCGAGTTCTTGTATGTTGACTTGGAAAGTGATGGATCCAACTTTGGTGAACTTAGTGAGGTTCCCCGCGGTTTTTACCTAGTGGGTTTTCGCTATCAACAAATAGCAAATGCTCTTTACTTTCTATTGTACACAATTTCATTTGTTAGCGCACACACTTTCTATTGTGCAAGTATCTTTGAATCATAGTTGTGCAATTGGATTTGTTGGGATCACTATGAGATTGACTTCAACGAATTAATTGCATATTAATTAAAATCAATCGTCATGGTTAACAGGGTTTGTGGTGACTAAAAGGGTTCTCACATTCATTGTTTCATATTTGTTAGAAGAGGTAATTCTGGTAGACATAGGTTTTAATCTGTAATCAATTTGGGCTAAAATTGAAAACCCTATTCACCCCCTCTAGGTATAGTATCTTGGTCTCCACGTGAATAATCGTGAGGGAAGATCCATTGTGGGTTCACCCTACAATTGGTATTAGAGCATGGTTGCCCTAATAATTTGAGTCATTGAGTAGAGATATCTTGTTTTTGCTAACTTGCCTAGTTTACCTTTGACAAATCTATCATTACTACTAGTTAGTTTTGAATGAATTCTCAAAAGGAAGCTGGTTCAATTGGACGACCACTAGTCTTTGATGGATCAAGTTTTGCGTATTGGAAAGCATGTACGAGAGCGTTTCTGAAATCCATTGATGAGAGAGTGTGGTTGACTCTCTATGAGGGTTAGAGGCCTCCCACCACCACCACACAAGTTCAAAGTGGTGGTTGAAGTAAAATCATCAAAGGTATGGACTAAAATTGAAAATGAGTCCACGAGTTGAAACTTAAAAGGCTAGAATGCAATATTCAATGCGATGACACCTAATGAGTTTCGAAGGATCGCTAATTGCAAAACTTCAACAGAAGCATGCGACATCTTGGTTGTTTCCCACAGAGGGACTTCCTTGGTGAAGATGTTTTGACTCCAAAGGTAGACCTCTTAATTTGAGAGTTCGAGGATGCAAGATGATGAAAATTTTAGTGAATTGTATGCTAAATTGCTTGATACAGTAAATTAATCATTTTGCATTAAGTACTAAGGTTGACAACGTGGCCATCCAGTGGAAAATCTTGAGATCTCTACACGAGGGATTTTGTGTTAAGGTCACATCCTTGAAGACAAGTTTCAAGACAGAGTTCGTGTTGGTGGAAGAGCTAGTAGGGTCTATCTTTTCCTTTGAGATGAACCTTCCTGCCTTAAAGCAAGCTAATGGCATGGCCTTGAGCTAAACTTATATAAACAGAGGAGAAATTTGGGTTATCCCAATTTGGAGAGGAGGACCTACGCCTGATTGTAAAGAATTTCAAAAAATATTTCAAAACTAGTAATTTTAAGCCCTTAAGGTCAAAAGGAAGGCCTTGTGGCGTAATACTCCTAGGAAAGGAAGAGAAAAAATGGGAGCGGTCGAAAAGAAGTTGAGAGAAAGGGGCAAAGTGTCCAATGCTTTGAATGTCAAGGATTCGGACATATTGTGTCAGAATGCCCAAATTAAAAGATGAGAGATTTGTGCAATGAAAATAGGAGGGCTATGAAAGCCAAATGGCATGATCATGAAAGTGAGTCAGCCTCGAGTGATGACTCCTCTTCTCAAGATGATGAAGAGAACTTTATTGCTTTTGTAGGACCATTTTCCTCTGCCCCTAGAGAAAATTCCACGAGTGAAGTTGATGGAAGTTCCACCATGGAGGTACATGAATTGGACGAGGCAATCCCCACGTGTGTGGAGGATTAAGATTGCTATGAGTATATTCAAGATGTATATGATCAATTGTATGTGCAACTCCTCAAGCAACAACAGAAGGTGCTCTCCTTGAGTGGTCGGTTCAACTTAGGTGAAGTAGGGGCGAGAGGCCTTCAAGTGGACTTGGTCAAGTCCAAGGCCCAAATATCTAGCCTAGAAGATGAGAATTAGTCTCTCCCAGATCGAATGGCTGTCAAGTCTAAGAAGAATCTTGAGTCAAAATATGTCAAACTTGATAAAGATCTTCGTGAATCCAATAACCTCTCTAATAGACTTCCCCAATGCAATGCGAAGTTTGACAGGATGATATCCATGGGAAAAAGTGTATGTGATAAGCGTGGCACCCCCACAAGTTGGCACAAGCTCAAAATTTGTTAAGAATGGTATGGGTAGGAATTCAAAGAAGTAGGTTGCTAAAGAAACCCAATTCATTTGTGTGTGCATACTGAGGACTGTTGGCGTACCCATAATTGCTCAAGGCCTAGACGAACGTCACGACTGGGAGGTCTAAGTGAAGCTACACTAGATGTCAGAGAAGGACTTTCGACAGAGTGACATAGCGAGGAAAGGAGCTTCTAACCATGGTATTGGTTTGGATATAATTCTCAAGTTCTTGTATATTAACTTGAAAAGTGATGGATCAAGCATTGGTGTACCTAGTATGGTTCCCCATGCTTTTTCCCCAGATGGGTTTTCGCAATCAACAAATAGCAGTGTTTCTCACATTCATTGCTTCATATTCGTTAGAAGAGGTAATTGTGGTAGACATAGGTATTAATTTGTAATCAATTTGAGCTGAAATTGAAAACCTTATTCGCCCCCTCTAGGTATAATGTCTTGGTCTGTGCGTGTATAATCATGACGGAAGATCCATTGCGGTGCCCTCCAAGAACAACAATTGGTATTAGAGTGTGGTTGCCCTAAGAATTTGAGTCACTGAATAGACGTATCTTGTTTTTGCTAACTTGCCTAGTTTACCTTCGACAAATCTATCATTACTACTAGTTAGTTTTGAATGGATTCTCGAAAGGAAGGTGGTTTAATTGGATGACCACCACTCTTCGATGGATCGGGCTTTGCGTATTGGAAAGTTCGTATGAGAACGTTTCTTAAATCCATTGCAAGAGAGTGTGGTTCACACTCCAAGAAGGTTGGAGGCCTCCCACGACGACCACGCAAGTTGGAAGTGTTGGTTGAAGTAAAATCATCGAAGGTATGGACTAAAAATGAGAATGAGTCCATGGGGTGAAACTCAAAAGGGCTCGAATGCGATATTCAATGCCGCGACACCTAATGAGTTCCAAAGGATTGCTAATTGCAAAACTTCAATGGAAGCGTGCGACATCTTGGTTGTTTCCCACGGAGGGACTTCCTTGGTGAAGATGTCTCGACTCCAAAAGTAGACCTTTCAGTTTGAGAGTTCTAGGATGCAAGATGATGAAACATTTAGTGAATTGTATGTCAAATTGCTTGATACTGTAAATTAATCATTTGCATTAGGTACTAAAGTTGTTTATCATATTTTGTGCTTAAATGTATGATTGTGTGACAAGCAATTACTTTGATTTCCTAGATGAAATTGGGAGATGAATTCTAGGTTTAGATTTGAATATGATAACGTGCGTCTGGTTAATTCTTCTTCGGATTGAATAGTTGGATTTGTGTACTGGATATGAATATACCTATATGCCGTGTGTAACTTTTATGAGAGTTTGAACATAATGAATCTATTCCAAATTATTTTGCATAGGCATATAGTAATTTAATTGGGAGAGATATTTTTATCTTGCTATCGGAAGAGGTTTGATAAATAATTTTGAGTTCTCAGTTAACAACTTATTTTGATTAATTAACTGGAAAGAGAGTTAGAAAGATTTATACGAAGAATTAGGGGAAGTTGTAATCTTAAATTCTTTTATCTGGTAAATTCAATCCTTGATTATTAAATTTAGATTTAGTTTTCAATTAATCATTTCATAGTTCAATTCCTATTGTTTAAATAAAATTGAATTGATATAAAGTTGGTACTTGAAAATTATTAGTAATAATTCTCCGTGGAAACAATACTCTACTTATCACTTTATTACTTGTTGATCATGTATACTTGCACGTAAATTGTCAATATCAAATTCGGACAAGAAGTTTTTGGAGCCGTTGCTGGGGACTTATTCTAGTAATTATTTCAATATTAATTTCAATCAATTTGATCATAGTTTAAACTTATTTAATTTTTTTGTGTTAATTACCTTCACAAGCACTTTGGAATTTTGTTTGCAAACAAGATCTACATGTCAGGAGCGACTACCGTATGAAGACGAAATTAAAAGAAGGCTCTAAAACTTGCGAAAACATTGTCAAGAAGTAAATAACCAAGAAACTATGGCTGAAAATGAATAGAAATCGCTAAGGGATTATGCTATGCTGCTTGTTACAGAAATACAATCAAGTATTCAAAGGCCCGCAATTCAAGCAGACAGTTTTGAGATCAAGCCGGGTACCATCCAAATGATTCAGAATTCAGTACAGTTTGGGGGGTTGCCTAATGATGACCTAAATGATCATTTGGTGAGTTTTCTGGAGATTTACAACACGTTCAAGTATAATGGGGTTTCTGAAGATGCAATTAAACTTCGACGTTTCTCTTTCACACTGCGTGATAAGGCAAAGAGTTGGTTGCATTCATTACCGCCGGGTTCTATTACTAGGTGGACAGACTTAGCTCAAAAATTCTTAGCTAAATTCTTTCCATCAGCTAAAACCGCTAGGATGAGGAACGACATCACTTCATTCGCACAACATGATTCTGAGACTCTCTTTTGAAGCTTGGGAGCATTTCAAAGACTTACTCCAAAAATTCCCTCACCTTGGTATTCCTAATTGGTTGCAAGTTCAAACATTCTACAACGGGTTGTTTTGTGCTATTCGGACTGCTATCGACGCAGGTGCAGGTTGGGTATTGATGGGGAAAATTTTCAATGAAGCCTATGAGTTATTGGAGACGATGGCTGACAACAATTATCAATGGCCCTCAGCAAAGATCAATCAGCCAAAGGTAACAGAGATTTATGAAGTTGATGTGGTTACTGCATTGGCTGCATAGGTTGCTATGTTAACAAAGAGGATTGATGCTTTACGGGTGCAGCCTATTAAGAGTGTGGCAGTTGTTTGTGAATTGTGTGCCGAGAACCATCTGAGCAATCTATGTGCAATTAGTTCAGAGTTAGTACAATACGTTGGTAACTTCAACAGTCAACAATATGATAATAATTTCAACAATTATAACCCTGGTTGGAGGACTCAGTCAAACTTGTATTGGAATAATAATCAAGCCCAAACTTCTACTCCAACATAATTATACCCACCAGGCTTTCAGAATCAAGCTCTACCACAATAGGAGAAGAAGTTGAATTTGGAGGAGCTGTTTTCCAGGTACATAGCACAGAATGAGACAGGGATGAACAATATGGATGTATCAATCCAAAACCTAGAAAACCAAATGGGTCAGCTCGCTAATGCCATTAACAATCGACCTCAAGGCACTCTACCTAGTGATATGGAGATCAATCCTAAGAGGGAAGGTAAGGAGCATTGAAATGCTATTACAATACGAAGCGGAAAAGAGTTACTTGAGGTAGTTGGTGGAACTCCAAAACAATCACATGGAGATGATACTAAGGGTAAAAAAAAATAAAAGATAGCAAGAATGTGGAACATAAAAAGAAAGAAGAAGATCCAGTTGCATGTTCTAATGGAGGTAATCTAAGACCTATTATGCCTCTCATGCTGTTTCCACAATGTTTGCAAAAATAGAAGTGGGATAAATAGTTCTCTATATTCTTGGAAGTGTTTAAGAAACTCTAAATAAATATCTCTTTCACAGATGCAGTGGAGAGAATGCCTAACTATGTGAAATTTTTGAAAGAAATTTTGTCAAAGAAGAGAAAACTAGGAGATTTTGAGACAGTGGCACTTACGGAGGAGTGTAGTGCAATTCTTCAAAAGAAGCTACCACCAAAGCTCAAAGATCCGGGTAGCTTGACAATTCCATGCATAATAGGCAGTCAATTTTTTGAGAAAACATTGTGTGACTTGGGAGCTAGTATTAACTTGATGCCACTCTCAATTTATCAGCAATTGGGTTTGATGGAAGCGAAGCCTACTAACATCACATTACAGCTTGCGAATAGATCACTCACTTATCCAAGGGGCATAGTTGAGGACGTTCTAGTTAAAGTGGATTAGTTTATTTTTTCAGCTGATTTCATAGTATTAGATTGTGAGGAAGATAGAGAAATACCTATTATTCTTGGCGACCATTCTTAGCAATAGGGGGAACACTTATCGATGTACAGAAAAGTGAGCTAACTATGCAAGTCCAAGATCAAGAGGTTACATTCAATGTATTTTTAGCTATGAAATTTTCAAAGGAACCAGAAGAATGTTTAATGGTTGATTTGGTGGAAGATGCAGTGAATGAGGTATTCATAGGAAGATATATTTCAGATCCCCTTAAGAACACCAAGCTATATAAAGAGAAGGTAATAAGGTGGCATGACAAGAAAATCATTGAGTTGAAGTTTGGGCCAAGTCAAGCTGTACTCCTTTTCGATTTGTGGTTAAAGCTCATCCCGGCACAGCTCAAATCAAGATGGTCAGGGCCATTCATTATTACCAAGGTATTCCCGCATGGAGTGGTTGAAGTTAAGGAAGCCAATTCAAAGAGAACTTTCAAGGTAAATGGGCAGAGACTGAAGCACTATTGGGGCGACGACATTGATCATGAAAAGACCTCAATTACCCTTGTCGACTTGGGATAAAACAGGAACTAGTCGGGCTGAAGACTATAAAACAAGCGCTATTTGGGGCACAACCCAAAATTTAGCTTTTAATTTTTAATTTATGTTATATGTCAATTTAGTTTTTTTTAGGAGTAATTATAATATTAGATTATTAGTGCATTTTAATTAGTGTGTCAATTGCTTGTAGGTACTATGGATTGAAAAAAAAATATAACGGAGCTTGCACAAGTTAAAGAATGAGTCAAGACCAGGAAATCAGTGCCTAGTGCTCTAAAACAGCACCTAAGAGCTAATTTTCTGTTTGGACAGCACCCCAACCCCTCCAAAACAGCACCCCAGCGCAGCTGCCGTTGTTCCAAAAAAAAAAAAAAACAGTCGTACAAATCAGCTTAAGCTCTACATTAAGGGACAAGGGTCTTCCAACAACTACTACTTTTCAAAAATTTCAAACTTCAAAAAATCTATTCACCCCAACTCATCTTCACTCATAATTCCATTAAATAACCTTGAATTCTCCGATCTCCTTTACACAATAGTCTTACAACTCAAGTGTCATCAAGGTATCAACTAGCACCAAGAATACTCAAGGATTTCTTCATTCTCCATGAGTAAAGATTACGCTTTGCAACGTAAGTTTCCTAGTCCATCTATGTTTCCCAAATACACTCCCAACTTAGCGAACGTCAAGGACACTAACAATGATGCCAACTACCAATGTCTTAGGTAAGTCCTCTATCTTAATTTTTCCTACTTTATACATTGAGGACAATGTTTATTTTAAGTTTGGGGGTGTATGCTTGTTTGCATTATTATGTATGCATTCATATAGCATGTTTTGCACTTAAATAGCCTGTTTTAGTACGACTTGAGCAATGGATTGATTGAATTTGATTATGGCCAATGATGAGTTGGATTAATTGTCAAGTCAAGGGAAATTGATGACACATGTTGAGTCTGTAGTTTGACACACTAGTTGGTTTTCCACTGTTTGTGATCCTTTGATTCATGAGCACGTATCCATCTATTTGGTTAGTTATTATTTAGAGAATTTATTTGGTTAAATGCTTGTGTGAGATATCATTGAAACTCTATAAAACTTATTTAAGCATCATTCAATGCAAATTGAGGTATTCATATAAGTTTGGGAAAATATTGGTTATTATGGGTTAGTAGAGATGAAGCATAAAACACACTTGTTCAAAAGGAGGCGATATGGAGCGTAAAACATGCTCGTTCAAGAAAAGGCGAGATAGAGCATAAAACGCACTTGCTCAATAAGAGGTGAGATGGAGCATAAAATGCAATCACCAAATGCATGAAAAGAGGAAAAAAAAAAGAAGAGAGATAGAGATGAAAAAAAAAATCTCTGTACCTTCTATTTATATGTTTTGCCTTAATAAGCAGAGGTTGATATGAAAACGTGAGTTCATAGAGTTGATATTGAGTATCTCCTATGGAGCGCTTGATTACATAGATTTATCTAGGGGATGGCTAGCTTGAACAGTTCGGATATGTACATGTATTTAAAGGATCATGAGCGGAGGTAAAATTAAGGAGAATGTTGAATTGTTAGACTATGCACTATTTTGAAGTTTCCCTTGAATTAATTTTTTGTAGTAACTTTTGGGGCCATTATTCAGATTCAAATTGATCCATTGTTTGAGTAGTTGGCTATTAGGGTTAATTTTTATAGTTTTTGTACTTAGTATTTTACTTGAGGACAAGCAAAGATTTAAGTTTGGGGGTATTACAAAAACTTCTTGTCCAATTTTGATATTGACAATTTACGTGCAAGTATATATGATCAACAAGTAATAATGTGATAAGTAGAGTATAGTTCTCACGGATAATTATTACAAATAATTTCCAAGTACTAACTTTATATCAATTCAATTTTATTTAAACAATTGGAATTAAACTATGAAATGATTAATTGAAAACTAAATCAAAATTTAATAATCAAGAATTGAATTTACCAGATAAAAGAACTTAAGATTACAACTTTCCCTAATGCTTCATATAAATTTTTCTAACTCTCTTTTCAGTTAATTAATCAAAATAAGTTGTTAATTGAGAATTTAAAATTATTTATCAAACATCTTCCGATAGTAAGATAAAAATATCTCTCCCAATTAAATTACTATATTCCTATTCAAAATAATTTGAAATAGATTCATTAAGTTCAAACTCTCATAAAATTTACACCCGTCATATAGGTATGCATATTCATATCTTATATACAAACTCAGCTATTCAATCCGAAAGAGAATTAACCAAATGCATGTTATCATATTCAAATCTAAACCTAGAATTCGTCTTCCAATTTCATCTAGGAAATCAAAGTAATTGCTGGCCACACAATCATATATTAAGCATAAAATATGATAAACAACTTATATATAATCAATAAGAACTAGAAACCAGAGTAGATCAATTTAACTAAACATCAAGTTTTGTTGCAATCTTAATAAAAATTTAGTTCATAATGTAATTGAAAAACATCATTCTCAAATTAATAAACATCTTAGAAAATCAAAATCTAAAGGTAAGAGAAAAGGAATGAAAACTTGGTTGCAATCTTCTATTCCTCTATAGCCTTCAAGTCCAATTTCATCGTGTTGCTTCGTTTGATCCTTGCTTTCAATTCACTATCAATTCTTGGTTAAACCTCTATTAGCAGCCCCTCAAATCAGTATTTTTCAATCCCAACTCAAACCCTAGCATATATGTAGCATTAGAGTTCAATTTCGACAAAAAAAAACAAGTTAAAATTCGTGTCCACATTAAAACAGGCACTGTAGCCCCTAAAATCAGCATAGGGGCACTGACTTTTTGCCTTTCTAGCACTGCAGTGCTGCTCCTAGAGCTGTGGCGTTGATCCCCTTTTGATGCCTACGGCTACCCTTGTTGCCTAGTCTCCAAATAATCCAACACTTAGGCTATCAAATGACCTTGTTTCCTTCCAAATGATCTTGTTTCCTTCCAAATGATGATCCCTACAAAATAACATTAAAACACACAAAACAAATAAAAATGAACATAAAATACTTGAAAACTTACAATTTCATCAAGCCAAGAGTACTCAATTCGTAGGTATAAAACTGACTTATCACATTACCAACCCATCACCCCCACAAGTTTGCACAAGCTCAAAATTTGTTAAGAATGGTATGGGTAGGAATTCAAAGAAGTAGGTTGCAAAAGAAACCCAAATCATTGGTGTGTGCATACTGAGGACTATTGTCTTACCCATAATTGCTCGAGTCTTAAACGAACCTCATGGCTGGGAGGTCTAAGTGAAGTTGCACCAGACGTCGGAGAAAGACTTCCGACGGAGTGACGTAGCGAAGGAAGGAGCTTCTAAGCATGGTATTCTTTGGATATAATTTGCAAGTTTTGTATATTGACTTGGAAAGTGATGGATCAACCTTTGATGAACCTAGTGAGGTTCCTCACAGTTTTTCCCCAAAGGGGTTTTCGCCGTCAACAAATAACAAGTGTTCTTTACTTTTTATTGTACACACTTTCATTTGTTAGCCCACACACACACTGTGTGTTTGTTGATTTGATTGTACGAGTATCTTTGAACCATAGCTGTGCAATTGGATTTGTTGGGATCACTGTGAGATTGACTTGAGTGAATTAATTGCATAATAATTAAAATCAATCGTCATGGTTCAAAGGGTTTGTAGTGACTAAAAGGGTTCTCACATTTATTGTTTCATAATTGCTAGAAGAGGTAATTGTGGTAGACATAGGTTTTAATTTGTAATCAATTTGGGCTAAAATTGAAAACCCTATTCACCCCCTCTAGGTATAGTGTCTTGGTCTTCACATGTATAATCATGAGGGAAGATCCACAGCGGGTTCGCCCTCCCGAAACAACAATTATTTTTAGAGCGTGGTTGCCCTAAGAATTTGAGTCACTGAGTAGACATATCTTGTTTTTGCTAACTTAATTACTTTACCTTCGAGAAATCTATCATTACTACTAGTTAGTTTTGAATGGATTCTCAAAAGTAAGGTGGTTCAATTGGACGACCACCAATCTTTGATGGATTGAGCTTTGCATATTGGAAAGCTCGTACGAGAGTGTTTCTTAAATCCATTGATGAGAGAGTCTGGTTGACTCTCCAAAAGGGTTGGAGGCTTGCCACCACCACTATGTAAGTTGAAAGTGGTGAAAGGGTGCTTAAAGTAAAATCATCGAAGGTATGGACTAAAATTGAGAATGAATCCATGGGGTGAAACTCGAAAGGCTTGAATGCAATATTCACTACTTCGACACCTAATGAGTTTTGAAGGATCACTAATTGCAAAACTTCAACGGAAGCGTGCGACATCTAGGTTGTTTCCCATGGAGGGACTTCCTAGGTGAAGATGTCTCGACTCCAAAGGTAGTAGACCTCTCAGTTTGAGAGTTTGAGGATGCTGGATGATGAAATATTTAGTGAATTGCATGCTAAATTACTTGATACTATAAATTAATCAATTGCATTAGGTACTAAGGTTGACGATGTGACCATCCAGTGGAAAATCTTGAGATCTCTACTTGAGGGATTTTGTGTTCAGGGTATATCCTTGGAGACATGTGTCAGCATAGAGTTGGTGTTGGTGGAAGACCTAGTAGGGTCAATCTTGCCATTGAGATGAACCTTCCATCCTTAAAGCAAGCTATGGGCATGGACTTTAGCTAAACTTATCAAGAAGGAAGGAAATCTGGGTCATCCAGATTTGGAGAGGAGGACCTAGGATTGATTGTAAAGAAGTTCAAAAACTATTTCAAGACTAGTAATACTCATAAGAAAGGAAGGCCTTGTAGGCATAGTACTCATAAGAAAGGAAGAGAAAAAGGGGGAAGGGATTCTTGAAAAGAAGTTGAGAGAAAGAGGCAAAGTGTGCAATGCTTTAAATGTCAAGGATTCGGACATATTGCATTGGAATGCTTAAATTGAAAGATGAGAGATTTGTGCAATGAAAATGGAGGGCTATGAAAGGTAAGTAGCATGATCATGAAAGTGAGTCGACCTCGAGTGATGACTCCTCTTCTCAAGATAATGCAGAGAACTTTACTGTTTTTGTGGGACCACTCTCCTCTGCACCCTAGAGAAAATTCCACTAGTGACGTTGATGGAAGTCCCACTACAGAGGTACATGACTTGGACAAGAAAATCCCCTTTTGTATGGAGGATCAAGATTGCTATGAGTATATTCAAGATGTATTATGATCAATTGTATGTGCAACTCCTCAAGCAACAAGAGAGGGTGCTCTCCTTGAGTGGTCAAGACAACTCAAGTGAAGAAGGGATGAGAGGCCTTCAAGTGGACTTGGTCAAGTCCAAGCCCAAATATGTACCCTAGAAAATGAGAACAAGTTTCTCCCTGATCGAATGCTTGTCAAGCCTAAGAAGAATCTTGAGCCAAAATGTGTCATACTTGATAAAGATCTTCGTGAATCAAATGAGCTCTCTAATAGACTTCCTTAATGCAATGCACAGTTTGATAGGATGTTATCTATGGGAAAAAGTGTAGGTGTTTACCAACCCATCAACACATGTTTGCACAATCTCAAAATTTGTTACGAATGGTAAGGGTAGGAATTCAAAGAATCAAAGAAGAAGGTTGCAAAAGAAACCCAAATCATTGGTGTGTGTATACTGAGGACTCTTGGCATGCCCATGATTGCTCGAGGCCTAGGCGAACCTCACGACAGGGAGGTCCAAGTGAAGCTACATTGTACGTCAGAGAAGGACTTTCGACGGAGAGACATAGCGAGGAAAGGAGCTTATAACCATGGTATTGATTGGGATATAATTATCAAGTTCTTTTATGTTGACTAGGAATGTGATGGATCAAGCTTTGGTGAACCTAGCGAGGTTCCCCGCATTTTTCCAGGGGGGGGGTTTTGTCGTCAACAAATAGCAAGTGTTTTGTACTTTCTATTATACACACTTCCATTTGTTAGCACATACACGCATTGTGTGTTTGTTGATTTGATTGTATGAATATCTTTGAACCATCGTTGTGCAATTGGATTTGTTGGGATCACCATGAGATTGACTTGAGTAAATTAATTGCATATTAATTAAAATCACTCGTCATGATTGAAAGGATTTAAGGTGACTCAAAGGGTCACATTCATTGCTTCATATTTGTTAGAAGAGGTAATTGTGGTAGACATAGGTTTTAATTTTGAATTGATTTGGGATAAAATTGAAAACCCTATTCACCCCCTCTAGGTATAATGTCTTGGTCTCCTTGTGTATATTTGTTAGTGAAGATCCATTGCGGGTTCGCCCTCCAGGAACAACAATTGGTATCAGAGTGTGGTTGCCCTAAGAATTTGAGTCACTGAGTATACATATCTTATTTTTTCTAACTTGCCTAGTTTAACATCGAGAAATATATCATTACTACTAGTTAGTCTTAAATGGATTCTCAAAAGGAAGGTGGTTCAATTGGACAACCACCACTCTTTGATGGATCAAGCTTTGTGTATGGGAAAGCTCGTATGAGAGAGATTCTTAAATCCATTGATGAGAGAGTGACGTTGACCCTCCAAGAGGGTTGGAGGCCTCCCACCACCACTATGCAAGTTGAAAGTGGTGGTTGAAGTAAAATCATCGAAGGTATGGACTAAAAATGAGAATGAGTCCATGGGGTGAAACTCAAAAGGCTTGAATGCGATATTCAATGTCATGACACCTAATGAGTTCCGAAGGAGCGCAAATTGCAAAACTTCAATGGAAGCGTGCGACATCTTGGTTGTTTCCTATGGAGGGACTTCCTTGGCGAAGATGTCTAAACTGCAAAGGCAGACCTCTCAGCTTGAGAGTTCGAGGATGGAAGATGATGAAATAGTTAGTGAATTGTGTGCTAAATTGCTTGATACTGTAAGTTAATCATTTGCTCTAGGTACTAAGGTTGACGATGTGGCCATCTAGTGGAAAATCTTGAGATCTCTACCCAAGAGATTTAGTGTTAAGGTCACATCCTTGGAGACAAGTGTAAACACAGAGTTGGTGTTGGTGTAAGACATGGTAGGGTCAATCATACCGTTTGAAATGAACCTTCAATCCTTAAAGCAAGCTAAGGGCATGGCCATTAGCTAAGCTTATCAAGAAGGAGGGAAATCTGGGTCATCCCGATTTGGAGAGGAGGACCTAGGCTTGATTGTAAAGAAGTTCAAAAAATATTTCAAGACTTGTAATGTTGAGTCTTCCAGGTTGAAAGGAATGCCTTGTTGGTGTAGTACTCCTAAGAAAGGAAGGGGAAAAGGAGGAAGGGACTCTCAAAAAGAAGTTGAGAGAAAGGGGCAAGGTGTCCAATGTCTTGAATGTCAAGGATTTGGATATATTGCGTCAGAATACCCAAATTGAAAGATGAGAGATTTGTGCAGTGAAAATAGGATGGCTATGAAAGCCAAGTGGCATGATCGTGAAAGTGTGTCGACCTTGAGTGATAACCCCTCTTCTCAAGATGATGCAACGAACTTTACTACTTTTCTAGGCCCACTCTCCTTCCCCGCCCCCCCCCCCCCCCCCCAATAAAAACTTCTACTAGTGAAGTTGATGGAAGTCCCACCACGGAGGTACATGACTTGGACGAGGAAATCCACACATGTATGGAGGATTAAGACTGCTATGAGTATATTCAAGATGTATATGATCAATTTTATGTGCAACTCCTCAAGCAACAAGTGAAGGTGTTCTCCTTGAGTGGTCGAGTCAACTTAAGTGAATAAGGGATGAGAGGCCTTCAAGTGGACATGGTCAAGTCTAGGGCCCAAATATCTAGCCTAGAAGACGAGAACAAGTCTCTCCTTGATCGAGTGCCTGTCAAGTCTAAGAAGAATCTTGCGCCAAAATGTGTCAAACTTGATGAAGATCTCCGTGAATCAAATGGGCTCTCTAATAGACTTCCCCACTCCAATGCAAAGTTTGATAGGATGATATCTATGGGAAAAAGTAAATGCGATAAGCAGGATTTAGGCTACCCAAATGAACACACCAACACTTCTTACAAGACCGTGTTTCTGAAGGGCATTACCAACTCATCAGCACCACATGGTTGCATAAGGTCAAAATTTGTTATGAATGGTAAGGGTAGGAATTTAACGAATCAAAGAAGAAGGTTACGAAAGAAACAGAAATCATTGTGTGTTTTCATCAACTGAAGACTAAGGACATTCCCATAATTGCTTGAGACCTAGGTGAACATCACAGCAGGGAGGTCCAAGTGTAGCTACACCAGATGTCGCAGAAGGATATTTGAGGGAGAGACATAGCGAGGAAAGGAGCTTCTAGCCGAGGTATTGGTTGGGATATAATTCTCGAGTTCTTGTATTTTGAGTTGGAAAGTGACGGATCAAGCTTTAGTGAACCTAGCGAGGTTCCCCGCGGTTTTTCCCAAGGGTGGTTTTTGCCGTCAAAAAACTGAAGTGTTCTTTACTTTCTATTGTACGCACTTTCATTTGTTAGCACACACCCGCACTGTGTGTTTGTTGATTTGATTGTACGAATATATTTGAACCATAGCTGTGCAATTGGATTTGTTGGGATCATCGTGAGATTGAATTAAGTAAATTGATTGCATACTAATTAAAATCAATCATCATGGTTCAAAGGGTATGGGGTGACTAAAAGGGTTCTCACATTCATTGCTTCATATTTGTTAGAAGAGATAATTGTGGTAGACATAGGTTTTAATTTGTAATATAAAATTGAAACCCTATTCACCCCCTCTAGGTATAACGTCTTGGACTCCACGTGTATAATTGTGAGGGAAGATCCACTATGGGTTCACCCTTTAGGAACAACAATTGGTATCATAGCGTGGTTGCCCTAAGAATTTGAGTCACTGAGTAGACTTATCTTGTTTTTGCTAACTTGCCTACTTTACCTTTGAGAAATCTATCATTACAACTAGTTAGTTTTGAATGGATTCTTCAAAGAATGATGGTTCAATTGGACAACCACCACTCTTTGATGGTTCCAGCTTTGCGCATTGGTAAGCTCGTACGAGAGCACTTCTTAAATCCATTGATAAGAGAGTGTGGTTGAATCTCCAAGAGGGTTGAAGGCCTCCCACCACTACCACGCAAGTTGAAAGTGGTGAAGTGGTGGTTGAAGTAAAATCGTCGAAGGTATGGACTAAAAATGAGAATGAGTCCACGAGGTGAAATTAAAAAGGCTTAAATGCGAAATTCAGTGTTGCGACACCTAATGAGTTCCAAAGGATTGCTAATTGCAAAACTTCAACGGAAGCATGCAACATCTTGGTTGTTTTTAATGGAGGGACTTCCTTGGTGATGATGTCTTGACTGCAAAGGTAGACCTCTCAATTCGAGAGTTCGAGGATGCAAGATGATGAAACATTTAGCGAATTCTATGCTAAATTGCTTGATACTGTAAATTAATAATATGCATTAGGTACTAAGGTTGACGATGTGGCCATCAGGTGGAAATTCTTGAGATCTCTACCCAAGAGATTTCATGTTAAGGTCATATCCTTGGAGACAAGTGTCAACATAGAGTTGGTGTTGGTGGAAAACCTTTGAGATGAAACTTCCATCCTTAAAGCAAGCTAAAGGATTGGCCTTTAGCTAAACTTATCAAGAAGGAGGGAAATTCGGGTCGTCTCGATTTGGAGAGGAGGACCTAGCCTTGATTGTAAAGAAGTTTAAAAAATATTTCAAGGCTAGTAATGTTGAGTCCTCAAGGTCGAAAGGAAAGCCTTGTAGGCATAGTACTCCTCAGAAAGGAAGAGAAAAAGGGGGAAGGGACTCTCGAAAAGAAGCTGAGAGAAAGGGACAAGGATTCCAATGCTTTGGATGTCAAGGATTCAGACATATTGTGTCGGAATGCCCAAATTGAAAGATGAGAGATTTGCGCAATGAAAATAGGAGGGTTATGAAAGCCAAGTGGCATGATTGTAAATGTGAGTTGACCTCGAGTGATGACTTCTCTTCTCAAGATGATGCAGAAAACTTTACTGCTTTTGTAGGAACACTTTTCTCTACCCCCCAAGAGAAAATTCCACCAGTGAAGTTGAAGCAAGTCCCAACACGGAGGTACAGGACTTGGATGAGCAAATCCTCACGTGTATGGAGGATTAAGATTGCTTTGAGGATATGTAAGATGTATATGATCAATTGTATGTGCAACTCCTCAAGCAACAAGAGAAGGGGCTCTTCTTGAGTGGTCGGGTCAACTCAAGTGAAGAAGGGACGAGAGGCCTTCAAGTGGACTTGGTCAAGTCCAAGGCCCAAATATCTAGCCTAGAAGATGAGAACAAGTCTCACCTTGATTGAATGCCTGTCAAGCCTAAGAAGAATCTTGAGTCAAAATGTGTCAAACTTGAAAAAGATCTTTGTGAATCAAATGAGCTCTATAATAGACTTCCCCAATTCATTGCGAAGTTTGATAGAATGTTATCTATGGGAAAAATTTTAGGTGATAAGTGTGGTTTAGGCAACCCAAATGAACACACCCACACTTCATCCTAGACCGTGTTTATGAAGGGCATTACCAACCCTTCAGCCCCAGAAGTTGGGACAAGATCAAAATTTGTTAAGAATGGTAAGGGTTGGAATTCAAAGAAGAAGGTTGCTAAAGAAACCCAAATCCTTGATGTGTGCATACTGAGGATTGTTGGTGTGCCCATAATTGCTCGAGGCCTAGACGAACCTCATGGTTAGGAGGTCCAAGTGAAGCTACACCAGGCGTCGGAGAAGGACTTTCGATGGAGAGACATATCAAGGAAAGGAGCTTCAACCATGGTATTGGTTGGTCTATAATTCTCGAGTTCTTGTATGTTGACATAGGAACTGATGGATCAAGCAATGGTGTACCTAGTGAGGTTCCCACAATTTTTCCCTAGGGGGCTTTTCACCGTGAACAAATAGCAACTGTGCTTTACTTTTTGTTGTACACCCTTTCATTTTTTAGCACACACATGCACTGTGTGTTTGTTGATTTGATTGTAAAAATATCTTCGAACCATATCTATGCTATTGGGTTTGTTTGGATCGCCATGAGATAGAATTGAGTGAATTAATTGCATATTAAATAAAATCAATCTTCATGGTTCAATGGGTTTGTGGTGACTAAAAGGGTTCTCACATTCATTGCTTCATATTTATTAGAAGAGGTAATTGCGGTAGACATAGTTTTTAATTTGTAATCAATTTGGGCTGAAATTGAAAACCCTTTTCACCCCCCCTCTAGGTATATGATTAGCACAAAATGTTATACATAATGTATACAGTTGAACCCCTTTTATACTTGCTCTTGTGGTGAAAATGGGAGGAATTGCAATATTTCTAACAATTAATGAGGTTTCGGTGTGTTTGCAGGCTAAGAGTTAGAAATGGTGTGAGTTAAGCCTCCATCGTGGTGCTCAAAGTCAATGGAGATGATGGGGAGGCTTGACTATGGCTTAGAAGGTGAAAAGACCAAGATTTGAGCAAAACAAGTAAAAACCTACTAGTAGGTTTGCTCATAATACTACCAGTAGGTTTTGTGTACTGGACTTAGATCTACCGCAAACCTTCTGGAAGGTTTTGGCTACTAGAGTAAAACCTATCGGTATGTTTGGCTATCAACCTATCGGTAGGTTTTGCTGAAAAACGCCTGAAACCTACAACTCAGATTCTAACTACTTAGGGGGTCCACCTATGCTTCTCTGACACCTACCCTGATATGTTCTATCTACACCCATGCCATCATTACACAAAAGCATGACTTTGGAAGATGAGGCATGGCATAAGAGGAGAGAGAAGGAGAGGGGTTGGTCAATGGTGTGGGGGACTGCTGGCATGCTTGTACCTTGCTGGTGCAAGTATCCAAACTCTCCCAATCATGGAATTCAATCAGCACACGTGCCATAGAGCTTCATGGATGAAAATTACAGAGGAGGCTATACATTACATATATAGCTCAGCACTTTTAGGGAAAGAAGCTCTCAAGGTAGATGATAGAGTTTTAGTGAGAGACAACTTAGATTTTTGCATTTTCTTCACCCATTTCCTTTGTAGTAAGTTATATTTCACTTGTAATCTTTATTTCTTGCATTGTAATCTCTTTTAATTCAAGTGTAATCAAGTTTAATCAAAATGTTCTTGCACTTCATTACTTTTGCTAGGTTCCTCTGCAACTTTTCCATTTTGGTATGAAATGAATTTCTCTTTATAGTTTACTTCATCCTAGCATTAATATATGTTCTAATCTTCGTTCTCATCTCATTTTTATTTGTATTACATCTACACATCTCCTCGCATTATGAATGCTTTTACGTCAACCATCTCATTTTCATTTGTATTACATCTAAATGTCTCTTCACATTATGAATGCTTTTACTTCAACCATGAGTAGCTAAGCTTTTTGTTGGCTAATCCAAGAGGAACTTCTGCTTGGGTATGCTAAATCAACTCTTCTCCATTCTACCTCATAGTTTAGAGTGTTTGATTTGACTGGGTTGAGTGCGGATGTGGTTGTGAGCTCTTGATACACCGTAGACTTGTCACGGGGTATGTTTGAGCCTATATTCCACATTGGTCCCTCACTTCCTATGAATAAATCAATCACCTAGGCACCATTGGTTGAATGAATTGAGTTGATTAGGCATTCCCATTGGAGTGATTATTTGGATTAGCCAACCTTATTTTTTTTGCATTTCAACAACCAATCTTCACTCACCAAAACACCAATTCACATGATTTTTACACTTTTCATTTTTACCAAATCACCTTCATTACAATTCAACCTTCCTTCCCTGAGGAGACAACCGTAGAATACTCAATTTCAAGTAAAACATGACAATTGCAAGTTCCTTTATGCTCTCTTGCACACACATATATTTTCATCCACACACACATTTTTCCCATTTCTAGCATTGACCCGAGTGACACTCACCTACACACAGAAGCCATATACATATTATGGGTTCATGTTTAGAGATTAGGGTGAACGCTAATCAAGTAGTATATTGTCTTGGTCTCCACATGTATAACCGAGTGGGAAGATCCACTATGGGTTCACCCCCCAGGAACAACAATTGGTATCCGAGTGTGGTAGCCCTGAGAATTTAAGTCACTAAGTAGACATATCTTGTTTTTGCTAACTTGCCTAGTTTACCTTTGCGAAGTCTATCATTACAACTAGTTAGTTTTGAACAGATTCTCAAAAGGAAGGTGGTTCAATTGGACAACCACCACTCTTCGATGGATCGACCTTTGCATATTGGAAAGCTCGTATAGGAGCACTTCTTAAATCCACTTATGAGACAGTGTGGTTGACTCTCCAAAAGAATTAGAGGCCTCCCACCACCACCACACAAGTTTAAAGTGAAGTGGTGGTTGAAGTAAAATCATCAAAGGTATGGACTAAAATGAGAATGAGTCCACGGGGTGAAAGTCAAAAGGCTTGAATCTTATATGTAATGCCGCGACACCTAATGAGTTCCAAAAGATCGCTAATTGCAAAAATTCAACAAAAGCGTGCGACATCGTGGTTGTCTCCCACAGAGGGACTTCATTGGTGAAGATGTCTTGACTTCAAAGGTACGCCTCTCAGTTCGAGAGTTCGAGGATGCAAGATGATGAAACATTTAGTAAATTGTATGCTAAATTGCATGATACTGTAAACTAATCATTTGCAGTAGGTAAAAAGGTTGACGATGTGGCCATCAAAGGGAAAATCTCGAGATCTCTACCCGAGATATTTTTGTGTTAAGGTCACATCCTTGGAGGCAAGTGCCAACACAGAGTTGGTGTTGGTGGAAGACCTAGTAGGGTCTATCTTGTCCTTTGAGATGAACCTTTTTCGATCCCTAAAGCAAGCTAAGGGCATGGCCTTGAGCTAAACTTACTTAGTGACTTAAATTCTCAGGGCAACCACGCTCTAATACTAATTGTTGTTCCTGGAGGGCAAACCCATAGTGGATCTTCCCTCACGATTATACACGTGGAGACGAAGACACTATACCTAGAGGAGGTGAATAGGGTTTTCAATTTCAGCCCAAATTGATTACAAATTAAAACCTATATCCACCACAATTTCCTCTTCTAACAAATATGAAGCAATGATGTGAGAACCCTCATAAATTCACTCAAATTTGTTTCACGGCGATCCCAACAACTCCAATTACACAGCTATGGTTCGAACATATTTGTATAATCAAATCAACAAACACACAGTGCATGTGTGTGGTAAAAAAGGAAAGTGTGTACAACAGAAAGTAAAGCACACTTTCAATTGGACGACCACCACTCTTCGATGGATCAATCTTTGCATATTGGAAAGCTCGTATAAAAGCGTTTCTTAAATCCACTGATGAGAGAATATGGTTAACTCTCCAAGAGGGTTGGAGGCCTCCCACCACCACCGTGAAACAAATCATCGAAGGTTGAAAGTGGTGAAGTGGTGGTTAAAGTACAATCATCGAAGGTATGTACTAAAAATTAGAATGAGTCCGTGGGGTAAAAATCAAAAGGCTTGAATGCGATATGCAACGCTGCGACACCTAATGAGTTCTGAATGATCGCTTATTGCAAAACTTCAATGGAAGCGTGCAACATCTTGGTTATTTCCCACGGAGGCACTTCCTTGGTGAAGATGTCTCGACTCCAAAGGTAGACCTTTTAGTTTGAGAGTTTGAGGATGCAAGATGATGAAACATTTAGTGAATTGTATGCTAAATTACGTGATATTGTAAATTAATCATTTTCATTTGGTACTAAGATTGGCGATGTGGCCGTCAAGTGGAAAATCAAGAGATCTCTACCCAAGAGATTTTTGTGTTAAGGTCACATCCTTGAAGACAAGTGTGAACACGGAGCTGGTGTTGGTGGAAGACCTTGTAGGGTCTATCATGTCCTTTGAGATGGACCTTCTTCCATCCTTAAGGCAAGCTAAGGGCATGGCCATGAGCTAAACATACCAAGAAGGGGAGAAAATCTGGGTCATTCTAGTTTGGAGAGGAGGACCTAGGCCTGATTGTAAAGAAGTTCAAAAAATATTACAAGACTAGTAATGTTGAGTCTTCAAGGTCGAAAGGAAAGCCTTGTAGACGTAGTACTCCAAAGAAAGGAGGAGAAAAAGGGGGAAATGACTCTAGAAAAGAAGTTGAGGGAAAGAGGCAAGGTGTACACTACATTCAATTTCAAGCATTTGAACATATTGCGTCGGAATGCCCAAATTGAAAGATGAGAGATTTGCAAAATAAAAATAGGAGGGCTATGAAAGCCAAGTGGCATGACCGTGAAAGTGAATCGACCTAGAGTGATGACTCCTCTTCTCAAGATGATGACTAGAACTTCCCCCCTTGGGAGAAAATTCCACCAGTGAAGTTGAAGCAAATACCAACACAGAGGTACATGACTTGGAGAGGAAATCCCCACGGGTGTGGAGGATTAAGATTGCTATAAGGATTTTAAAGATGTATATGATCAATTGTATGCGTAACTCCTCAAGCAACAAGAGAAGATGCTCCCCTCGAGCGGTCGGTGCTTGGTTTATTTTTTGTAGTTGTACCCTAATCTTCGCACATCACCCTCAAATGTGTATAGGACTTGTGTATGTAGGTGACTTTCACTCTCACTTGGGTTCGATGCAGGAAAAGGGAAAATGGGTGTGTGGAATGAACAAAATGTGTGTGTGTGAACCAAAGTGCTCCCCAAGCACAGGGAGACTTTCGAGTGTCCTGTTTTACTTGAAAATCGTATTCCAAGGTCATCTCCTTAGGGAAGGAGGTGAATCGTGTTGAAGGTGATTTTGGTGAAAAATATGAGCATAAAAATCTTTGTTGTTTGAGTTTGGTGATTTGTTGTTTGTGATAGAAAATGAAATGGAGCAAGTGTTGGCTAATCCGAAGGGGTCATTCCAATAGGAATGCCAAGTCAACTTGAGACCTTCCTCTAATGGTGTCTAGATGTTCGATTGATTTGTAGGAAGCGCGAACTAGAATGGAGGTGAGGATTCAAGCGTACCCTATGACAAGTTTACGATGTATCAAGAACTCACAACCACATCCACACTCAACCTAGTCAAACCGAATCAATGTATACTACGAGGAGGAAAGAAAATGAGTTGAAATAGTATACCCAAGAGGAGTTCTCTCTTGGATTTGCCAACTAGAAGCTTAGCTACTTGTGTTTAAAGCAATAACATTAATGAAATGAAGAGACATTGAATAGAAATGAAACTTGGAACTTAAAAGGGAATATTAGCATACAATATATGTCATGTTTTTGTGCTAACCACACCCCCCAACTTGAGCTTTGCTAGTCCCTAGCAAACATTTGTTTTTTCAACCACAAGCTATAACTTAAACTAAGATCCATTCATGCACATAAGTAGACACCCAAACAAATAAAATGCATAAATCATATTGCAATTTAAATAAATGGTCTTGGACAATGATGAATAAGACAAATGTGGTATTTCATTGATCATCACCAAAAGTTCTTTACAAAAGGTTCAAGTTCCAAAACAAAATGGCCAAAACCTAAAGATGCTTCTATTGGCCGACACAAGTAACCTTAGCTATGTACACCCAAAATTCAAAATAGAATACAAAATTCCTCAATCATCCTCATCAAATGCATCCTCCTCCTCTGTCTCAAACTCCTAAGACTTAGAATCCTCGTCCTTGTCCACCTCGACAGTCATGGAGGTAATAGGAGTAGTGGTCGAGGGTCCAACTGGAGGCTGTGGGGATCCATCGGAGATGGACTCACTCGAAAATGTAAGCTGGAAAAGTCTCACCATCAATGAGAGCCCATGCATAGTAGACTCCAGAGCATCTAGACGCTGGAGTATGGTGCGAGCTAGGGCAACAGTAGGAGGTGGAGGGGCTGACGAAGATGGTCCGGCTGCTGACGGCTCTGGCCTCGAAGCTATAGGTCTCTCTCCCCTAGTCCTGGCAGCTCTTTTGCTGCTATTGGACTTCCCAATCACTCTAGTGTCTAGGGGAAGGAGGGCATCGTGTGCATAGTGCTTGAACTTGGCGTGATCGCACAACTTGGTGACGAGGTTGCCAAAGGGGAGATTTGCCTTTGGCTTTGCAACCTAGGCAAATTCCTGCATCTCCTCCCAAATCAAATAACCCACATCAATGGCTACCTCCTATCATGAAAGCGTAGAGAAAGGCCAATTTCTCAAGGTTTGGGTTCTTCTCCGAACCCTAGGGCATCAAATTGTAATGAAGGACTTTATTCATTACCCTGTACGAGTGCTTGAGGCCCCTGACCAATATCGTTCCTTTGAACATTGTCGAGTCCTGATTACGCCCAGATAATAACGCGGCAGTTGTAGCACAGCATTGGGGTATCGATTCCGCAGAGAGACAAATTAAAACAATAATAGAAAGAACACAGAAACTAAAAAAAAATATTAAATGATTACTGGAGAACAAAGATTAATTTTAAATGCAAATTAAAGTGAAGTAAAGTAACTAACAGAAAAAGTACTCAAATTTGACAAATAGTAAAGCGTCGGGAATCTCTTGTACAAATCTGGTGTTTTAATTATTCTTAATTCATTACATAACTCAATTGAGAATTCAATTCCCAAAATTCTCAACCGGAAGGTATAGATTTATAAACCAAGATTAAACCATATGTAACCCTTTGAAAAATCATTCACCACTTTGAAAATATGTAAATTATTATTACTATTGAGAAAATTCAACGACAATATACTTAAGTAGCGATATTGCAGAAAAGGATTAAGTCAATATAGATAAATAATTGATCCAAACATAATCAAAAAACTAATCCATTCAATAGAAAAAGCATGACTGAATCCATAAACAAAATAAACTCTATGATTATACGGAGAAGAAAATATCAATAATGAATTAGGAATGATAAAACAAAAGAGTTTGACTAATTAGAAATCAATTGCATAAATTAAAAATAAATAAAATACCATATACTATGCAAGTTCATCCCCCGCCCTACCTGAGAATTTAGTTACCCATAAATATCATGGACAACAAAAATCTCCCAAAGAAATAGAATAGAATAGTGGCCATTGGAGTCTTTTCTGCACATGTAATGCGTCCGCCTCTTTTCTCCTCGTTCACGAGCCGCCCAGCACAAAAGAAAAACAAAAGCCCAACTGCCTCACACCAAAGGAAAAATATAGGTTAAAAGTCAATCACCTTTTTGATAAAATATATTTTTCTCCCCTCTTTATTTCAGCCTATTTATTTCAACCCCTCTTTATTCCAACTTTTCTATTTCAGCCCCTAAAGCCCAAATCCATATGCATGTTGAAAAGAACAAAGCCTAAATCTGTTGAGTGTTGGGTCCAACATGATAGCTGATAAGTTTCAGTCTTTTTACTTCATGGGTTGCCATCAAAATAAAAACAAATATAAAAGTCGAATAATAAAGTTCTAAAAATGTTAATTGCAAAGCCCATTTGTAAATTATCTCTCACCAACCAATAATGCAATATTTGAGATTTAAAATATTATAAAATAATGTTCAAATATATCTCAGTGTGAATAGATATTAAATTCAATAATAAAAATTATATCTAATTATTTTTATTCATATTTTAGCATTTTAACCCAATAAAAGGGTATTTAGAATGTACTTTCGCGCTCTCATCACACCCCCGACTTACTTATTGCTAGTCCCTAGCAATTTTCATGCCAAAACAATGAAAGAAACGAATGAAAATAATACACAAAGGCCACCGAGTCACACTTTCCAGAATCACATATCAAAGCAATCTTAGGAATTCAATAACCCCATCACAAACAATCCACCTGAAGCAATCCACAAAGTTTGTGTGTGTTCCAAGTTATATCCATCAAACCAAAAACCCTGACACATGCAACATCAAGAACATCTCAAGCTAAAGGTTCAACTCCATAACTCACGGGTATAAAAGTGTTTCGTGTGGAGATTCTCTTTATGGAGTTGACAATGGGTGTGCACACACTCTCATGGGAAATTAGGTAATTTTGTACAAGCAACAAGCAAACATTGATCTTATGATAGGAATACTAACAAATGAGACTTCCACCACGCTTTCCCAAAAGCTTACGTAGGATCAGAACGGTCAACATAAAAGGTTGTAACGTGGCTTAGGGTTGAGGCTATATATAAAAAAAATAAAAAGGATTCAAAAACTTCCAAGTACATACAAAGGGAATCTTGTTAAATCTCTCAATAAACCACATTTCTCACTTGATGTACTCTTCAGCCTTTCAAGTCATCGAATAATGCCTCTTTTTTCTTTTTTTTTATAAATAATTTGGTAAACAATTATGTCACCCTGGAATTTTAATATATCTACCCTGCCTTGTTTTTTTTTTTTTTACAGCAAACTCACTTGAACACCTTGTAACTCTATGTTCTTCCTTTTTCTCCCTCTCCCTCTCCCTCTCTTTTTTTCTCAAAAAGAATTTCACATCTAGTACACACTTGGAAGTAACAAGGGTAGGAAAAATCAGTGGATATGTTATACTCCAATGTGGAGAGGTATGGATAATGTAGGCGTATGAAAAGAAAAAGCTACATGTGTTTATTGGATCAAAGTTGGCTACTAGGGGTCTGTGGTGGAAAGAGTTAGCTTGAAAGGCTCAAATGTTGATCCTAAGTTGACTTTCATCATATCCCAAGTATATCCACCACCTTACCACAAACCATGTAACGATATTCTTAAAAGAAGTACCCAGCTCAATAGATCAATGAACACTTATCACAATTTAACGCATTTGTAGGCTCTCAATCCTTTCTAAAACTCACATGAATATTTAAGCAAAAGAGTTCTATAGCTACATGTGTCAAACCACCATCTCACCACAAAGATTGGATGAGTGCATTAGAGGTTCTGTGAATGCTTTAGCAAAATATGATTATGTTGGGTTTGGATAATTCACAAAAATAGCTATGAATGAGAATAAGTACACATGTGAAAAGGATGCACGTGTGATATAAAATTAAAAACATTTGACACATGAAAATATGCCACAGAGTTTTAACAAGCATTTTAAATATAGAATTTGTGCCACCACCCCTCAACATAAATGAAACATTGTCCTCAATGTTTAAAAATCAAATTTGAATGGGCAATAACTAAAAAGGGTAGAATACACCTGATGAGTGACGTGGGTAGTTTGTTAAGCACCAAAGATGGTAACTTGAAATGACAAAATGAAACTAACCTGCAAACAAAAACAAAGAAAACAACAGCAATCTAAAAGGAAAATAAAATAAAATAAAATAAAAATAAAATAAAACAAAACAAACAAAACAAATAAAGAAAAACATACCGGCGTGGTGTGGTCAAGGTTGATAGACCGGATCCTCAAGTGGAATGTCTTCCACTTCCAGAACTTGCCTATCAATTAATACTTTAATGCGTTGACCATTTACTTTAAAGATCTGACCATCCTTAGGATTCTCTATTTTCGCTGCCCCATGTGCAAAAACATTCTTCACTACAAAAGGGCTGGTCCACCTAGACCTAAGTTTTCCAATGTGCTTAGGGAGTCTAGAATCATATAAGAACACTCGATCATTAGGCTTAAACATTTTTCTCAAAATATTTTTATCATGAAACGCTTTCATTTTAGCCTTATAGATTTTAGAGTTCTCACAAGCATCATTTCTCAACTCCTCTAACTCGGTCAACTGAAATTTTCTAAGCTTACCTGCTTCTCCCATGTCAAAATTGAAATGATTGATGGCCCAATAGGCTCGATGCTCGAGCTCCACAGGTAAGTGGCAAAGCTTTCCAAAAACAAGCCTATAAGGTGACATGCCTAAAGTAGTTTTGAAAGTTATATTGTAGGCCCAAAGCGCATCAACTAGTCTTAAAGACCAATCCTTGCGACCTGGGTTGACCATTTTTTCTAAAATTTGCTTAATTTTCCTGTTTGCAAGTTGTACTTGTCCACTTCTTTGAGGGTGGTAGGCAATAGAGATTTTATGTACCACATATTTTTTCATCAAAGTTTCAAAAGAACGGTTGCAAAAATGCATACCCTGGTCACGAATGATAACACGGGGTATACCAAATCGAGATAACATATTCTCTTAGAGAAATTTAATTACCGTCTTATTATCATTGCCCCTGCAAGCCGCTGCCTCTACCCATTTTGACACATAATCTACTACCACAATAATATATTGATATCCAAAAGAAGGAGGAAATGGTCCCATAAAATCAATGCCCTAACAATCAAAAATTTCAATCACTATAATTGGATTTAAGGGCATCATATTACGATGGGACATAACTCCTAACTTTTGACACTTTTTTACATAAACAAGGTGGGCCAATAAAATTCAGATTGCAGAATTTTTGCAGCGGTTTTCTTCATTCAAAAGTGGCCCCCACAAGCTTGGGAGTGACAAAATTCCAAGACGTTGGCAATCTCCTCATCAGGGATGCAACGTCTTAAAATTTGGTCAGGACAGTATTTGAAGAGAAAGGGGTCATCCCAATAGAAATTCCGTACCTTAATCATGAACTTCCTGTTGTCCTGAGCGCTCCAATCCACCGGCATCTCACCTACAGTCAAAAAATTCACAATATGAGCAAACCATGGTAGAGAAGTAACACAAAGTAAATGCTCATTAGGGAAATCATCCCTGATTGGCAGGTGGCCAGAGGTATTCTCAATTATGAGCCTTGAGAGATGGTCAGCTACTACGTTCTCCACTCTTTTCTTGTCTTTTATGGTGATGTCAAATTCCTACAAAAGTAAAATCCACTGTATTAGTCGTGTCTTAGCATCCTTCTTTGTAAGAAGGTACTTAAGGGTTGCATGATCTGTGAAAATAATAATAGGAGAACTAATCAAGTAAGCACGAAACTTATCCAAGGCAAACACTATAGCTAGCAACTCTTTTTCTGTGATGGAATAATTCATCAGGGCACTATTTAGAGTTCTACTAGCATAATAAACGACAAAAGGCTTCCCCTCCCTTCGCTGTCCAAGAACAACACCTATAGCAAAATCACTAGCATCACACATGATCTCAAAAGGTAAAGTCTAATCAGGTGGCTGCATTATGGGTGCTGAGGTAAGCTTGCCAATTAGCATTTTAAAGGCCTCTTGACAAGCTTGTGTCCACTAAAATGGGACATCTTTGGCTAGAAGGTCACATAATGGTCTAGATATGGTGGAAAAATTCTGTATGAACCTTCTATAAAAGCTCACATGACCAAGAAAGGATCTCACATCCTTTACTGTCCTAGGTGTAGGCAACTTAGAGATTAATTCAATCTTAGATTAATCAACCTCTATCCCCCTAGAAGAAATAATATGCCCTAAGACAATACCTGAAGGTAGCATAAAATGGCATTTCTCCCAATTCAAAACCAATTTCTTTTCCTCACAATGAGTCAACACTCTCTCTAAATTCAATAAGCATGCATCAAAAGAAGATCCAAAAATAGTTAAGTCATCCATAAAAACATCCATGCAGTTTTCAACCATGTCACTAAAAATGCTCATCATGCAACGTTGAAAAGTAGGTGCATTACACAATTCAAATGACATTCTATGAACAACATAAGTACCAAAAGGACAAGTGAAAGTGGTTTTTTCCTAGTTTTCTAATGCAATTTCAATTTGATAATAACCAGAATAACCATCCAAGAAAAAATAGAAAGGATGACCAACCACATGCTCAAGAATTTGAACAATAAAAGGGAGAGGAAAATGGTCTTTCCGAGTGGCAGCAATCAATTTTCTATAATCAATGCACATCTGCCACCCAGTCACAAGTTTTGTAGGGACTAACTCTCCCAGATCATTCTTTACCACAGTCACACCTAACTTTTTAGGGACAACCAATATAGGATTTACATATTTACTATCGGCAAATAGGATATATGATTCCTACATCTAATAGTTTCAACACTTCACCTTTCACCACTTCTTTCATAGTGGGATTAAGCCTACGTTGGGGATCTTGACGAGGGATAGTTCCTTCCTCCAAATTAATTTTATGAGAAAAGATCAAGGGACTAACACATTTTATATCAGCAATGCACCAACCTAAGGCTGACTTATGCTTACTTAGGTTCTGAATTAATTTCTCACCTTGAGACTCAGACAATTCAAATGAGATAATAACAGAAAAAATATCACTTGGACCAAGAAAAGCATGCTTTAAACTCTTAGGCAGAGGCTTCAATTCAATTTTGGGTCCTTCCACACTTGAAGGAATTTGTTTTTCACCTTTCTCAGGCAACTTCTCAAATTTTGGTTGCCATGCCTGAGTGCCATAGTTTTGAGTCCTATAAAAAATATCACAAATATCAACTACATCAGATGGATCACTGATAGAATCAAACTCAGAATGAACAAGAAAATACTTAAGGGGATCAAAATCATGAGCTATAAATACTCTCTTATCCTTGAGTGAATCGATGATGTATGTTTGGTGGCTCTTGTCATCATCTCCTGGCTGTTTTGCAATATGAAAAATATTCATCTCGAGAGTCATGTTTCCAAAAGATAACTTCATGAGTTTGTTCCTACAATTAATAAGAGCATTAGCAGTGGCAATAAAAGGCCTACTAAAATCAAAGGGATTTTAGTAGTATCAACAACAGAGCTAATGCCAAGGATTAGGAAATCAAGAGGATAATAAAATTTGTCAATTTGAATTAGAACATTCTCTACCACACCCTAAGGTACTTTGACTAAACGGTCAACAAATTGCAATACCACAGCGGTTGGTTTGATTTTTCCTAACCCTAACTACAAATAAATAGAATATGACATTAGATTCACACTAGCTCCTAAATCTAGCAAAGCTTGTCCAAACTCATGATTTCCAATGCTACACGCAATGGTTAGACAACTAGGATCCTTGTACTTGGAAGGAATCCGCTGTTTAATTAGAGCACTAACTTGCTCTGTCGGGAACGCTGTCTTTTTCACATGGTGCTTCCTCTTAACTGTACACAAAACCTTGAGAACTTTTGCATAAGTAGGAACTTGTTTAATCACATGCAAAAGAGGAAGATTGATTTTTAACTACCATAGATTCTCTAGTATTTAGGATCCAGAGTTCGCTTGCTAGATTTTAAAGCTTCAGGGAATGGTACCTTAACAAGACTCTTTGTCACCTCAGATTCCTTGGTCAGCTCGACATCACTATTATCTTGATCATTTTTCACATCCTCTAATTTGTCCATTGTTGGGATGTGTAATGAATCACCATTTCATGTCACAAAGGCATTCACATCCTTCATATTCTCTTGTGCCATGTGTTGACCATGGGGTGCAGACTGAGCTGGAAAAGGGAACTTACCTCGCTCATTCACACTCAAGGAGCTCATTAATATGGACACTTGGCACTTTATCTCTTTGTTTTCTTCAACAACCTACATAATCAAAGATTCAAACTTTTGGTTAGCCTTACCCTGTGTGTGAATAAAAGCAAGTAATGTGTCTTCTAAAGGAACCCTAAAACATCATCATCAAGTGCAATTTGATTATGAAAAGTCGCAACTACTTCCTCAAACTCCCTAATGTGCACATATGGATTTTCATTTTTCAAGCCATGAAAATTAGGGAGTAACTGTATCATCCCTGTTTTAAAATCCAGTTGGCGAGTATTAGTTGGAAACATGATGCATGACAGTGTGAATGTATGTGTTGGTTGGAGGTAATCATGAAGAGTTCTAATGGGTTGTTCTTCGTCTTCACCCATTTTCTCGAGACTCAATGGATTTTCAAATAAATGATTTAAAAAATCTGATTCTAACTCTACCACAGGCCTACTAGCAAATCTACCCATGGTGTCCCTATATCTGTGCATGCAAGGCAATGTAATACTAAAAGAATAAAAATACTATAAATAATAATAATAATAATAATAATGCAGCAAGCTAAAAGAAGGAACGAAGTTACTGCTTTTGCAGATTGTTGAAAAGAAAAAACTATCTACCAATTCTTCTATCGTCTCCTTGGCAACGGCGCCAAAATTTGATTACGCCCAAAGAATAACGTGGCAGTTGTAGCACAGCTTGGGGCATCGATTCCACAGAGAGACAAATTGAAAGAATAATAGAAGGAACAAAGAAACTAAAGAAAAATATTAAATGATTATTGGAGAACAAAGATTAATTTTAAATGCAAATTAAAGTGAAGCAAAGTGATTAACAGAAAAAGTACTCAAATTTGACAAACAGTAAAGCATCGGGAATCCCTTGTACAAATCTGGTATTTTAATTATTCTTAATTCATTAAATAACTCAATTGAGAATTCGATTCCCCAAATTCTCAATCGGAAGGTATAGATTTATAAACTAAGATTAAACCACATATAACCCTTTGAAAATACGTAAATTATTATCACTATTGAGAAAATCCAACGACGACAACATACTTAAAAAGCAATATTGCAGCAAAGAATTAAATCAATATAGCTAAATAATTGATTTAAACATAATCAAAGAACTAATCCATTCAATAGAAAAAGCATGACTGAATCCATAAACAGAATAAATTGTATGATTATACGGAGAAGAAAATATCAATAATGAATTAAGAATGATAAAAAAAAAAAGAGTTTAATTAATTAGAAATCAATTGCATAAATTAAAAATAAATAAAATACCATCTACTGTGCAAGTTTATCTCTCGTCCTACCTGAGAATTTAGTTACCCATAAATATCATGGACAACAAAAATCTCCCAAAGAAATAGAACAAAACAGCGGCCATTGGAGTCGTTTCTGCTCCTGAACTGCATCCGCCTCTTTTCTCGTCGTTCACCAGCCGCCCAAAACAAAAGAAAAGCAAAAGCCAAGCTGCCTCATACCAAAGGAAAAATATAGGTTAAAAGTCAATCACCTTTTTCACAAAATACATTTTCTCCCCTCTTTATTCTAGCTTTTCTATTTCAGCCCCTAAAGCCCAAATCCATATGCATGTTGAAAAGAACAAAGCCCAAATCTACTGAGTGTTGGGTCCATCATGATAGTTGATTAGTTTTAGTCTTTTTACTTCATGGGTTGCCATCAAAATAAAAACAAATATAAAAGTCGAATAATAAAGTTCCAAAAAAATTAATTGTAAAGCCATTTGTATATTATCTCTCACCAACCAATAATGCAATATTTGAGATTTAAAATATTAAAAAATCATGTTCAAATATATCTCAGTGTGAATAGATATTAAATTCAATAATATAAATTATATCTAATTATTTCTATTCACATTTTAGCATTTTTACCCAATAAAAGGGTATTTAGAATGCACTTTCGCGCACTCATCAGGTCCTCATAGGTAAGGACCACATAGTCGACGAGAGTCCTACCCTCATCCATGTTGTGTGGGTAGACAGGGGTAGTCGGGGGTGGTCTCTCATACTCCATCACCGTGGCAATAGTGGCAGGGGTCACCTCAATTCTTTTTGCCCTCACATTGGTCCTTAGCCTTCCCCGTAATCGCCAAACACTGACAACTTGGTGTAAAACTCGCGGCACATACTCAAATTGTATCCCTTCACCTCTTTAAACCATAGATTCAACCCCCAAGTCTTAATACCCTCACAACCTCATCAGTGGGCCCGAGGGATACTTTATCGACGTATCTCTCACACGTAACACCATTTTCTTCAATTCTTTGTCTTTGGGCATCATACCTTGCTTTGGTTCATCTCTCCTCTCGTTCTTGGCCACTAGGGCCCTCCTCCGCTCTCTTCTAGGAGATAGAGCCTGTATGTAGAGGAGAATCAGACCTAGTCCTCTTGATACGGGCCATGTGACAATAGTACCCCAATACCTATAAGCATAAAAAACATCCACCATAGACTCTCCAAGGGCTCAAGCACCTCCATAGACATCTTATTCCTACGAGCCATAGCAATTGAGTTGGGGGATTTGAAAAGGATCAAAAATCGACTTGAGAAACTTGGAAAAATGAGGACCTAGGGCTTGTGTTGAACACCCACAATTTTCAACAATAACCACCCAAAATCCACTTCAATCATGAGGAGAGATGAGAATCTTGAGCTTTGGTGAAATGTTTTGAAGATTGGAAGAGGTTTGAGGGAGGTGAGAGAGTTTGGAAGCTTGAAATTTGGGGGAAATGTGTAGGGTTCCCAAAAGAAATCGAACTTATAACTCTCATTTTTAGGTTTCTGGACAAAACACTTTCCGAAGGTCAACACAAACCTTCCGAAAGGTTTTGCTTACTGCCTGAAGCAAGGATTTCCAGTAGGAAAAACCTTCCGAAAGGTCGATCAAAACCTTCTGGAAGGTTTTACCTTTGCGGCAAAACCATTCCTTTGTTCAAAAATTCACATCCAACCTAACAATCTTCAACTCCAAAACATTTTAACGCCCATTCTAAGACATCTAACCTTCCAAAAACTTGAACCACACATATGAACCACAATTGGTTGAACATGCCCAAAGTCATTTCTGAAATTGCAATATGGTTTAAGATTTGATGCTTTCAAATCACGAAACATGAATTTCTAGTTTAAACTACCAAAATGAATACTCAAAATGTAAAACAAGAGTTCAAACAATGAGGGCATTGCTAAATCTTAACAAATATCGAAAGTTGAGCAATATTCCCCCATCCTTTAAGCTTTGAGCTTCCAAGCATGTCGTTCTACTGCTCGAACCAAGCACATATGAGCAACACTGTGGTTTTGAATACTAGTCTAAAGTATGCACCTACACATTCATTTTCAAACTTGTGTGTGTGCAATGAACAAGAAATTTAAGCATTTACACAAGGGAATTCACATTCACTTTGGCTATCCAAATTAAGCTTCAACGCAACCTCACCAAAGGTGTAAAACCCGGGTAAATTTGAACTTTTTCTAAAAAGGATAAAATGGTAATTTACCACTATAATGCGTATTTAAAATACTCATTTTCTAGACCTCGGATGAAGAAATGGAGTTCGCCGTTGGATTCGTATCACAAAATCTAGTCACCCTATCAAATTTTGTCGCATTTCGAGATAGTCAGATTTTTGCATGTCGTTTGAGGCGACTACGTGGCAAATGACATTTTAAAAGTCCCCTAAAATGAGCTTTATAAAATTTCTTTAGAATTGGATAAAAGTTCAAATAAATTTAATTTAAACTTAGTCCGGGACTTAATGAATCGTTTCGGGACGAAAAACGGACCCAAAAGTTAGAAATATGCGGTGCGATGTGGACCGCACATTCGGGACTATAAATATAGACTTAAAATCAGATGTTTTGAGAAAATATCTCATTCATTCAGCCCCCTTTGGCCGGCCATAGAGAGAGGAGAGAGAAGAGAGAAAAAAATAGTTCTTCAAGACTTATTTCCCGGATCTTCAAAGTTTTGTCACTTGGATTAACTTGGACCAAGAGTTAAAGTCGATCAGCGCGACGAGGGCTACATCTACGTACCAAGAAAAGTGGATTTCACCGAAGATCCAAAGCAAATATTTTGGAGAAATCAAGTTCTTGGGCTATTGTTGGTGTTCTTGGAAGTTCTACGACTTCCTCCACGCTGCAAGAGGTAGGGTTCCCTCCTACTTTGGTTTTATTCTTACCTTAAGTAGGCTTTTAGTGGCTGAAATTAGTTTATATGTGGGCTATCCAAATGGACTGGACTGTTTAGTGGCTGAAATTGGGTTGTATGTGGGCTGTCCAAATGGACTGTTAAGGGGCTGAATTATAGACTATTTTTAGGCCATGTTATGGACTGTTTTGGTGCTGAAATTGGGGCTGTTTTGTGCACTAATTAGGGGCTATTTTTGGGGCTGTATACGGACTATTTTTGGGGCTGTTTTAGGGCCTACTGTGGGGGCAGTTTTGTGGCTGAAATACAGACTATTTTGTGGCCTGATTTGGGGTTGCTATGTGGCCGATTTAGGGGCTGTTTTGTGGCTTGTTTTGGAGCTGCTATATAGCCTGACTTGGGGCTGTTTTGTGGCCATACTAAGTGTTTATTTTATGCCTTGAGAATTAAGTGTGTTATTGCTTGATTATGTAGTAACATGCTTATGTATTGTGCTGAAAAGAAATGTTGATATATGTGTATAATATATTGACATTGTGATGAGTTTTTTGGAGGTTATATGCGTATGATATAATTGTCCATGATACATGATGAAATGTGTGATTTAAGTTGTTCATGTGACATTCATTACACATGAGACATGACATTGACATGCAATGGTACATTACATTGCATATGCACGAGAACATCACATATTGAGGGTGTGTGTGTGCATGGTTGTCGTCTTCACCTCATTTGGTGTATGACAAGTGGGATTGGGAAGGTTGGATTGAAGATTCGACTGAGTCGCATGGTTTTATGGAAAATTGGGTCGGGGTTAGCAAGAAGGGCTAGAATATCCCACGGGTGAAAGACCTAGTAATTGCATTTGCACTCCATTTGTATAAGAGCCCATAAAGTGTGTACGCGGAACCGTTGGTAGTAGTCCATGAATTTCGTGTCGGCCGGGTGCCGTTGGTGTAATTCCATAAATATCAACCCCTAAGAAAAACCCTAGATTTATATAAAAATGTCATTTGATGTGTAACATAGATGACGGTGGCACTACATTGTGTTGTGGGAGTCGGTGTAGACTCGGGGTAAAATGCATGAGTGAGTCTCATCTCATTTCATAGCATGACATGGTAGAATTCCAATCTTGAATTGCATATTCTTACTTGGAATGTTGATGTGAATATGAAATGTTAAATGTGAACATTGCATGTGTATTTAGGTGGGGAGTAGCCTCTGTAGGAAATACTCTACTGGGCGTGACTCACCCTATACAGGGAAACATTTCAGGTATGGGATATACGCCGGTGGACGGCTCTCATTCAGGGCCGCAAGGGTGAAGAAAGCCGACTTGTGGCTTTTATAACTTTTTTTGTAAAACTTTTGGAGCAAACTAGTTTTGGCATGTAATTTTATGTAAGAGAGTTGAAATTAAACTCATATGGACTGTTTTTAATATAACCTTGCATGTTTTTATATGAGTATGGATAAATGGACCCCGTGTGGTCAACTTTTACTCATAAATGGACCCAGTGTGGTTATTGTGTTATATTGGGCCTCGGATGGGTCATATGAATGTATATTGCACAAGTTGGGTTTTAGGTAGAGCTCCTCATATAAAGGAGACTTTGTCCAAATTTTGTTAAATTATGGATCCCGATAAATGGGACATTACTATGCGATATCGAGTTACACGATATCCATAGACATTCTGCGGGTTGATGGGTGATCAATGGACCCCCCGAATTTTTGGGGTGTCACAAAGGGTATGTCTCTATAATGAATCACATATATGTTATCCTGACATGCTCTCCATGTGTATATGTGAGATAGAATCTTGTGCACAAAAACGAAATATGCTCACATATAATGCAAAATTGATGTTCATGCATGAAAATGAAACAACCTTGACATAATCTCATGAAAGGGAAGCTAGGGCATTATATAGCAAACCAACTTCTCTTTTTCTTTAAAAGTATGCATCTCCCATGCTTCTCTAGATCAATCAGAACTTCAAGGGCTATAATGGGGCCTTAAGGTGATATTGAGGCAAAAGAAATGAAGGATATATGATAACAAAGAGGGTTGTTCTGAGTGAAAGAATTTTATTTCAAAAACATCTCCCTTTTCATGAGATTTTCATTCTTACACCATCACAACACTCTTTTTTCTTTTCTTTCTTTTCCTTAACATTTTCCTTTTCTTTTGATCATTCTTTCTTCTTATCAACCTTTTTTCTCCTCTCATGGATTTTCATTCTTTTTCCATTCAACTCTTTGAGTTTCAGCATCATTCATCCCTTTTGTTTGAGTTTTCACACCATACTTCCTTATCTTTTACAATCACTCATATTCAGCTCTAGGAACAACCAAGGTGAGGTGGATTTTTATCATTTTGCACTAGTGATGAGCGCAAAATATTGCATATTTGACGGCCTCATTACATGTATTTTAACTCAACTTTTTCATATAAGTACTTAGAGTTAGCCGAAATTATGAATAATGTTGAATTTTTGATGTTGCGGGTAATTATAGCTTAAATGATGGATTTTAGACCTTACAACTAAGTATGGATGTGTGGTGAAGGCATAGATACATTACATAAAGATTTGGAGGCTTAAAAGTGAAGAAATCAAGGAGGTATTGGTGCTTGGGAATAAAGGCACCAGGACCCACACCATTTGGTTGCAGAGCCTTGGTTTTCCTCCATTTTGACCATGCTCCACTTTGAATATGAAAATGTGCAAAACATGAACGTTGTAGATCTAGATGTCTTATGTATTGTGTCAAAATAGAAGCCCAATCATATGGTTGGAGGAAAGGTTATGATGATTCTACAAAAATTGGTCTGGAGTAGAAGTGTACCGGTACAGTTCAACCACTGGAGTTCGGGGTATCGGTACACAGTACCTGTACGCTTTGCCTGAAGTGCCCAGAAGTGCCCAGAACGACTGTTTTTCATGCTCCACTTGCTTAGGGGCCCACCTACACTTCTCCCACACCTACCCCAAACAATTTCTAAATGTAACCATGCCTCCCTTACACAAATTCTTCACTTTGGAAGAGAAGGCATGGGAGAGGAAGAGAGAGAAGAGGGGAGTTGCATACTAGCCTTGTCCTAGCCTGTCAAAACCCATCCATTAAACCCCTCTTGATGGCAGGCCTTTCACACACCTTGGGGGGACCACCATACACGAAAATTGAAGGCTCTCACACTCCATATACTCAGCATTCTTCAACATGTTCAAAAGGGTGGCTACCTAAGCTTAGGAGTAGGAGGAAGATGATAAATAGTGTCATAGAGATAAAATCTATGTTTTTGCATTTTCTTCTCCCAATTTCATTGCAGTAAGTTGTAGTTCTCTTGTAATCTCTATTTCTTGCATTGTAATCTTTTTTTAATTCTAGTATAACCAAGTTTAATTCAATGTTCTTGCATTTCCATAATCTTTGCTGGGTTTCATTTCTCTTCTCTGCAACTTTTCCATTTTAGTGTTAAATGAACTTCTCTTTGTAGTTGACCATTTCCTAGCATTAATACAAGTTCTGAGTTTCATTTTCATCTTATTTTCATTTCCATTTCCTTTACTTGTCTCTTTACATTATAAATGTTGTTACTTTAAACATGAATAGCTAGAGCTCTAAGTTGGCTAATCCAAGGGAGAACTCCTCTTGGGTATTCCATTTCCACTCATTTTCTTTCCTTCTCTCGGTGTACAATGGTTCAGTTTGACTCGGTTGAAAGTTGATGGGGTTGTGAGTCTTTAATATCCCGTAAGCCTAGTCACGGTTTATGCTTGGATCCCCACCATCTCGTCCGTAGCTTCCCACGATTCAATCGTTCATCTATGCACCATTGGAGGAAGGTTTCGAGTTGAGTTGGGATTCCCATTGGAATGACCTATTTGGATTAGCCAACACTTGTTTTATTGTATTTTCATTCACAAACTCCAATCACCAAAACACAAACAAAAGATTTTGCACTTTTCCCTTTTCACACAATCATCTTCACACACTTGAACTTTCCTTCCCTGAGGAGATGACCTTGGAATACTTTTCCAAGTAAAACACGACATACAAAAAAGACTCCTTGCGCTTGGGGAGCACTTTTGTTCATAACATTACACACATTTTGTAAATTTCATATTCCACCATTCTGTTGCCCCTTGTCCCCCATCATTCCGAGGGAGACTGGCACTTCCCCGTTCCTATAAGCCATACACATTGAGGGATGATGTTAAGAGGTTAGGGAATACAACATTTTTTGTCAAGCAACTGGCTTGGTCAAATGTGAGCCATAGAAACGAATTTCAATAAAGGGTCAATCACGACACTTGGGATAATATTTTCACAATAAGAAGGCTAAGGCTCAGAACATTGAAAAATGTCCTAAGGTTACCTCTGGATAAACATGGGGGAGCATTATGCATTTCTAGACAAGTCAATCAACTATACAAATATACCTAACCGAAACAAGCATAATGAGCCTATTGGACAAATTTAAAATTTGAAGAATTGTTCCTTGAGTAAATGTAAGTCCCCTCCAACAAGGACTGTCACTAACGTTCCCATGGGTTCTTACGCATCTCTACTATTCATGTCAAGCACTAAAATATGAACTCAATCTATAAAGTGCCAAAATTACTCATTCAAGGTGCCATTACAGTTGTGTTTAAAAGCAAAAACATATGTGATACTCAAGCATAGGATGAACCTCTATAATGTGCTAATGTATTTAGTATTCAAAGCAAAGATCACCATATCAACAAACCCACAACACTCTTAATAAGGGAATACAGATCAACATTCAAATATTTTCACCAAAATTTTCAAAAATTTCACAGAATATGCACTATTGTGAACAAAAATTTGTATGCTATGTGAAAGGTGAATTTTCACCACAAAAATTGGTATTATCCACAAAAATTTTCACAAACATTGGTGTATCATGCAAATGGTGCACCTCGCCCCCTAACTTGATTCATGCATTGTCCTTAATGCAACAAAAAAGATATGATATTGCTGGATGTTTTTCGTTGTTATCCTTAACCCCTAAATATCATCCCTCAAAACATATTTTATATGGATGGAGGGGAATGTCACTCTCTCTTTAAGTAGTGTCAAAAGAAAGAGCAAGGAGATGGGAAAATGGAATGGTGGAAATGTGTTATGTGTATGAATAAAAATACTCCACAAGCGCAAGGAGATTTTTGTGGATCGTGTTTTACTTGGAGGTACTCCAAGGTCATTTCTATGAGGAAGGATGTGAACCAAAGGGAAGGTAATTTTGGGTGAAAGAAAGTGTAAAATCTTTTGTTGTTGAAAGTTGTTTGGTGTAGTGAGTTTTGGTGAAAATGAAATGAGAAACAAACTTTGGCTAATCCTAGAGGTCACTCCAATAGGGATACCCTCTCAACTCGAATCCCTCCTCTAATACAGTATAAATGTACGATTGATTCATGGGAATCTAGGGATAATATGGGTGAGTATCTAAGCATAAACCATGACTAGGCCTACGGAATGTCAAAGGCTCACCAACTTATCTACCCTTAACCCAGTCAAATCGAACCATTGAACTTTGAAAGAAAAGAGGAGAATGAGTTGAAATGGCATCCCCAAGTGGAGGTTTCCCTTGGTTTTGCCAACTAAAGGATTTAGCTACTCATGCTTGGGATGAAATTAACAATTAAATGAGAATGCATTGCAAAGGAATGAAGTTCTTGAGTAACTAAATGCAAGCAAACATAAACTATAAGTGAAAGAAATGAATACCCTTTTTACAACTAGGAAGAATGAAGAACATAAATGCATTAATGGTGAAAGCTTTAAAAGGGAATTAAACTTGCAATGAACTTGTAGGAACTAGCATTAATGACATTTAATGAAGCTATAAATATTCTTATAGGAGATTACAAGACAATGTATTGAAGAAAATGTAAAAATCTCAATTTATCTCTCTAGAACACTATTCATCATCTTCTACCTAAACTCTATTTCTCTCTATATTTTGTGTAATGTCTGGAATGCTGAATAATGGAGTCATTTCCCCCAAAAAACGTCCATAGTCTACTCCCTCAGCTGAGTGATGTGATTTCCATCCATAGGCTACAGCCAGGAATGGGCTGGATAGGAAAGTGCAGACCCTAATCTGCACACACAACAACTCTCTCTCCTCTCTCCTCATTTATCACCATGGTTCCCAAAAGAGGTGTGAAAAGGATGAATAGTGTTGTGGGCGTGTCATAGAAGTGTGGGAGATATGGTGGGACCCTCAAAGCAACAGAGGATGATCTATAGATTTTTGGGCAGATTCCGCAAAGCGTACCGGTACGTCGAACTGCAAAGGCCTAAGCGTACTGGTACGCGTACCGGTACGGTTTGCCTGATTTTTTGATTTCTTAATTTTGTGATTTCCTGAGCTATCCACAGGCCGTCCTTTCATCCTCATTCACCTCAACGTATTTGGGAAGGCCTTAAGATACATTATTTATCACATTTTTCCTACAAAGATCAAATATCTTCGTTAATAACTCACGTAGTGCAATTCTAAACATTCAATCCCCAAAAGCAAGTGTAAAGAGATGATTAGCACATGGTATATGCTATGTTTTTGTGCAAATCACACCCCCAACTTGAGTTTTGCTAGTCCCTTTGCAAAATTTATGTCCCACAACAAGATAACAAGTATAACATAGAACATTCCATTCAAACAAGCAGTTGACTGAATCAATCAAAATGTAAAAACCATAATGCAATTATCAAAATAAAATTGGACAAGATTGAACAAAAACTGTGGTTTCTTCCATTAATGTGCTTTGAAGTTGGAGTATAAGGATTCAATCATAAAAAAGAACAAAATGGCCTAAAACCTACGGATTCTTCTACCAGGCCAGTGAATCCATTCTAAATACATACACTCCAATACAAGCGAAAGAACAAAATCTACAACAACCTATTCCTCGTCCCCATCATCATCATCATCACTAGCATCTTCCTCATGCACCCTCCGCGTCTTCTTCAGAATCATCCTCATCTTCCTCCACCTCAACCACTGTCGAGGCAGAGGGAATAGATGTAGAAGGGCCAGCAGTAGGTGGTGGGGGTCCTCCTAGGATAGTCTTCCCTGGGAAGGTGTTCACAAATAGCTCCTTCATCATCGCCGCCATGCTCTGCATAGATACCTCAATCCCATGGACCGTAGCCTTCAATGCATTGAGGCGTTGAGGGATAGAGTGTTCTGGTGCAGCTGTGGATGGGCCAGCGGATGAAACTAGTCCGGAGACCCAGAATCAGAACCCATTGTCTTAGATCGTTTCCCCGACTCATTGTCTTTCTCTTTTTGCGTCTAGTCTTGCCACTTGCCCTAGTGTCCGGGGGAGAGAGCTTGTCAATCGAATAAGTCTTCACTTTGAAATGCATGCACATCTGGGTTACCAAATTCCCGTACGACAAATTTGTCGTAGGCTTCTGTGTATTGGCAAAGTCTTTCATGACTTCCCATATCAGAAGGGCAAAGTCAACAGTTTTCCCCGACATAACAATGTCCAACAGACCCAGCTTCTCAAGATTTGGTTTCTTTTTGGAACTCCTTGGTAAAAATATTGTAATGAAGAAGCTTATTCAATAGTCCATACGAATGTTTCAATCCCCCACTTTGAACAAGTCCCTTGAATTTACTAGGGTCCTTATACATGAATTCTACAAATTCAGAAATTTTCTTGGCTTGGGTGTTGCTATGAGGATAGGGTGGTGGAAAATTTGGTGGCCTCTCATAATTCCCTAGAAATGTTGTAATAACATCAGGGGTCACCACAAACATTTTACCTCGAACATTCGTTTTCAACACTTCTGCCTCATTCACATCCACCACCCTAAGAGTTTGATAGAACTCTCTACAAATTGACAAATTAAAACCATCAACTGGTTCAAACCAGAATTTCATACCATGTGCCTCAATGATTCGAACAACTTTGTTCCTTGGGGTAAGGGAAATGTGATCAAGGTACCTTTCATAGGTCACATTTTTCCCTTGGATCAATTTCATTCGTGCCTCATGCCTTGCCTTCTTCCTTTGCTCACCTTGGTCCTCGCTTGGCCCTTTGGGTTGATGGTTGTCAGATCTGGGCCTCTTAGTTCGGGCCATGCACAGCAACAGTGCCCCCATTTTCAGAAAAGTGAAGAGAGTCAAGAGGAGACCTTCAATCAAGTGCATAGCATCTTGGGGAATCATTACAGAACGAGCCATGTGAGAAATTTTAGGAGAATTTGAGAATTGAAGGGAGATGAAGGCTTGAGAGATTTTTGACACCTAGGGTTTCCAAGATTTGATTTTCCTAAATCACAACACAAGGGAGAGTTATTTGAAGGGTTGAAGGAAAATGAAGGGGATTTGGAAGTCTAAGGGAGAATTCAGGTGAGAAAGCAGTTGAAAGAGGGGGTGTAGTTTAAGAGGGAAGTGAAAGGGATTCCTGAAAGAATTCGATTAAAAACCCTAACTTTTAGAATTCCAGGTAAAGCGTACCGGTACGCGTACTGGTATGGTTTGCCTTAGTTGCAAAAAAATTCCTGCTAGGCAACCCTTCCCACTTCTTTTTCATTTTAAGACCTCCCCTATACATCCTAACACTCTCTTTGTGACCTCTACTCCACCCTAAACATGTACTCCACTTGAAAACCACAATTTGAGCTATCATGCCCAATTAATTACCGAAATTGCGATGTGATTTAAAATTTTGATGCATTCAATGTACAAGGAATGGATTTCTAACTTTAACTATCAAAATGGACACCCAAAATGAAAATCACATGATTAATAACATGGGCATTCCTAATTCATCCCGAATATCAAAAACTTGAGCAATATTCCCCTATTCTGCAGGTATGGAACTATTTAACACATTTCTCAGATGATTGAACTAAGCACACATAAGTAAAACCATAGTCTCAAAATACTAGTCTAAAGTATGCACCTACAAAGTCATTTTCCACTCGTGTGTGTGTGTGAATTAAACAAGTAATTTGAGCATTTACGCAATAGAATTCATATTTGAATAGCCTACCAAATTCAGTTTCAATCCAAAACTCACCGGAGGTCACTCTTAAATAATGAAATGCACTCTAGTTCTTCTGGTATGTCCTCCATGTGTACATGTGAGATAGAATCTTGTGTTCAAAACAAAGTGTACTCACAGGCAATCCAAAAATGAAGTTCATATATGAAAAATAAAACACCCTTGGCATAGTCTCATGAAAGGAATGCTAGGGCATTAGACAGCAAAACCAACATCTCTTGTTCTTTAAAAGTATGCTTCCCCCCTTGCTTTCTCTAGATTATTTAGGACTTTCAAGGGTTGTAATGAGGCCTTGGGGTGGTAATGAGGTCAGTGAAATGAAGGATATAGGATGACAAAGAGGTTTGTTCAGAGTGAATGACCTTTATTTAAAAAAAAACTCTCCCTTTTATGGGATTTATAGGCTAACACCATTACCACACTCTTTGTTTATTTTCTTTCTTTTCCTTGACATTTTCTTTTCTTTTTTTTTTCATTCTTTTCTTCTTCTCACCCATTTTGTTCATTTTCTTGGATTTTCATTCTTTTTCATTGAACTCTTTGAGTTGCAACATCATTCATCCCTTTGCTTGAGTTTCCATACCACCCTTCCTTTACTTTTGCAATCACTCATATTTAGCTTCAAGGAACAACCAAGGTAAGGTAGATATTTCTTATTTTCATTGGCTTGGTCAAATGTGTGGCATAGAAACGAATTTAAACTAGGCTCAATCACGGCACTAGGGATAATCTTTGCACAAGAAAAAAGGTTAAGGCTCAAAGTATTTCAAAGATGGCCTAAAATCACTTCTAGGTATGCATGGGATGACATTGTATAATCAAAACAAGTCAGTCTACTATCCAGATGCACCTAACCAAAACAAGTATGATGAGACTATTGAACAAATTTGAGATTGAAAAATTGTTCTTTGAGTAAATGTAAGTTCCCTCCAAACAAGGATTGGCATTAAAGATCACATGGGTTCTTACTCATCTCCACTACTTATGTTAAGCCTAAACCATGAATCCAATCCGTAAATTGCTGAAAATTACACATTCAAAGGTCACATACAGTTGAGTTTAAAAATTAATACATATGTGATACTCATGCATAGGGTCAGTTTCCATGGTATGCTCATGTGCTCAAACTTCACAAAAAAGATAAATATGTCATCCAATCCACACACTCTTCATAAGGGAATACATATCAACTTTTAGATATTTTCCATCAAAAATTTTCAAAATTTTCACATATTTTTCACTAATGCAACTGATGCAGGCAAAAATTTGTATCACAAAAAACAAATTTCCAAACAACATTGGTGTATCATGCAAATGGTGCACTTCACCCCCCAACTTGAATCATGCATTATCCTCAATGAAACAAAAAGATAGGATATGCAATGAAGTACAGTAAAAAGATGAATAGGGTTAAGAGAACACCTCGTGATTGAGCTTCAACAAAAGCACCAATATCTGAAACAACGTAAACAAATCTATACAACCAAAGAAAGTAAGTGACATAAAATAAAAGTAACATAAGGAAATAAAAGCAACTATATAATAGAAAACATAGACACTAGCTACTCCCCGACCAAGTCCGGATATACCGGATCCGTCAAATCCTCCGCCACCTCTTTCCCTTCAAAACCCTCAAAGAATGGCTTAAGTCTTTGGCCGTTGACCTTGAATGTTTGACCATCCTCAGGATTTGTGATCTCAACAGCTTCGTTGGGGTAGGCCACCTTGACAAGATTGGGGCCATCCCAATGGGATCAAAGTTTTCCCTGGAAAATTAAGAGGCGAGAATTGTATAAGAGCACTTTTTGACTGAGCTAGAATGATTTTCGTACAATGGCATTATCGTGAAAGATCTTAGCCCATTCCTTTGAGATTTTGGAGCTCTCATACGCATCTCGTCGAATTTCTTCCAACTCATTCATTTCCAACTTCCTATGTTCACCGGCCATTCTCAAGTTGAAATTTAAAGTTTTAATGGCCCAATAGGCCCTGTGTTCCATTTCGACTAGTAGGTGGCAAGCCTTTCCATAGACAAGTCGGTAGGGAGACATGCCCAAAATAGTTTTTAAGGGAGTGCGATATGTCCATAGGGCATCAGTCAATCTTTTGGACCAATCCTTACTATTTGGGTTAACCATTTTTTCTAGAATGTTCTGGATCTCCTTATTGGCTAGCTTGGCTTGGCTATTTGTTTGTAGGTGATAGGCAGTGGATACTTTGTGAGTGACGTCATATTTGAACATTAGAGATACAAATGGCCTATTACAGAAATATGATCCACCATCACTTATTATTGCATGAAGCATCCCAAACCTCGAAAAGATGTTCTCCTTGAGAAACTTGACTATGACCTGGTGGTCATTAGTCTTGGTCGGGATAGCCTCCACCCATTTAGACACATAGTCCACTACTAGGAGGATGCACAAATAACCAAATGACATAGGGAAAGGACCCATGAAGTCGATGCCCTAACAATTGAATATTTCTATGACAAGTATTGGTGAAAGGGGCATCATGTTTCTTTGGGTCACACTACCCAATCGTTAGCATTTGTTGCATCCCTTATAAAACAAAACACAATCTTTGGGCCAGTAAAAATCTGATTGATGAATTTTAGCCGAAGTCTTTTTCGTCGAGAAATGTCCACCGCAAGCTTGTGAATGGCAAAATGCAAGGACATCCCACTATTCATTTTCAGGTACGCATCTCCTCATGATTTGGTCCGGGCAATACTTGAACAAATACGGGTTATCGAAGTAAAAGCACTTCACATCCGCCATAAATCATCTTCAATCTTTTGGGCTCCATTGCTGTGGTATTTGTCTTGTTGCAAGATAGTTACGTATATCAGCATACCAAGGACATACAGAATGAATTGAAAAGAAATGCTCATTAGGGAAAAAGTCAGGGATAGGAATGTGCTCATCGGCATCTTGCACAACAAGCCGGGATAAATGATTTGCCACCACGTTCTCAACTCCTTTCTTGTCCTTGATCGTCAAGTCAAATTCTTGTAGGAGGAGTATCCACCTAATGAGTCTCAATTTTGCATCTTGCTTAGACAAAAAATACTTCAAAGTAGAGTGATCAGTAAAGACAATAATAGGCAAACCAATAATGTAAGAATGAAATTTATCTAAGGCAAACACTACTGCTAGCAACTCTTTCTCGGTGGTAGTGTAATTCTTCTAAGCCTTAATAAGTGTTTTGCTAGCATAGTGTATCACATATGGTCTATTTTCCTCCCTCTGGCCGAGCACTACGCCGACCGCATAATCACTCGCGTCGCACATGAGCTAAAAAAATAGATCCCAATTGGGTGGTCGCATGATCGGAGGTGTGAGTAGCATGCATTTAAGTTTTTTAAAGTATGCTTCACAATTGTCCGACCACTCAAATGGGACCTCCTTAGACAGCAGGTTGGTCAAAGGTCGGGCTAATGCACTGAAATTCTTTATGAATCGACGATAAAAACCTGCATGGCCCAAAAATGACCAGATGCCCTTAACGGCTCATGGTGTGGGGAGGTTGGAGATGGCCTCCACATTGGATTTTTTGACTTCAATATTCCTTGCCAAAACTATATGGCCAAGCACAATTCCTTCTGACACCATAAAGTGACACTTTTCCCAGTTCAAGACTAGATTCTTCTCCTCACATCATGTTAGAACTCTCTCCAAGTTTGCCAAACATCCCTCAAATGAATCCCCAAACACCGAAAAGTCATCCATAAAGACCTCCACTATCTTTTCCACCATGTCACTAAAAATCCCCATCATACAGCGTTGAAACATCCCCGGAGCATTGCATAGTCCAAATGGCATGCGACGGTAGGCAAAGGTACCATAGGGGCACGTGAAGGTGGTCTTCTCTTGATCCTCCAAATCAATCTCAATCTGGTTGTAGCTGGAGTATCCATCTAAAAAGTAGTATAAATAGATGATGCCCTGCTGCTCGTTCTAGAAATTGATCGAGGAATGGCAAGGGGAAATGGTCTTTCCTTGTGCAAGCATTCAACTTTCGGTAATTAATCCACACCCTCTATCCGGTGATTACTCTTGTAGGTATAAGCTCATTCTCATCATTCCTAACAACTGTAACTCCTGATTTCTTAGGTACTACTTGCGTGGGGCTAACCCAATTACTATCGGCAATTGGAAAAATGATCCCCACATCAAGTAGTTTCAGAACCTCATTCCTCACCACCTCCTTCATAATGGGATTCAATCGTCTTTGTGGTTGTCGGGAAGTTTTGGAATCCTCCGCAAGATATATCCGATGGGTGCAAATGAGAGGGCTTATCCACTTGATATCCATAATAGTCCACCCAATTGCTCCTTTATGATTTCTCAATACATCCAAGTGTTCTTTTTCTTGTTCCATGTTTAATGTAGAGCTAGTGACCACCGCAAATGTTTCACCTTCCCCAAGATAGGAGTACTTCAAATGGGAGGGCAAGGGCTTCAACTCCAAGTTGGGCTTTTTTTCATCCGACGAAAAATTTTTCTTCTCTTGATGGGGCAACTCCTCGAATGTAGGGATCCACCTTTCCATCCCTTTCAATTCTTCTACCTCCTCTTGCTCATCATAATTCTCAAGATCCAAAATTCCTTCTTCCTTGAATTTCAACATCCCCTCCAGCTCCAAGTGCTCCTCAACCAAAGTGTCGATTCTATTGACCTCACTTACTTCTTCATCATCATCCCATTGCTTTGCCAAGTTGAATACATTGAGCTCCATTGTCATATTTCCAAATTACAACTTCATTAGACCATTCCTGCAATTTATCATGACATTAGATGTAGCAAGGAAGGGTCTTCCAAGTATTACGGGAATTTGGGAGCTAAGGTTTGCAACAGGGTGTGTATCAAGCATAATAAAATTGACGGGGAAGTAAAATTTATCAATTTGAATTAAGACATCCTCAACTACTCCACTTAGTATACGGATACTATAATCTGCCAATTGAAGTGTAATTGAGGTGGGCTTCAACTCCTTAAGTTGAAGCTGTAGATACATCGAGTATGGAAGAAGATTCACACTTGCCCCCAAATCGAGGAGTGCTTGCTTCACTCGACAATTTCCAATGGTGAAGGCTATGATTGAACAACCGGGGTCTTTAAATTTGGGAGGAGTGTTGGTCCTCAATATTGAGATCACTTGTTCTGTGAGGAATGCCTTCTTGTGGATATTCAATCTCCTTTTCACCGTGCATAGATCCTTCAAAATTTTAGGACAAGATGGGATTTGCTTGATGGCGTCGAGGAGTGGAATGTTAATCTTCACCTGCTTAAACATTTCCAAAATATCATCATAATTAGCCACCTTGACAGGTGGCCTCAAACGACTCAGGAAAGGGGCAGGCATGGGAGGAATAAACACACAATCATCAATTAATTTTTCTTTCTCAACAACCTCTTTCTTTCTCTTCACTGACTGCATCCTTGTTAGCGTCACTCAAGATATCATTTCCTTTTGGCAATGTGGTCTTGGGTGAGACCGTTGGTAAAATGGTTTTGTCAATTTCTTTGCCACTACGGAGGGTGGTGATAGCTTTGAGTTGCTCACAACTTTCTCTCAAAGGCTCCGATGACTCAACAACGTGTTCACCCCTAGGGTTCTCTTGTGATTAAGCGGGGAACTTCTCCTTTTCTTGTTGAGATGTCCCTATGGAGTTTGTCAACTTTGTGAGTTGGGCTCTTATATCATTGAGGGCTGTGGCATTTTGGTTATTGATGGCGGTTTGGCTTTGAATGAAGGAATGTACCATATCCTCCAAATTCCTTTTGTGAGGAGGTTGGTATGTGGATGGATTGGACGGTCCTTGAGAAAAAATTTATGAAGGTGGACTTGGAGAAAAATTTTGTGGTGGCGGGTTTGACTGATACCCTTGTGGATTGGTCCTTGGGTATTGAGAGCTAGATGATTGCCCTTGGCCATGGTATTGGTTTTTCTTGGGAGGCATGGGAGATGAATATGCACTTGACCTATGAGGAATGGGGTTCTCATTTCTCCAACTAAAATTTGGGTGATTACTTCACCCCGGATTATAGGTGTTGGAATTAGGAGAAAATGATTGCCTTGGTTGGTTGAATGCATGAACTTGCTCATGATATGCTTCCTTAAGTGCTGGATGGTTAGGACATTCAGATGTGGAATGCTCTATACTCTCACAGATTACACATCCCTCCACAATGTTAAAAAAATTAGACACCTCATGTCTCCGATTGACTTCAAGACTCTCAACTTTCCTTGACAATTTAGCAATTTTTGAAAGTAAGTCTTCTCGGTCTCTCAAATCATATATCCCTCCCCTTGTGGTTGACTACTACCAGAGGACGTCCTAGGTACATCGTTGGGATCCCTAATGTCCCAAGATTGTGCATTTTGGGTCAATGTACTAAAGTAGTCCAGGGCCTTTGTTCAAGAAATCGCCATTGCACATCATGTCAATGAATTGTCTATGGCTTGGTGTGATTCCTTCGTAGAAGAAACTTACCAGTTGCCATGATTCAAAGCCATGGTGTGGTATGGATTGTATCAACTCCTTGTAGTGATCCCAATATTGATTAAATTGCTCAATGGGCTTCTCAAAAAAATTTTGAATTTTCTTTTTTAAAGCAGTGGTTCTATGAACGGGAAGAAATTTGTTCAAGAATTCAGAGAGCATTTGAGCCCAAGAGGTAATGGATCGAGGTCACAAGGCATACAACCATGATTTGGCTTTATCACTGAGGGGGAAAGGAAACAATTTCAATCGAGCTATGTCCTCCATAGCTTAGCATTGAAGGTTGCAAATATATCCTCAAACTCCCTAATATGCAAGGAGGGATTTTCCTTTTCAATCCCATGGAATGTAGTAAGTAGTTGCAACATCCCTGGCTTAACTTGGAAAAGATGAGCTTGGACCGGTAAATGGACGCAAGAGGGTGTGGTGCTACGGGTTGGTTGAAGGAAATCCCTCATAGACCTCGTCGAAGGGTCCATTGGGATATTATTCGCTTCATTCATGGGAGGGGGAAATTGCATCTGTGGATTAGACATTCTAGGTTCGGGAACTCCCCCATCCCTTGGAACATTTGGTATTCTAGGTTCAGGCACTCCCCCACCCTTTTGAGCATTTGGATTGGCACCAAGATTATCAAAATTTTCACCCGCATCCTCGGGTGGGTTTTGGTCAATATTCATGTCGGGGTTTAAGGATGTCTAACCAATCGTTTTGTTCGTCCTTTTCCCACTTGCAGTAAACTATCTACAAATCAAATTATACACAAACAAGGATATATATACATAGAACAACGTACCTCATCCCATGATGAGGATCACGAAACTTAACTCCGTTATCCAGAAATCACCTTCTTGATTCGACAATTGCTTTCCCCAGCAACGGCGCCCAAAATGCTTGATGTTTTTCGTTGTTATCCCTAACCCCTAAATATCATCCCTCAAAATGTATTTTATATAGATGGAGGTGAATGTCACTCTCCCATTAAGTAGTGTCAAAAGAAAGGGCAAGGAGATGGGAAAATGGGATGGTGGAAATGTGTTATGTGTATGAACTAAAATACTTCCCAAGCGCAAGGAAATTTTTGTGGATCATGTTTTACTTGGAGGTACTCCAAGGTCGTTTCCACAGGGAAGGATGTGAACCAAAAGGAAGGTGATTTTGGGTGAAAGAAAGTGTAAAATCTTTTGTTGTTGAAAGTTGTTTGGTGAAGTGTGTTTTGGTGAAAATGAAATGAGAACCAAACGTTGACTAATCTAAGAGGTCACTCCAATAGGGATACCATCTCAACTCGAATCCCTCCACCAATAGAGTATAAATGTACGATTGATTCGTGGGAAGCTAGAGATAAGATGGATGAGTATCTAAGCATAAACAGTGACTAGGCCTATAGAATGTCAAAGACTCACCAACTTATCCACCTCAACCCAGTCAAACCGAACCATTGAACTCTGAAAGAAAAGAGGAGAATGAGTTGAAATGGCATCCCCAAGTGGAGGTTACCCTTGGTTTTTCCAACTAAAGGATTTAGGTACTCATGCTTGGGATGAAATTAACAATGAAATGAGAATGCATTGCAAAGGAATGAAGTTCTTGAGTAACTAAATGCAAGCAAACATAAACTATAAGTGAAAGCAATGAATACCCCTTTTACAGCTAGGAAGAATGAAGAACATAAATGTATTAATGGTGAAAACTTTAAAAGGGAATTAAACTTGCAATGAACTTGTAGGAACTACCATTAATGACATTCAATGAAGCTCTAAAGATTTTTACAAGAGATTACAAGACAATGTATTGAAGAAAATGTAAAAATCTCAATTTATCTCCCTAGAACGCTATTCATCATCTTCTACCCGGACTCTCTCTCTATATTTTGTGTAATGTCAGGAATGCTGAATAATGGAGTCATTTCCCCCAAAAATGTCCATAGTCTGCTCCCTCAACTGAGTGATGTGATTTCCATCCATAGGTTGTAGCCAGGAATTGGCTGGACAGGGAAGTGCAGACCCCTGTTTGCACACACAACAACTCTCTCTCCTCTCTCCTCATTGATCACCAGGGCTCCAAAAAGAGGTGTGAAAACGATAAATAGTGTTGTGGGCGTGTCAGAGAAGTGTGGGAGATATGATGGTGGGACTCTCAAAGCAACAGAGGATGATCTACAAATTTTTGGGCAGATTCAGCAAAGCGTACCGATACGTCAAACTCCAAAGGCCTAAGCGTACCGGTACGCGTACTGGTAAGGTTTGCCTTGATTTCCTGAGCTATCCACCGGCCATCCTTTCATCCTCATTCACCTCAACATATTTGGGAAGGCCTTAAGAAGCATTATTTATCACATCTTTTCCTACAAAAGATCAAATATCTTCGTTAATAGCTCACGTAGTGCAATTCTAAACATTCAATCCCCAAAAGCAAGTGAAAAAGAGATGATTAGCACATGGTATATGCAATGTTTTTGTGCTAATTAGATATGCAATGAAGGCCTGTAAAAAGATGAGTAGAGTTAAAGAACACCTCGCACTTTAAGTTTTGACTAGACACCAATACCTGCAACTTAGAAAACAACAATATACGAAAAGATAAAGTAAGTAACATGAACAGTTAAAATAATAAAAGTGACTGTACAACAAAAATCCTAAGAATAGTTACTCCTTCGATAAGTCCGGATATTCTAGATCCATCAAAACCTCCTTTACTCCTTGACCTTCAAAACTCTCAAAGAATGGCTTGAGTCTTCAGTCATTGACCTTGAATGTCTTGCCATCCACAGGGTTTGAGACACCCACGGCTCCATTGGAGTAGCCCACCTTGACAAGATAGGGGCCACCCCAATGGGATCAAAGTTTCCCTTGAAAGATTGAGAGACTAGAGTTGTATAAGAGCACTTTTTGGCCGGGTTGAAATGACTTCCTCACATTGGATTTGTCATTAAAGATCTTAGCCTGCTCTTTTGAAATTTTGGAGCTCTCATATGCATCTCTTCAAACCTCTTCCAATTCGTTCATTCTAGTTTCCTATGCTCTTTGACCATTCTCAGATTGAAGTTTAAAGTTTTTATGGCCCGATAGGCCTTGTGTTTCATCTCCACTGGCAAATGGCAAGCCTTTCCATAGACGAGCCGGTAGGGAGACATGCCTAAGACAGTCTTGTAGGCAGTGTGATGCCATACTTATGCATCAGAGACGCAAATGGACTATTGCAAAAATGCGATCCACCGTCACTTATCATAGCATGAGACATCCTAAACCTCGAAAAGATATTCTCTTTCAAGAATTTGACCATGACCTGGTGGTTATTGGTCTTGATTGGGATAGCCTCCAGCAATTTGGACACGTAGTCCACAGCCTCCAGCAATTTGGACACGTAGTCCACTACCAATAGAATGTATAGGAAACCAAACGACACGGGGAAGGAACCCATAAAGTCAATGCCCCAGCAATCAAATATTTCAATGGCAAGTACAGGGGAGAGGGGCATCATGTTCCTTTGAGTCACACTACCTAGTCTTTGGCACTTATCGCATTCTTTACAAAATGAAACACAATCTTAGTTAAGCGAGGGCCAATAAAAACCTGATTATAGAATTTTAGCTAAAGTCTTCTTGGAGAAGAAGTGACCACCACATGCTTCCGAGTGGCAAAATGCAAGAACATTCCGCTGCTCATTTTTTGGTATGCATCTCCGCATGACTTGGTCAGAGTAGTACTTGAATATGTACAAGTTGTCAAAGTAGAAATATTTCACATCTGCCATAAATCTTCTTCGATCCTCTGGGCTCCAATGTGATGGTATTTGTCCTGTTGTAAGATAATTACATATGTTAGCATACCAGGGGAAAAACCAAATGAATCAAAAGCAATTGCTCGTTCGGGAAACAATTAGGGATAGGAATGTGCTCATTGACCTCTTGCACAACCAGTCGTGACAAATAAGCCACCACCACGTTCTCCACTCCCTTCTTGTCTTTGATTGTCAAATTGAACTCTTGGAGTAGGAGGATCCACCCGATGAGTTTCGATTTGGCATCTTGCTTAGACAACAGATACTTCAAAATAGAGTGATCAGTATAGACTACTATCGGTGAACCAATGATGTAGGATCAAAATTTATCTAATGTAAATACTACCGCTAGCAACTCATTTTATAGTGGAGGTATAGTTCATTTGGGCTTCATTAAGTGTTTTGCTAGCGTAGATATTACAAAAGGTCTCTTATCCTCCCTTTGATCGAGCACTGTGCCAACCGTGTAATCACTCACATCATACATAAGTTCAAAAGATAAATCTCACTAGGGTAGTCGCATAATCGGAAGTGTAGTAAGCATGCTTTTGAGTTTTGTAAAAGTTGCCTCACAATTATTCGACCACTCGAATGGGACATCCTTAGACAGTAAATTGGTCAAAGGTCGGGCCAATGGACTAAAGTCTTTAATAAAACGACGATAAAAGCCGACATGGCCTAGAAATGACCTGATATCCTTTGTGACCTTCGGTGTAGGGAGGTCTGAAATGGACTTAACCTTTGATTTGTCCACTTCGATCTCCTTCGTCGAGATGATATGCCCAAGCACAATTCCTTGTGTCACCATGAAATGACATTTCTCCCAATTCAAGACTAATTTCTTTTCCTCGTATCTCTCGAGAACTCTCTCCAAATTATCCAAACATCCACTGAAGGAATCCCCAAACACCGAGAAGTTATCCATAAACACCTCTACAATCTTGTCCAACAATTCACTAAAAACCCCCCATCATGCAACTTTGAAAGGTTCTAGGGGCATTACATAGCCTAAAAAGCATGCGACGGTAGGAAAAGTATCGTAGGGACAAGTGAAGGTGGTTTTCTCCTGATCTTCCAATGCGATCTCAATTTGATTGTAGCCGGAGTAACCATCTAAGAAGCAATAGAATAGATGCCCCGCTACTCGTTCCCATACTTGGTCGAGGAATGACAAAGGGAAGTGATCCTTTCTTGTGCATAGGTTGAGCTTTCGATAATCAATACACACTCACCAACTTGTTGTCACCCTCATTGGAATAAGCTCATTCTCCTCATTTGCAACAACCATGACTCCCGACTTCTTAGGTACTACTTGAGTGGGACTAACCCACTTGCAATCGGCAATCGAAAAGATGATGCCCACGTCAAGTAGCTTTAGTATCTCGTCTCTTACCACATCCTTCATGACTGGGTTCAACCGTCTTTGTGGTTTTCAAGACGGTATGTAGCATACCAAGAGGAAGTCTCCCTTGAATTAGCTAAGTAAAAGCTTAGCATCGCATAGTCAAAAATAAACACATACATAATGTAAAGAGACATGGTGATGAAATAAAGATTAAAACTTGTATTAATGCAAAAAGAAGTTAAACTACAAAGACAAGCTCATTTCATACCCAAATACATTGCTTGGAAAGAAAAAACCCAAATGTAAAGATGGAAAATACAAGAACATGTAGCTAGACTTGATTACACTTGAAATAAAGGAGATTAAAGCACAAGAAATATTTCAAGGAGATTAAAGTGAAAGAACTAAATATTACAAGTGATTTGAAGCTTACTATAACTGAAATGGAGGTGGAAAAGCAAAAACCTAACTTCTCTCTCTTAAAACTTCATCTTCTTCCTTGGGCTTCTCTCTCTAAAAATGTGTGTGTAGTTGAATAATGGTGTAGAGAGCTCTCCAATTTCGTCCATACCCTTCCCTAGGTCTGTGTGACTAAATTGCTATCATTGGAGGGTCTTTGGGTACTGCCATAAGCAACCGCAAGCCCACATTCCTCTTCCATGCTTCCCCTAACCACTATCTTTCTTTCTCTTCCTTTTCCATGCTTTTTCTTCCAAAATCAAGTTATAGGTGTAAGAGGGCATGCTTGTATGTAGAATGTGTCAGGGCATGTGTGGGAGAAGCAGAGGTGGGCCCACGAAGTAGTTGGAGTTGGGATTGCAAGTTTCTGGCATTTTTGGGCAAAACCTACCGGTAGAACGATGATAAAACCTACCTGTTGGTTTTGGCAAGGGTAGCAGTAGAAGAATTCCAGTACAGTAAACCTACCGGTAAGTTTTGATGAACATTTACCCGTGGGTTTTCACCTGTTCTGGCTTTTTCTTGATTTCTTGATATCCCGATCCACCCATTAAGCCTCCCCTTCTTCTCCATTGCCTTGAAGCACTTAATGGAGGGCTTAATGCATGCCATTTCCTACTCTTTTCTTACAATCACACAAAACTCCATTAATTTTTAGATTAAACACAATTTTCCCCATTTTCTCTACAAAAGCAAGTATAAAATGGGTGTAAAGAAATAAATGATGTGCAATATTCTATGCTCATCAAGGATGTAACAAGAATAATTTACGGTTTCACCCCAAAAATACTTTGGTAGGTCATATTCATGAAGAATGGTTTTACTCATTTCTATGATGGTCCTATTCATTCTTTCTACCACTATAACACCCCAAAATCCACCTTGGAAGGCATTACTATAAACAAATCATCCAACCATGAGAGCAATTAAAAATAACCATTAAATAATAATCCATTCATCCCTTTGACAAGGAATAAATACTAAAGCCAATCAAACATTAAAACTTCTCCAACTTACAATTCAAAACCAAGAATATCTAGCAGCGGAATAATAAAAACTAGCTAAAAGATTGTTTCATAAAAATCTCTCAAACTCTAAACCAAAAATAGAACAACTCTATTCTTCTAAGGTAGGGTCCACATCTTGATCCCCCAATGCATCGTAATCAATATGCTCATCCACATTGACATCCTCTTCTATGCCAAAATCTGTAAGTGTGTTCTATGGGGTGAGCAAAAGTCCGTAGGAAATCCTTCTCAAATCCCAGCAAGGTTTAAAACAATAAAAGATGGCAAGTCTCTTTTGGAAAATAGCATATAAATATTTTTGAGAATAAAACCATGGTAGTTGTAATGATCTCAAGTGTACAGAATACATAAATCAATGACAGGAATAAACTTGCAAGAAATTAAAGCAATCAATAAGTAACTCAGTAACATCATTCAATATTCTCATGTATGTCAGTTCATCCCCATTGTCATGTATGTTGGTTGCTTCTCTGGAATCATCACAACGATTCTGCCTCGTTCACCCACTACAACCACATAATCTCAATCATTCCCCACAGGGCACATCACAAGCACTTTAGGAAGGGCGTATACCGTCTCCCACAGCATTAACAAATCCTTCTTAGGAAAGGTATACCATCCCTCAGCCTCAAACGTACGTGAATAATAGTGGTTGGTCTCACAAACAATAATCCACTACAAGTGTTATACAACCATCTCATCCCCACTGGGATAAACTAACCTCTAACACTCTACGACAGCTCTCGAAGGTAATTCAAGTCCATCACAACAAACCATACAGGAGATTAAACCACAATATTCATAATTTTCATTAGCAATTTAAGTATCACAAGTGCACAATTCTGAATATACTATAGTACTAAAGGAATTAAAATATGCGAGAGATCATCTCAAGAAAATATTCACAATTTCGGTATCAAATTTCTAGGGTTTAGCCAAAAATCATAATTTTTTGGAACAAGAACAAATAGTAGATGAAAACATGATTTAATCAAGAATAGGAATTTAAAAATCAAGAATCCATATGAATTTCACAATAGAACATGTATTTTGGAAAAACTAGGGTTTTGAAAATTCAAGAACAAGTGTTCCTTGAACCCAAGCATGTATTTTGTTTAAGACCATGTGCCAATGATAAATAAATCAAGAATTCATACATATTTATCATATAATTATCAAGAGGATTGAAAACATACATATATAATACCCTAAGTCTCAATGAAAGAACTCAAGAAGAATCCCCTACCTCAATTCCGTAGTGTGTGTGTAAACCTAGTGTGTTTGATCCATTCTAACGTGAGAATCCCTTTGAGTCTTGTGTTTCTCCTTCTCTCTCGCTCTCTAGGGTTGCTTAGGGTTGAAAGCTAATGAAAAATAGATAAGAGACGTCCTTATGATATTTATAGGGTTAAAAACAGAGAAAAATACTAAAATTGAGCGGGGCCATTTTTAGAGTAGCGTCTGAATGGTCCTTGGGCGTCCGGATGGTTCAAAGTCACTATTTTTGATGAAAAATAAAGTTTTTGGGTAAGGAGTACTGTTCGGACGGTGCTTGGAGCATCCGGACGGAGGCAACTTTCTGTCTCAACTTCAGAAGCCATTTTCACCTATTTAGAAGTCGATTCAGGAAATTATCATGAAATACACTTTTGTAGCCCTTGAAGTCTAGTTTCTATTGTCCAAATATCAGCTCAATGGGAGTTCAAATTAAAATTTTATGGCTAAAATACTATGGTAGTGTCAAATTTCTACTTACTCGAATTCTTTCTAAAATGCGTTTTAACTATAGAATACTTCCTAACTTCTAATACACCTCATATTAACTCTCTCAAGGTTCTTGACCTTATGGATCCAATGGCAACCTTATTTTGGCCTAAAAATATTTAAAAACCTAACTAATCACTGTTCTTAAGCTTAAACACCTTTAAAACTAAGTTTAACCCGAAAGTCAATTCATCCAAAACTCAAACTTCATGATCAATCTTTTTACAATAATTTGAGGTTTCTACAATCTTTTTATTCATCCTAAGAGAAATATTAATATGATATTATTCTTATTTAATTATAGTACGGGGTCTTACAACCACATGATTTTGGGGTGGTATTTTAGGAGCCTATAATTCATGTCCATAGCCTTTATGAAGACAAACATTCTCAAACTTATGTTGGTCAAATTCTCCACCTTGATCACTTCTAGCATGATTGATCAAGTATCCCTTTTCATTTTCAACTATGTTACAATAATTCTTAAATATCTCTTTGGCATCATCCTTATGTCTAAGACAAAATACCCATGTGCACCTACAATAGTCATCAACTACGACAAATGCATAACTTTTACCACCTAAACTAATCACATTAAAAGGACCAAATAAATCTGTGTGAATGAATTCTAGTGGCCTAGTTGTGAAAATGAAGTTTTAGGCTTAAATGTACTCTTGAATTGCTTTCCTAGTTGATATGGTTGACAAACTTTGTCCTTTTTCAAACTTTATTTTGGGCAAGTCTTCTATAAGGTCTTTTCTAACAAGTTTAGAAAGTGTATCCATATTACAATGTCCTAACCTGTTATGCCAAAGCCAAGATTCATTTTTAATTACGGCTAGACATTTGACATTTTGATCATATAGATCATCAAGACCTAAAACATACATATTTTCAACTCTTTTAGCAACATATAATATGCAATTTTCTACTATGTTTTTTACTTTGCAAGTATTAGCTTCAAAGGTAACCCTATAGCCTCTATCACATAATTGACTTATGCTATGCATGTTATGTTTCAAATCGTTCACCAACAAGATATTTTCAATTTGGAGTGAAGATATTGATTAGCACAAAATATTGCATATCTTATGTACATTTACATTCCTTTTATACTTGCTTTTGCGGTTAAAATGAGCAGAATTGCAATGTTTGAGCTATTAATGGAGTTTTGATGTGTTTATAGGTAAACGTGCTTAAGTGGTGCTTGTTAGGCCCTATCATGGTGTTTGAGATGATTGGAGATGAGATGGTGGCTTAACGATAGCTTGAAAGGTGGAGGAACAAAGAAATCAACAAAACAAGTAAAAACTTATCAGTAGGCCCTATCGATAGGTTTTGGCTACTGGACTTGCACCTACCGCAAACCTACTGATAGTTTTTAGTCACTGGATGGAAATCTACCGGTAAGGTTTACAGAAATGTGCCAAATTTGTAAATCAATCTCTGCAACTTTGGGGGTCCCACAATTGGGTCTTCCACTTGTCCTTGACATTCCTTACATTCAAGACATCCCCTCCTAAACACTAGCTTGTACTTTGGAGGCTTGGACATAAATGAGGAGAGAGAGAATGGGTGAAGCCTTTGAGTGCAGGCTAGGCCTGTGCTAGCCTGCCCACTGCATCCTTTCTGCCCCCTATTGATGGGAGGTCCATCACAGAGACCCTAGAGGCTCCATGGACATTTTTGGCAAGCTCTATTGACCATTATTGAGAGACATTGCAATATAGAGAGAGAGGCTCCAAGGAAGAAGATGAAGTCCTAGAGAGAGAAGTTAATATTTTTGCATTTTCTTCCATTCTTTCACTTGTAATTTGTTGTAAGACTTGTTTAAGCTTCATTAAATGTATTTAATGTCATTTATTACAAGCACATTTAAAGTTTAGTCTTACATTTTGGATTTCACCATTAATGCATTTAAGTTCTTCATTGTCAAATTTTAAAATGGGTATTGCATATTTCTCTTCATAGTTTATGTTTTCTTGCATTAAGTTAAGTTCCAATCTTCACTTCTTTATTATGTCTCTTCACATTATGCATGTCTTCTCATTTAGCATGAGTAGCTAAACTTTTAGTTGTCTAATCCACGGGAGAACTCTTCTTAGGCATGCCATTTCAACTCATTTTCTTTATTCCTCGTATTGTATGTTGATTCGGTTTGACTAGGTTGAGTTTGGACGTGGTTGTGAGTCTTTGATATCCCATAGACCTGTCACGGGGTATGCTTGCATCCTCACCTTCATTTTAGTCTCTCACTTCCCACGAATCAATCGAACATCTAGACACCATTGGAGGAAGGCCTTGAGTTGATTTGGCATTCCCATTGGAATGACCTCTTCAGATTAGCCAACACTTACTGCAATTCATTTTTTATCACAAACACAAACCATCAAACTCAAACTTCAAAGATTTTTACACTTTTTACTTTGTGACCAAAATCACCTTCAAAACGATTCACCTCCTTTCCTAAGGAGACGATCTTGGAATATGATTTCCAAGTAAAACATGACACTCAAAAATCTCCATGCGCTTGGGGAGCACTTTTGTTCACACACACACACGCATTCCATTCCACACACCTATTTTCCCTATTTCTTGCATAGAACCCAAGTGAGAGTGACACTCACCTACATATAAGCCATATACACATTGAGGGTTCATGTGCGGAGTTTTGGGTATATGATGAATAAACAATCAAGCATTTTTGGCGCCGTTGCCGGGGAAGGCAAGTGTTGAATTGAGAAGGTGATTTTTCGACAATGGAGGTAACTCCCATGATTTTCATCACGGGCTAAGGTGCGTTGCTTCTTGTATATATTTTTGTTTGTGTATATTTTCATTTGTAGATAGTGTATTATATGTGGGGACGGGATGAACAAAATCAATTAGTTAGACAACCCTTAGGCCCCAACATGAACATTAACCAAGACCCACCAGAGGATGTGGGTGAGAATTTTGAGAATGTAGATGCAAATTCAAACATTCAAAGGGGTGGGGGAGTGTAAGACGCTAGAATGCCTAATCCACAAATGCAATTCCCCCTTCCTATGAATAAAGGGAACAACATCCAAATTGATCCTCCATCGAGGTCAATGAGGGATTACCTTCAACCTACAAGAGGCAGTACACCCTCATGCATCCTATTACCAGTCCAAGCTCATGGCTTCTTAGTTAAGCTAGGGATGTTGCAACTACTTCCTACATTCCACTGAATTGAAAGGGAGAATCCTTATTTGCACATAAAGGAGTTTAAGGAAATAGTTGTAACCTTCTTCACTAATCACGATATGGAAGACATAGCTAGAATGAAATTGTTCCCCTTTTCCCTGAAAGATAAGGCAAAAATGTGGCTTAATTCCTTGAAGCCCCGATCCATAACCTATTAGACTCAAATGCTCTCTGAGTTTTTTTTTTTAAAAAAATTTGGTGCCTAAAACCACTGCTCTCAAAAAGCAAATTCAAAAATTTTCGGAGAAGTCCAATGAGCAATTCTACCAATGTTGTGATCGTTACAAGGAATTGCTACAATCCATTTCACACCATGTCTTTGAACCATGGCAATTGGTGAGTTTCTTCTATGAAGGAATCACACCAGGCCATCGACAGTTCATCGATATAATGTGTAATGGGGAGTTTTTGAACAAAGATCCCGATAAGGTCTCAGAATACTTTGATACATTGGCACATAATGCACAGTCATGGGACATCACAGATCCCACCGATACACAGAGGTCTTCTCCTCAAGGTAATAATCAAGCATATGGGGGAGGGATGTATGACTTGAGAGATCGAGAAGAATTGCTTTCCAAAATTGGCAAGTTGTCTAGAAAAGTTAAGAGTCTTGAGGTCAATAGGAGGCACGAGGTGCCCAATGTTTCAAAGATCAAGGAGTCTTGCTCAATTTGTGAGAGTGTGGAGCATTTCATATCAGAGTGCCCCAACATTTTGGCTCTTAAGGAAGTGTACCACGAGCAAGTCCATGCCTTTAACCAAATGATGCAATCATTCTCCCCTTACTCAAACACTTACAATTCAGGTTGGAGTAATTACCCAAACTTTAGTTGGACAAATGAGAATCCTATTTCTCATGGGTCTAATGCATATACACCTCTCATGCCTCCTAAGCAAAGTCAATACCAAGGCCAAGGGAAATCATATAATTCCCAATAACCCCCGGTCCAATCCGCAATGGTATTCATCAAACCCATCTACAAAATTTTTTCCCAAAGTCCACCTCCCTTTTGGAAACTCGGTGACCCATATGTGCGATCATTTCAAGGTGAAGGTGTATGCCTTTGACAAGATCACTCCACCTAAGACCGAGGCATAGGGAAGGCTAGTAGCAGTAATAGGATGGCAATGAGTTGAGGTGAATGTGCTAGGGCTGCGAGACCGGAGTCGTTTGGCGTAGGACCTTCTTCTACAAAGCCTGTTTTCCCTGGGCCATATACTTCTGCACTAGAGCACTCAATATCTCAGCACCTTGATGCGTTAGAGGAGACAATTTTTGGGATCTCGATGATGGTGACCAGATTATTTTAGCACACATTCCCTGGTGAGCCGATCCTAGGTGGACCCCCACCTCCAATAGCTGGACCTTCCGCCTCTACCCCTCAGCTTCCATTGTAGTTGAGGTGGGGGACTCAGATGAGGGCGAAGATGGTGATGAATGTGATGATGGTGGTGACGGAGACAATCAGTAGGATGTTATTATTTTTGTCCTTTCGGAGTAAGGTTGTACACAACTTGGATTGGAGTTATGGGCCTAGTAGAAGAGTCCTTAGGAATTTTAGGCCATTTTGTTACTAGTTTGAAATCTATCTCCATGTACTCCAAATTTGAAAGTAATTAACGAAATACCACAGTTGTTGTTCCATCTTGCCCAAGTTCATTTCGTTAATTTCATTGTGGTTTTTGTATTTTGATTGTTTGATGAATTACTTGTGTAAATGGATTGTTTTAATTTCATACTTGTTACTTTGAAAATAAACTTGGCTAGAGACTAGCAAAGCTCAAGTTGGGAGGTGTGATTAGCACAAAACATTGCATATCTTATGTACATTTACAACCCTTTTATACTTGTTTTTGCGGTTAAAATGAGCGGAATTACAATGTTTGAACTATTAATGGAGTTTCGGTTGTTTACAAGTAAAGGTGCTTGTTAGGCCCTATCATGATGTTTGAGATGATTGGAGATAAGATGGTGGCTTAACGATATACTGAAAGGTGGAGTGATGAGCACATAATATTGCATATTTGACGGCCTTATTACATGAATTTTAACTCAACTTTTGCATCTAAGTACTTAGAGTTAGCCGAAATTATGAATAATGTTGAATTTTCGATGTTGTAGGTAATTATAGCTTAAATGATGGATTTTAGAACCTTGCAACTAAGTTTGGAGGAGTGCTGAAGAGATAGACACATTACATGAGGATTTGGAGGCTTAAAAGTGAAAGAAATCAAGGAGGTATTGGTGTTCGGTAGCATAGGCATCAGTAGCCACACCATTTTATAGCAGTACCTCGGTTCGCCTCCTTTTTGATTATGATCCACTTCGAATATGAAAACGTACAAAACATGAAAGTTGTAGATCTAGATGGCTTTTGTATTGTGTCAAACTTTCAGCTTAATCGGATGGTTGGATCAAAAGTTATGATGATTCTACGAACACTGGTCCGGAGTAGAAGTGTATTGGCACACATATCAGTATGATGAGGCTACTAGAGTTCGACGTACCAGTACACACACCAGTACAGTCTCCTGAAATAGCCTAGAACATCTTTTTTTCATGCTCCACTTGCTTGGGGTACCACCAATGATTCTCCCACTTATCCCTGACTTCCCTTACACATTTACATGCCTCCTACATTCTTATTGAATACTTGAAAGGCCATTGCAGTTATGAGGATGGGAGAGGAAGGGGCAGCTAGGTGAGTTACAGGCAAGGTCTTCCTTGCTTGTCAAAAGCCATCAAACTCACCTCCCATTGATGGGAGGCCTGCACACACCTAGGGGGAACCTCCATGGACAAAAATGCAAGGCTCTTCACGATATATTAAGCATTCAACAAAGATTTTGTGGCGGCTACCTAAGCTTAGAACGCTCCCAAGGAAGAAGATGATGAATAGTGCCATAGTGTGAGAAATTTAAGTTTTTGCATTTTCTTCCATCCGTTCACTTGTAATTTCTTGTAAGACTCTTGTAATCTTCATTTAATGTCCTTAATGTAATTTATTTCAAGTGCTTGCAAGTTTACTTACACATTTAAGATTTCACCATTGTTGTCTTATGATTTCTTCATTTTAAAGCTTTGAAATGGGTATTAAATATTTTTCTTCATAGTTTAAGATTTCTTGAATTAAGTTAAGTTTCATGCTTCATTTCTTCATTATGTCTCTTTACATTATGCATTTCTTTCTTGCTTTCATGAGTAGCTAGATTTTTAGTTCGCTAATCCAAGGAAGACGTCCTCTTGGATTTTCCATTTCAACTCACTTGCTTTCCTCCTTTCAGTGTACGGTTGTTCGGTTTGGTTGGGTTGAGAGTTGATGGATGGGTTTGTGAGTCTTTGATATCCCGTCGGCCTGGTCACGGGTTATGCTTGGATCCTCACCTCCAATGGGAATACCAAATCAACACGAAACCTTCCTCGAATAAAACCTACCGATAGGTTTTGGCTATTGCACTTGCACCTATCGCAAACCTATCGACAGTTTTTACTCACTAGAATAAAATCTACTAGTAGGTTTCCATGGACCTACCAATAGGTTTTACTAAAATGTGCCAGAATCTGTAAATCAATCTATGTAACTTTTGGGGTCCCACCGTTAGGTCTTCCACTTGTCCTTGACACTTCTTACACACAAGACATTGCCTGCTCAACACTAGCTTAAACTTTGGAGGCTTGGACATAAATGAGGAGAGAAAGTGAATGGGTGAAGCCTGAGAGTGTAGGCTACGCTTGTGCTAGCCTGCCCACTTCATCCTTTTTGCCCCCTATTGATGACAGGTCCATCACAGAGACCCTAGAGGCTCCATTGTTGTTTTTGGCAAGCTCCATTTACCATTATTGAGACACATTGCAAAATGGAGAGTGATGAGTGGGTTTTATACCTACGAATTGAGTATTTTCGGTTTGATGATATTGCAAGTTTTCAATTATTTTATGTTCCTTTTTATTTATTTTGTGTGTTTTGATATTATGTTGAAGGAATCATGATCATTTGGAACGAATCATAATCATTTGGGAGGAAAAGGTCAATTTGGAGCCAAAATGTTGGATTTTTTAAGAGGAAACAACAAGGACATTTTAGGCTTAATTGGGGGGGGGGGGGCGCGCCCCTGCGCCAACCTACTATCCAAGTGGCACCCTTGCACTGATTTCTAGCGCTGCTGCGTTTGTGTTGGTCCGTAACGCGAATTTTGATTTATTTTTGACCCAAAATTGGACTTTAAAGCTACGTATATGCTAGGGTTTGTGTGGGGATGATATATACTAACTTTTGGGAGCTGAAAACATCTGAAAAAATAAAGGAATTGGAAGAAAATTGAAGACAAGAATCAAAGTAATCGACACAAAGAAGATTGGTCTTGAAGGCTAGAGAAGGATTGAAGATTGCACCTAAGTTTTCATTCGTTTCTCTTTCTTTTATTTCTTGATTTTCTAAGATGTTGTTTAATTTTAGAATGATGTTTTTCAATTATGTTATGAACTAAATTTTTATTAAGATTGCAACAGAATGTATGTCTAGTTAAATTAATCTACTCTCGTTTCTAGTTATTATTGATCTTATATGAGTTGTTTGTCATATTTTGTGATTGATGTATGATTGTGTGGCCAAAAATTAGTTTGATAACCTAGATGAAATTGGGAGATGAATTTTAGGTTTAGATCTGAATATGATGACATGCGTCTAGTTAATTCTTCTTAGGATTGAATAGTTGGGTTTGTGTATAGGATAGGAATATTCCTAATATGTTGTGTGTAACTTTTATGAGAGTTTGAACTTAATGAATCTATTCCAACTTATTTTGCATAGGAATATAGTTATTTAATTGGGATAGATAATTTTATCTAACTATCGGAAGAGGTTTGATAAATAACTTTGAGTTCTCAGTTAACAACTTATTTTGATCAATTAACTGGAAAAAGAGTTAGAAAGATTTATACGAAGCATTAGGGGAAGTTGTAATCTTAAGTGCTTTTACCCGGTAATTCAACCCTTGATTATTAAGTTTAGGTTTAGTTTTAAATTAGTAAATTCAAATTTCAATTCCAGTTGTTTAAATAAAATTGAATTGATATAAAGTTAGTACTTAGAATTTGTCAGCAATAATTCTCCGTGAGAACGATACTCTACTTATCACTTTATTACTTGTTGATCGTGTATACTTGCACGTAAATTGTCAATCCAAAAATTTGCTGTCCGAATTTGATATTGACAATTTACGTGCAAGTATACACGATCAACAAGTAATAAAGTTATTCAACCATAACTTGGATAACTCGTTGCAGCATAATGGGCGGGGTAAAAAATTTAGGGGGCCAATGTTGAAATTGATCATTCACATGCAAAGTCTTGAACCGTATAATTTAATAGGTACTCATTAGTGATGTGCTAATACTGATCACAAATCTCACACACATTTTCAAAATTTGGGCAATTTAACACATTTTCATAAAAATTATTAAACATTACATAAAACACAAACTACAACAAACCATTTAAAATCGAGATGACATACCTTGGCCCGTGATGAAAATCACGAGACTTACCTATGGTGTCCCAAATCACAATTGAACTCGACGCTTAACCTTCTCGGACAACGATGCCAAAAATGCTTGATTTTTCACGTTGTCCCTAATTTCCGCACATCACCCTCAAATGTGTATATGGCTTTTGTGTGTAGAGGAGTGTTACTCTCCGTCAGAATGATAAGAGAAATGGGGCAAACGTGTGTGTGAATGAATAAAATGTGTGTGTGTAAAATTGCTCCCTAAGTGTAGAGAGAATCTTGCTAGGTCGTATTTTACTTGGAATGGATATTCTAAGGTTGTCTCCTTAGGGAAGGAAGAGGAATTGTGTGAAGGTGATTTTGTGAAAAATGAAAAGTGTAAAATCTTGAGTTTTGTTTTGAGAAATATGCAAGAAAACAAGTGTTGGCTAATCCGAAAAGGTCATTCCAATGGGAATGCCAAATCAACTCAAGACCTTCCTCCAATGGTGCCTAGATGGTTGATTGATTCATAGGAAACGAGGGACTAAAATGGAGGTGAGGATTCAAGCATACCCCCTGACAAGTCTACGGTGTATCAAGAACTCACAATCACATCCACACTCAACCTAGTCAAACCAAATCATCGTACACTACGAGGAGGAATGAAAAATATTTGATTTACCACACCCAAGAGGAATTCTCCCTTAGATTAGCCAACTAAAAATGGAGCTACTTCTAATAAAAGGAAAGACATGCATAATGTAAAGAGACATGCTATTGAAATGGAGATTAAAACGTGTGTTAAAGTAAAGATAGGTGAAACTACAAAAATAAGTGCATTTAATACCCAACTAAAAAGTTTGAAATGAAAAACTCAATGTAAACATAGTAGAATCTAGAACATGTAACTAAACTTGCAATACACTTGAAATAAATAAGATTAAAGTGCAATAATTAAGGATTACAAGAGATTTAAAACTTACTACAACTGAAATGGAGAAGAAAATGCAAAAACATAAATATCTCTTTCTAGAACTTCATCTTTTTCCTTGAACTTATCTCTCTAAACTACTCCTACGCATAGGTATCTTCACCTTTTCCAAGCTTGTGTGAATGCTAAATATTTGGTGTAAGATCTTTGCATTTTCATCCAAAGGGCTCATTCCGGCTGTAAGAGCAGACCTCCCATCCATAGGAGGCTGAGTTGATGGCTTGGCAGGCTAGGAGCAGCCTACCCAACAACTCCCTAGGCTCCCCCTTCTCTCTCATCCTCATAAATGAGATGGCCTCTAAAGTCCACACCTAGGTGTGGGGGGCATGTATATGTAAGGGATGTCAGGGGACAAGTGGGAGAATCAATGGTGGGACCCTCAAACTTGTAGAACTTGAGTTACAGAATCTGACATTTTTCAACAAAACCTACCTGTAGGTCGATGGTCAAACCTACTGGCAGGTTTTACTCTAGTAGCCAAAACCTATTGGTAGGTTTTTGTCCTGTAGGCAAAACCTACCAGTAGGTTTGTTTTCCTTCTATCGGTAGGTCATAAATGATATGCTAGTTCAGGACCAGTTTTCATAAATTTATCATAACTTTTGATCTAACCATTGGATTGAGCTAAAATTTTGACACAAGATAGAGGACATCCAGATATACAACTTTCATGTTTTGAAATTGTTTAGATTCAAAGTGGATCATGGTTAAAAATGGGAAAAATAGAGGTACCCATACCAAATGGTGTGGTGCCGGTACCAAAATTCAAGTAGGCTTAGATACTGGTGCCTACGATACCAAATACCGCTAACTACTTTATTTCTTTGACTTTAAAGCCTCCCAATCCTCATGTAATGTTTCATCTATTCACCACTCATTCACACTTAGTTGCAGGGTTCTGAAATCCATCATTTACGCTATAATTACATGCAACATCAAAATTCTCACATTATTCACAAATTCAAATAACTCTAAGTAATTAAATGCAAAGTTTGAGTTAAAATGCATGTAATGAGGCCGTTAAATATGCAATATTATGCACTCATCAAATATCCTGAGACACCATCATATTCCATTTCTATGTTTTCAACATACATGAGAAGTGAAGTTAACTGTGTCACTAGTATTGTTGATTTGGAAGACTCTGAGTCGGATTAATTATGATCAACTGAGGAATAATCTTAAAATGGTGCATAAATGTAAATAGCTATAGATTAATTGGGAGAATAAGTAAATAAAAAAACAAAATAATTAATAAAACCATTTTTTGAAAAAAAAAAAGTGAGTAGCAAATTATGTCTATGTGTAAAGTTGTAATTAATTTTGTAACTACAGGATTTTAAACTGATGAAGGCATAATTTCAACAGTTAGAACCTTGCAGTGCAATACAAAATCTAGTGCATCAGCACCATCCGAGCGGTGGTGATGGCGTCTAGACGATAGTGCTTATATAAATACTCAGTAGTGTAAAAAATTGATCATTTTCAGTTCCCTCGCAAGCCAAATACGAAAAACAGCATTGTTCTTCTAAAATTTATTCTCAAATCTACTATATACAACCATTTTTCTTCAAATTTTCTTTGATCATTCACTTACCCGTGCCATTTTCAAGGTTTTCGCTGATTGAAACCAGTTGAAAGCAAGCATTTAGAGAGAAATCAGTAAAAATATGGATCCAAGGCTTTGTACGAAAGGTTTTTCAAGTGGTGCACAAAGGGATCAATCTTCACAAGCTGAAGTGCCTCCACTGCAACCCTAGCTAGGAAATATCTATAATGCTGAGGTATTTGAGAATGTTGAACAACAAATTTGGTATGATGCCCATTTTCTCACTAAAACTGTTATTCCTGAAAGGCCATTAATTTACGAAGATTTTGAGAATATAGGACTTAGAAAAATTCTTGCTGCACTTGGATGGCTAGAATATGTTAGGTTTGTTGCTCCTACTTATGATTGTTTGGTCCCTGAATTTTATAGTAACGCACAAATAACTAGGGAAAGACAACTATAACACCCTAAAATTCACCCTGGAAGACATTACTATCTACAAACCATTCAATCATGAGAGCAACTAAAAATAACCATTAAGTAATAAACCATTCATCCATTTGACAACGAATAAATACTAAAATCAATAGAACATTGAAACTTCTCCAACTTACAAATCAAAACCAAGAATATCTATCAGCGGAATAATAAAAACTAGCTAAAACATTGTTTCATAAAAATCTCTCAAACACTAAACCAAAAGTAGATCAACTTTATTCCTCTAAGGTAGGATCCACATCTTGAACCTCCAACGGCTCGTAATCAATATGCTCATCCACATTGACATCCTCTTCTATGCCAAAATCTGTAAGTGTGTTGTAGGGGGTGAGCAAAAGCCCGTAGGAAATCCCTCTCAAATCCCAACAAGGTTTAAAACAATAAAAGATGGCAAGTCTCTTTTGGAAAATAGCATATAAAAATTTTTGAGAATAAAACCATGGTAGTTGTAATGATCTCAAGTGTACGGATTACAATAAATCAATGACCGGAATAAACTTGCAAGAAATTAAAGCAATCAATAAGTAATTCAGTAACATCATTCAATATTTTCATGTATGTTGGTTCATCCACATTATCATGTATGTTGGTTGTTTCTCAAGAATCTACACAACGATTCTGCCTTGTTCACCCACCACAACCACCTAATCTCAATCATTCCCCACAAGGCCAAATCACAAACCACTTTAGGAAGGGCGTATACCGTCTCACAAGGCATTGACGAATCCTTCCCAAGAAAGGTATACCATCCCTTAGACTCGAACTTACGTGAACAATAGTGGTTGTTCTCACAAACAACAACCCACTGTTGTCCAAATTTGATATTGACAATTTACGTGCAAGTATACATGATTAACAAGTAATAAAGTGATAAGTAGAGTATCGTTTCCACGGAGAATTATTACTAATAAATTCCAAGTTCTAACTTTATATCAATTCAATTTTATTTAAACAATTGGAATTAAACTATAGAATGACTAATTTAAAACTAAATCTAAAATTGATAATCAAGGGTTGAATTTACCAGAGAAAAGAAGTTAAGATTACAACTTCGTATAAATCTTTCTAACTCTCTTTCTAATTAATTGATCAAAATAAGTTGTTAACTGAGAATTCAAAGTTATTTATCAAACCTCTTTCGATAGTTAGATAAAAATATCTATCCCAATTAAATTATTATATTCCTATGCAAAATAAGTTGGAATAGATTCATTAAGTTTAAACTCTCATAAAAGTTACACACGACATACATGTATATTCCTATCCTATACACAAACCCAGCAATTAAATCCTAAGAAGAATTAATCAGACGCATGTCATCATATTTAGATCTAAATCTAGAATTCATATTCCAATTTTATCTAGGTTATCACATTAATTATTGGCCACACAATCATATATTAAGCACAAAATATGACAAACAACTCATATATGATCAATAGAACTAGAAACAAGAGTAGATCAATTTAACTAAAACGTCAGGTTCCGTTGCAATCTTAATAAAGATTTAGTTCATAACGTAATTGAAGAACATCATTCTAAAATTAAACAATATCTTAGGAAATCAAGAAATAAAAGTAAGATAAAAGAATGAAAACTTAGGTGCAATCTTCAATCCTTCTCTAGCCTTCAAGGCCAATCTTCTTCGTGTCGATTCCTTGGATTTTTATCTTCAATTTTCTTCCAATTCCTTGGTTTTCTAGATGTTTTCAGCCCCAAAAGTCAGTATATATTATCCCCACACAAACTCTAGCATATATGTAGCTTTAGAGTCCAATTTCGGGTCAAAAACAAGTAAAAATTTGCGTCATGGACCAACACAAGCGCGGGGATGCCAAAAATCAGTGCAGGGGCGCCAATTGGACAATAGGTTGGCGAAGAGGCACTAGTTTTGGTGCAGGGGTGTGCCCCTCCAATTAAGCCTAAAATGCCCTTGTTGCTTCCTCTTCAAAAATCCAACATTTTGGCTCCAAATTGACCTTGTTTCCTCCCAAATGATCACGATTCCTTCCAAACTATCATCCCTACAAAATAACATCAAAACACACAAAATAAATAAAAAGGAACATAAAATAATTGAAAACTTGCAATTTCATCAAATCGAAAATACTCAATTCGTAGGTATAAAACCCACTCATCAAATACCCCCAAACTTAAATATGTGTTTGTCCTCGAGCAAAATACTAAGAACAAAAACTATAAAAATTAACGAACCAACTACTCAAAAAATGGATCAATATGAATATGAATAATGGCCCCAAAAGTTAAGACAAATAATAGTTCATGGGAACTTCAAAACAGTGCAAAGTCTATCAGTTCAACATACTCAATTTTATCTCCGGTCATGACCCTTTAAATACGTGAACATATCTGGACTATCAAGCTAGTCATCACTCAAATACATTTACATAATCAAATGGGTCATAGGAGATATTCAATATCAACTCTATAAACTTTTGTTTCACATCAACCTCCACTCATTAAGGCAAACATATAAATAGAAGGACCAAAGATTTTTTTTTTATCTCTCACTCTCTTTTTTTCTTTTCGTTTGGTGAGTGTATTTTATGCTCCATCTCACCTCCTATTGAGCGAGTGCGTTTTACGCTCGATCTCGCCTTTTCTTGAACGAGTGCATTTTACACTCCATCTCGTTCTCAACATGTGTTTATGAGTGAGTGCCTTTTACGCTCCATCTCTACTCACCACATGCCCCTTTTCTTGCCTCTTGTCTTCCTATTTTTTTTCTTTTCATCTAACTTATGAAGGATCAACTCAAAATAATTTTCCAAAAACTCTTTTTTTTTCTTTTTTTAGTAACCCATCATAACTAATATTTTCCCCAAACTTATATGAATACCTCCATTCGCTTTGAATGTTGCTTAAATAAGTTTTCTAAAATTTCAATGATATCGCTCATAAGCATTTTAACCAAATAAATTCTCTAAATAATAATTAACCAACCAGATGGATATGTGCTCATAAATGAAAGGATCACAAATAGTGTAAAACCAACTAGTATGTCAAACTACAGACTCAACATGTTTATTAATTTCCTTTAAATTGACAATTAATTTCATTCATCATTGGCCATGATCAAATTCAATCAACCCATTGCTCAAGTTGTTTTAAAACAAGTTATTTTAATGCATACCTAATAATGCAAATGCAAACAAGAAAATACCCTCAAACTTAAACAAAACATTGTCCTCAATGTATAAAGTAGAAAAAATTAAGACAGGTGACTCCCCTAAAACTTCGCTAGTTCGCATCATCGTCAATGTCCTCATCATCCGCTGAGTCGGGAGTGTATTCGGAAAGCATAGGTGGACTTTTCTTGGCTCCTAGTAAGGCTTTGTGTGAGCTCCAACTTTATGTTCAATCCTTGGGACCTGCAAGCAATTGACATACCAATTTAAATGCTCTAATGAACTAACTACATTATTTCTTATAAAAAACTAAATTAAAATAATACAAATAAAACTTAGAAACTAAAATTTGGGTTGCCTCCTAAGTAGCGCTAGTTTTATAGTCTTCATCATGACTATTTCCTGTTTCATCTCGGGTCGGCAAGGGTAATTGTGGTCTTTTCACGATCAATGTCACCGCCCCAATATTGCTTTAGTTTTCGCCCGTCCACCTTGAAAGTTCTCTTCGAGTTAGATTCCTCAATTTCGCCTGCTCAATGTGGGAACACCTTCTCTTTATATAGCTTGACGTTCTCAAGTGGATCAGAAGTACAAATTATTATGAATACCTTATTCACTTCATCTTCCACCAAATCAACTCAAAAATATTCTTTCGGTTCCTTTGGAAATTTCATAGCTGAAAATACGTTGAATGTAACCTCTTGATCTTGGATTCGCATAGTTAGCTCACCTTTTTGTACATCGATAAGTGTTCTCCCTGTTGCGAAGAATGGTCACCCAAGAATAATAGGTATTTCCCTACCTTTCTCACAATCTAAGACTATGAAATCATCTGGAAACATAAACTTATCCACTTTAACTGGAACGTCCTCAACTATGTCCCTTAGGTAAGTGAGTGATTTATCTGCAAGCTGCAATGTAACATTAGTTGGCTTCGCTTCCTTCAAACCTAATTGTTGATAAATTGGGAGCGACATTAAGTTAATACTAGCTCCCAAGTCACACAATACTTTCCCAAAAAACTGGCTGCCTATTGTGCATGGAATTGTAAAGCTACTCGGATCTTTGAGCTTTGGTGGTAGCTTCTTTTGAAAAATAGCACTGCACTCCTCCGTAAGTGCCACTGTCTTAAAATTGCCTAGTTTTCTCTTCTTTGGCAAAATTTCCTTCAAAAATTTCACATAGTTAGGCATTTGCTCCCTACTTCAGTGAAAGGGATATTTATTTGGAACTTCTTAAACACTTCCATGAATTTACAGAACTCCTTATCCCACTTCTGTTTTTGCAAACGTTGTGAAAATGGCACGGGGGGCATAATAGGACTCTACTTACCTCTATTGGAACATGGAACTGAATCTTTTTCTTTCTTTTCATGTTCCACATTCTTCCTCACTATCATCTGCATGTGATTGTTTTGGAGTTCCACAAACAACCTCAGGTAACTCTTTTTCGCTTCGTAATGCAATTGCATTGCAGTACTTCTTACCTTCCCTCTTAGGATTGATCTCTATATCACCAGGTAGAGTGCCTTGAGGTCGGTTGTTAAGGGCATTATCAAGCTGACCCATTTGGTTTTCCAGGTTTTGGATTGATACATCCATACTGTTCATCCTTGTCTCACTTTATGCTATGTACTTGGAAAGCAACTCCTCCAAATTTGACTTTTTTTCTTGTTGTGGAGCTTGATTCTAAAAGCCTAGTGGGTATGATTGTGTTAGAGCAGAAGATTGGGCTTGATTTTTTTTCCAAGACAAGTTCGACTGAGTCCTCCAACCAAGGTTATAATTGTTGAAATTATTGCCATGTTGCTACCTATTGAAGTTACCAATGTATTGTATCGACTCTGAACTAATTGCACATTGATTGGTTGGATGGTTCCTGGCACACTATTCACAAACATTGCCATACTCTGAATAGGTTGCACCCGTAAATCATCAATCTTCTTTGTCAACATAGCAACATGTGTGATTCGTGCATAAAGTTAATAATTTTTACTATTCCTCTTTGGACTAATTTTGCTTTGATGGAGTTTAAGTAATGACATTTCAGGTCCTAAAGTGAACAAAGGCTCAAGAACAACAAAAATCACACTTGAATGTAACACCAGCAGAAAAGGGAACAAAATTGCAAAAGGTTGGTACAAAGAAAGAACGTTCAAACATCAACCCACGTTTGAACGTCCTCTGAAACCCTGCCAAGACCAGCTGCTGAGACATGGTGTGTTGTAGTCAACAAAAAGAAGAACCAGAAGTACTTGAGTACAATGGTCAAACGTCACTCTACGTTCGAACGTTGTCTTGAGTGACTGAGGACCAAGTTACTGAGTGTACAGTCAAGGTTGTTCAAGACGTATGGCAGTGACCAAGGCAATGACCAAGTCAGTGACCACAGGCCACTTGAGTGGAAGAAATCAAACGTCATCTCACGTTCGAACGCCCTCAAAGTAAAGACAGACAACGTTCGAATGTCATCTCACGTTCGAACGTACTTGAAGAAAAGATAGACTTAAAGTTCGAACGTTAGATCACGTTTGAACATCCCCCTACAGACTGCCTCCAGAATAGTTGATTCCCATGGGCGGTAAACACTATTCATTCATCCTCACTTATCTCCTACCCCCCTCCCATTCCTTGCCTATAAATACTCCCTTGTTAGAAGCTTAAGAGGCATTCTTCCTCTTGTGGAGAAAAGGGGGAACAATCTTTGTTCTTGTAAAGTAAGAGTGTTTTAGTAATCTAGTTCTTGAATATTTCATGTTTATGCTTTCATTTTCCATTTATATCAACCATGATGGAGACTTAGACTCCCCTTGTAGTTGAAGTCTTTCATTTACTTATGCTAAGTCTTTACATTCATGTTGTAACAACCATGATGGAGGCTTAGACACCCCTTGTAGTAGTACTTGCTTTTATTTTCTAAGTAACAAGAAAGGTGGTTCATCTTTTGGTTGTGGTGGAAACCCTCCAACAGCAACTAGCTTTCTTCTACTTTTATTGTTCATGTATTTCACTTCCATTGCTTGAGCATCCTTCTTTCTTAGAAGAGTGAAACTCATTCACTTTTTGGGAGCTTTACCAAAGCCGAGAAGGGTGAAAAGTGATTCACTTATTCTTCATTGAAGAAAAGCTCTTTGTTTAGTTTGCTTTATTTAGTAGCTCTCTACTTAGAGGGATGAGTAGCACTCACTTTTTTAGCTTTGCCAAGGCCATGAAAAGTGAGTAGCTCCTCATTCACTTTTTAGTAAGAGGGGATGAGTATGTAAAGATTATCTGAAAGTTATGTTTGTGCAACTTCTTCATGCTTTAATGCTTTATACTCCACCTGTTCATCGGACGATTGAATGTACTTAGTAAAGTTGAGGTACTTTGTATAACCAATGGTTCTATCTATGATATGGATGACTCTTGCATAGAAAGACCCGTTGGTTAAATGCCAGTACCCCGGCTAGCTCTTCATGACAACCTTTTAATCTCCACCATTATTATGCTTTATTCAGAAAATGGATCATTAATGCCATGGTTGGATGCCTTGTAGAAACACTTCCTTGTTTGCAGACAAGTTAAGTCTCGGCACAGACAATTCTTTTAAACTTCTAGAAAGGCATCGGAATCATGTGCTTAATTCTCACAGTCCATCTTTATCTTTCGATTAACTTGCTGTTGACACGGGAGTTAATTGAGTTATAAAGCACAAACATAATAAAACGGATACTCTATTACATGTCTTTATCCTCGAACTAATGGGTGGCTGTTACATTTTGAAAATCTTATATTTTGTCTAGAAAACTCTTGAAAATAATCTTCTATTCTATTCAAGAAAACTCCACCACTCCAAACACTAGAAATTTCCAAGTTACTTGGTCTCTATTATTGCTTACTTCAAAACACCAATCATAGTTCCCTGTGGATTCGACTTCGGACTTCACCGGATTATTACTACAACTTGACCGCCTGCACTTAGGTGTACACATTTTGGATCAAGCCAAGTTTTTTGTGCCGTTGCCAGGGAATCATAAAAGGTGTTTTACGATAAATGGTAAAAAGACCTCATTTTTGTGTATAAATTTACTTTACTATATATAAAGTTGTTCTAATTACTTTTATGTCTAAAAATGCCCCTCACTATCAAAATTTGCCAGTTGAATCGTCTGAGTCTATGAATCAGTCTGAACCACTTTCACCTAGATCAGTAGCAGACTCTTGTGAAAGTAAAATGGCGAATGGTGAGAGACGAGAAGAAATTGCTGTAAGGGAAGGGGAAGTACCTAACATTCGAACTCTGAGGGATTACTTGAATCCCACTAGAAATAGTGTCCCCTCTTGTTTTATCTTTCCTGAAGATGCACTCCACCTTACTGTAAAGGCGAGGACAGTTCAACTACTCCCTCAATTCCATGGACTCGAAACAAAAAACTTATATCTGCACATAAAAGATTTTGAGGAAGTATGTGGAACCTTTCAAGAAAATTCTGAACTGGCCAAGATGAAATTTTTCCCTTTTTCCTTAAGGGATAAACCTAAACAATGACTAAATTCTTTAAAAGCTCTTTCAATACCTAACTGGCAGGCACTATAGAATGGCATTTTCAGAAAAAAATTTCCTCTACACCGCACTAATGCACTTAAGAGACAAATCATGAACTTTTCGATTAAAGAAGGGGAAACTTAAGCTGGGAAAGATTCAAAGATCTTCTCCAATCCTGCTCACACCATGCTTTTGAGAATTGGACTTTGGTAGAATTTTTCTATGACTCCCTGCCCAGTAGACTACACCAGTTTGTCGAAATGATGGCTCAAGGAGAGTTTATGGGAAAATGTCTAGAGGAGGCATTCAATTTCTTTGGTACCATATTTGACAGTTCTCAGATGTGGGACTCCGCCTCTCCCACAACTATTGAAGCCAAACCATCTACTTCCTAAGGGGGTAAGTATGTCTTGAAAGATGATGATGACCTTAGAGCAAATATGTCCACCCTATCTCGAAAGCTTGAAGCTTTAGAGATGAAAAAATTTCATCAAGTGGATGTTAGCTCTCCCACAAAACAAGTGTGTGGGATTTGTGCGCTAACAGGAATTCTAGCATTCAAAGAGGTTCTGTTGGAACAAACAAATGTTGTCTCTAATTTCAACAAGCCTTACTCCAACCCATACTCTGAAACATACAATCCAGGGTGGTGGAACCACCCAAAATTTAGTTAGAGGAACACACAACCAACTCCAATGAACCAACAACAAGGTTCACACCTACCACCTCAATGACCTCCCGCATACCAACCATACCAACCACCACAAAAGAGGAACCTTGAGGACACACTGAACCAGTTCATGCAAAGCCAAATGAACTACAACCATAGTTCTACTCAGGCTTTCACTGATTTCAAAAACCAGACCACTCAATCATTCAAGGATCTTAAAAGTCACATCCACAAGTTGACCCAATCCATGACCACACATGAGAAGGGCTTGTTTCTTGCCCAACCAAAACCACCACAGGGCCAATTTCAGGTAGGAAATCCTTCAACCATGGAAAATCTACAAGGTCAAGCCCAAGTTGTCACTACACTAAGAAGTGCCAAGGTGATTGACAAGACCATCCGAGACAAGCTAATTCCAAAGCCAAAATCCATCCTAGTCAACTCACCAATCGAGCTTGAATCAACTGAGCCTAAACTTGTGAGAGAATAGGAACCCGAGCCCATGATTTAACAAGAACTAGAACCATCAAGGGAAGAAGAACCCTCATGTTCTATTCATGTTCCTTTTCCTCAAAGACTCAAAATTGTACAAAAGTTGAATAATCAGCCAGAAATTTACGAACTCTTCAAGCAAGTAAAAATCAACATCCCACTTTTGGATGCAATCAAACAGGCTCTATCTTATGCCAAGTTTCTGAAAGACTTGTGCACAGTCAAGAGAAGCCAGAATGTTCAAAAAAGAGCCTTCCTGACAAAACATGCCAATGCCTTGCTTCAACACAAAACCCCTCCAAAATACAAAGATCCAGGGTGTTCAACTGTGTCATGTGTCATTGGAAATTTCAGAATCGAACAAGCACTGTTAGACCTTGGAGCAAGTGTTAATTTGCTCCCATTCTCTGTTTACCAACAGTTGGGTCTGGGGAACTCAAAACCACAAGTGTCACACTTCAGTTGGCAGACAGGTCTGTCAAAATTCCTAGGGGTATTGTTGAAGATGTACTTGTCCAAGTGGGCAACTTTGTATTCCCAATTGACTTCATCGTCTTAGATACTCAGTCAACACAATATTCAGAGAATCCAATTCCTATTATTCTTGGTCGAACCTTCCTAGCAACTTCAAATGCACTAATCAATTGCAGGAATAGAGTTATGAAATTAACCTTTGGGAATATGACACTTGAGCTGAATATTTTCAATGTTGCCAAACACCCAGGAGAGGACAGAGAAGAAGAAGAAATAAATTCCATTGAATGTTTAGTCTAGGACCATCTCAACAAATCATTCTGTGAAAATTCCACTAAACTTTCTTTGTCAGAACCCATCACATCTGAGACCATGGATGATGATCCAAAGAATTGCCCAATTCATGCTGTTAATATATGGGCCCCCAAATTTGAGGAACTTCCACCAAGTGACTCAAAGCCACTCTCATCAAGTGACAAGCCACCAAAGCTTGAATTAAAACCTCTCCCATCTGACCTCAAATATGCATTCCTAGGAAAGCACGAGTCATTCCCAGGGTAATTTCATCCAAGCTCACAGACTTGCAAGAGTCTAAACTGATTGCAGTTCTTAAAAGCCACAAAAGCACCAATGGGTGGACCATCGCTGACTTAAAAGGTATAAGCCTGTTAATCAGCAATCATGCCATATACCTTGAAGAGGACTCAAAACCCTCTCATCAAATGCAACGATGACTAAACCCTTATATGAAGGAAGTCGTAAAGGCAGAGGTGTTAAAGCTCATAAATGTTGGGATAATCTTCCCCATCTACGATAGCAAATGGGTTAGTCCAACCCAAGTTGTGCCTAAAAAGTCTAGAGTCACAGTGGTTAAAAATGATGCAAATGAACTGGTACCAATTAGAGTCATCACAGGATGGCGGATGTGTATTGATTATTGAAAACTCAATTTGGTGACTAGAAAAGAGCACTTCCCTTTTCTTTTTCTTAACCGGGTTCTAGAAAGAATCGTAGGGCATGAATTTTTCTGTTTCCTGGATGGCTATTTCGGGTACAATCAAATTGAGATAGCACTCAATGATCAGGAGAAAACCATATTCACATGCCCCTTTGGCACATTAGCATTCAAAAGGATGTCATTCAGGCTTTGTAATGCTCCTGCAACATTCCAAAGATGCATGTTGAGTTTGTTCAGTGACATGGTCAAAAATTTTTTGGAAGTATTCATGAATGACTTCTCTGTGTATGGTGACTCATTTGATTTGTGTCTGGCTAACCTAGAAAAAGTATTGATAAGAAGTCAAGAAGCAAATCTGGTGCTCAATTGGGAGAAATGCCATTTCATGGTAACACAAGGCATTGTCTTAGGTCACATTGTGTCGTCTGAGGGCATGAAAGTTGACAAAGCCAAAATAGATCTGATTGGGAATTTACCTGCTCCCAAGACTGTAAAAGATGTTCAATTATTTCTGGGACATGTAGGGTTTTATAGGAGATTCATAAAAGATTTCAGTACCATAGCTAAACCCATATGTCATCTTCTAAGTCAGGACGTAATCTTTGATTGGAGTGAAACGTGTCAAAAATCTTTTGACAAACTTAAGGGCATGTTAATTTCTGCCCCAATAATGCAACCCCCTGACTGAACTTTACCTTTTGAGCTAATGAGTGATGCAAGTGACTATGTTGTAGGTTCTGTATTGGGTCAATGAAAAGATAAGAACCACATGTGATTTACTGTGCAAGTAAAAATTTTAATGATGCTCAAATGAACTATTCGACAATTGAAAAAGAATTGCTTGTTGTAGTCTTTGCTTTGGAAAAATTTTGCTTTTATCTTGTTGGTTCTTCTGTTACTGTGTTCACTGACCATGCAGCATTAAAATTTTTGCTCACAAAGAAGGATGCTAAACCTAGGCTCTTGCGATGGATACTCTTACTTCAAGAGTTTGACTTGGTCATTAAGGACAAAAAGGCCGTTGAGAATGTGGTGGCAGACCATCTGTCCTGGTTAACTTACAAATTTCATAAGGATGGAATACCAATCAATGAAAAATTTCTCGATGAACAACTGTTCATTATTAATGAGACTCCATGGTACGCTGATATTGCTAATTTTCTTGCTACTGGAACACTCCATCCGTCCTTTTCCCCCACAGACAAAAAGAAATTTCTGAGAGAGGTTCGCAATTTCTTTTGGGAAGATCTATACGTATTTAAGTACTGTAAGGATCAAATCATAAGGCGTTGCATCCCCGCTCAAGAAAGCAAACAGGTAATAGCATTTTCTCATTCCGAAGCATGTGGTGGCCATTTTTCATCCAGAAAAACCGCTGTGAAAATCCTACAGTGCGATTTTTACTAGCCAAAACTTTTCAAAGATGTCCATGTTTTTTGTTCAACTTGCGGTAGATGTCAAAGGTTGGGAAATATTTCAAGGTGAAACATGATGCCTCTAAACCCCATTCTGATAATTGAAGTTTTTGACTATTGGGGCATTGATTTTATGGGACCATTTCCCCCCTCCTTTGGCTAGCTATACATTTTGGTAGTTGTAGACTATGTATCCAAATGGGTTGAGGCAATTCTATGTCGGAATAATGATCATCAAATGGTGATTAAGTTTTTAAAAGAAAATATTTTATCCTGATTTGGAATCCCAAAATCCATCATAAGTGATGGAGGTACTCACTTTTGTAATCAACCTTTCTGGAATTTGATGAGAAAATACTTGATTTTTCACAAAATTGCAACTTCATACCATCCACAAACTAGTGGATAGGTTGAATTAGCAAATCGGGAGATCAAATTAATTTTAGAAAAAATGGTAAATCCAGACCGCAAAGATTGGTCGTCAAGACTAACTGATGCACTTTGGGCGTACCATATTGCTTTCAAAATAATTTTGGGCATGTCTCCTTACCGATTAGTCTATGGAAAGCCTTGTCACCTACTTGTGGAATTGGAACATAGGGCATACTAGGCTATTAAGGCAATAAACTTTGACATGGAGAAAGCTGGACTAGCAAGAAAACTTCAGATTAAAGAATTGGAGGAAATAAGAAATGATGCATATGAAAATGCTAAGATTGCAAGATTCAGGATGAAAATTTTTCATAACAAGAACATAGTGCGAAAGTCGTTCGAACATGATCAAAAAGTTTTGTTTTTCAATTTAAGACTCTACCTTTTTCTTGGAAAGTTGAAATCAAGATGGACAGGACCTTACATTGTCAAAAAAAATTTTGAACATGGGGCAGTGGAAATGGAGAACCCATCAAACGGTAATATCGTTATCGTCAATGGTTAGAGATTGAAGCCCTTTGTGGAGGACTTTGTCAAAAATGTGGACCACTCTTTTAATGGATCCAGAACAACGCTTCGAGAAAAGTGTCTGCCGACACAAAAAAGGGCCGGGTCAGGGAGAACCCGGTCCAACCCAAACCTCACCACCGCCTTCATAAGGCCCTACCCTGTTTTCCTCTCTTTCCACACACCTCGGTCCATTTTCCTTTCTTTTCTTTTCTTTCTTCTTCTTCTTCTTCTACCTTTCTTCTTCTTCTCCGCTTTTACGATACTCTAGAATCATGGCCCATCTCCCAATAACACCATGACCATACTACCTGAAGATCCCATCCTTTGTCTCATAATCTACGTGTGTTTACTCTATTTGTACATGGCCATGCTTCTTATGTCTGCACTCAGAATCAAGGGTTATCATCCTAACCCAGATCTGCAATAAGATGGTTGATTTGTGTATTTTGCTTGTAGGTTTCGGCTAATGAACAAGATCTCTACCGTTCAACATCTCCAAAGCTCACCTGATTGGTAAATTCGAAACATTGGGGACAATGTTCAGTTTAGGTTGGGGGGAGAGAACTACAGTTTATATGAGCCTGAACCTGTTAGAAAATTTTTTAAATTTCTATTGTTGTTGTTGCTGTTCTTGACCAGACTGTGTACCGTAGTTTGATTACTATGTTTTATATTTTGATTATTTTGTTTGTGGGCATCTCTAATCGTCTTTGTGACTGGCAGACGTTAAAGAACCAGATAGTGAGTTTTAATAGTATAAAAAGCATGGATGTTAAACTTTTTTGGTTTAGTTTAGGAGTTTTACGCACATTTCATTCTGATGTGCACACTATGATCATGAGACAAGCAAGAAAGGTAAGAAAAGAATGAGATCCGGGAACAACAAGGGAAACCCTTCTGCGACCGAAGCACCTATGTCGAACGCCATCGTGCCAACAGACTTGGTGTCTGTAAACAGTGTGGTAGATACTTTCATGAGAAGAGATATAATCAGTGTTCTGAACCAATTTCCAATTGAGGGCTTGGTCGATTAGACTGGATAGTGAATGGGTAGAGTATGGATTATCCTAACACGCCATCCTATTCCGGTACATTACTTAACCGGTTTGTGAGATAGGAAATTGGGAGAGTTACTGGTTGTTCAAATGGCACGAAAACAGATGAAGACTCGGATTAGAATAGTTGGGATGAAAGCCAAGGGTCTGAAAAAAAAATGTAAAAATTCCTTTTACTTTGTACAAACTCTTTTGATTGAAATGAAAACATGGGCCGAGTAAGGAACGTCCCAAAATACCAACCTGGAGTGTGGGTAGGGATCTATCCTGAGACGCCATGAACTTTTGGTTCAAACTTGAATATTTTGCCCTCTTTTGTTTTGCATAATATATTGCAGAAAAATTTTGAAACTTTTTTTGAGTTTTGATTCGACGTTCGAATGCCAAGTTACGTTCGAATGTAACTTGCTTATAGTACTCAGCCTCTGAGGAAGTCTCTGATGTAAAAAAAAGTACTGGGAGCTCACCACGTTCGAACGCCAATAGCACGTTCGAACGAGAATAATGTTCGAACGCCAATAGTACGTTCGAACAACAGAAGCTTACAATACTTTGGTCTCTGACAGAACCCAAAAGTACTGGGAGTTCACCACATTGGAATGTCATTCACATTCGAACATTTTTTTTAAAATCCTTCACACAACATTCGAACGTAAATCACGTTCAAACGTTCTTCCTCAAACTATAAATACCTAGGTCGTCTTCCTTAGTTCAAAATTTCCAAAAAACTCTCAAATCCTCTAAACCCTAGGATCCCTTTTCACTCCCCAGACCTCAATACTCAACTCAGTTCTCATTTCCACTACAAATCAGCTACCCAAAAGCTTTTCCACAGCAAAAATCCCCAATTTTTACCAAATAACCAAGACTTTTCACCACCTCTTAAGCTCAAAACCGAGAACAACACAATGCCTAGGGTTAAGCTCCCTGCCAAGTGCACTCCACCAGTAAACCAAGAACCCGACTTCATAGAAGAAGTCATTCAAGAAGAAGAAGGGAAGCAAAGAGGGGAGAGATACGATCGCACTAGATTTTTCAGTGCCTTTAAAGCTGAGAGGTATGGAAATTTCTTCCAAAATCACGCTGTGGTCTGTGAACGAGATGTTGTGATCAATGATTTTGCTGAGTTGGGTTTGTTGGAAGAAATGGAGAAGAGGGAATGGGTGTGGCATTTGAGCAATAGTAGAGACACCGTTGTTGACTTGGTGAGGGTGTTCTACTCCAACACCGAGATCATCAATTGCACAATCCGAACATATGTTCGAGGCACCCACATTGATGTGGATGACACATGTGTTTTGGAGGTAAGAAGAGAGATCCCACGGGTACAAAACCTAACGTACCCGCCCAAGAAAAATGTGGTGTTGAATGTGGTTGGAAAAGAGTTGACAGGGCAAAATGATTTTTCATAGGGAGGGAGAAAATTTTTGAAACAAGGAGAACTTACTAACAAGTACAAGATGCTTAATTTGATTGCAGTGGTGAACCTAGCGCCAATAGGAAGAACAAAAATGAGATTTTGCCCGAGATGGCATGATTGCACTATGCACTAGGGCGAGGGCATAGCATCGACCTCCTCTCGATGATTTTGAATGAGATGAAGAAGGAGTGCGACACAAAGATGAGTGCACTCCCATTTGGCACAGTTGTGACTAAAATTTGCACCAACAATGGAGTGAAGGTGAGGCCGAAAATGAACATCCAAAAGCCAATTGGGCCACTGAACAAAGGGTCGTTCAAAAGAAGCTTAGGACATAGTGGTGCCCCGGTGGCTAGGCAAGAGATGCCCCCTCCTCAAGGAATTGATGAGGTGTAGGAGGAGTTGGACACCGAAGAAGAGATAGAGATAGAGACAGAGAGAGAGCAGCCAGATCAAGCAGGCCCCAACATGACCACCCGACAATCTCTACGGGAAATCATGCTTAGCATTGAAGCTAAACAGGATGAGATCCTGAGGCTTTTGAGGGGTGGTCCTAGTGGTGCTGCTGGAGCTAGTAGTGCTGATGGAGATAGAGGAGAGGATTGAGTATTTCTGTTCTTGAGGGGGAGTAGATTTATGTTCTTGATTGGTTGTTGTTTGTTGATTCTTCTTTGAATAGTTTTTTGTACTATTGTGAGGAGTTTCTTTTGATAATTCTTGTGGATGTTTTGTGATTATTGTTCATACTTGTATATGTCTTCTTAGAGTTGATTGTGGATAATTGAAGTTATGTTTTGAATGGATGAACTGCATCATTGATATTATTATAAAACAAGTATCCTTTATGCAATGAATGATTCAGTTTATCACTTTTATTTGTTTAAAATGCATGTATAGGATTAGCACTCTAATTCTTGTTAATAATGAAACACATGTGGATGTTAAGATTGCTTGCGAAAATGACTAAGCACATGATCGGTTTGACACTTCAACTTAACAAGCACGACATAAAACCTCAATTTTTTTGGAACATCAATGCTATCTCTATGCTTAAATTGTCAAATGTACATAAGTATTTGTTATTCTTGAAGTACAAGGTGATCAGACTAGAAAATGGAATTGTTATATAACTAATATTACTTGAAACACCCGACATAATCAGTGGAGATGACAAAGAAAACCATGGTAAGTCTTGAGCTTTACGGTGCTTTTTGAGAGGATATCAACAATTACTCAAGGTAAACTCTTTCACTTCTAATCTCTTTCAATAATCTCATTAAACTTGCTTTGATTGATGCAACTAAAGCGATCTATTTTCATAACCCACGGGGAACTTTTGCATACATACATATGCACATACTTGGGAAATGATCTTAGGCCATCTTTGGATCGACTTTGAGCCTTAGCTAATTCTTTTACAAAAGTGTATCCCTAGTTAGCCATGCTTGAGCCTTAAAATAAATGAATTCCTTTTCACCCGTGTAATAACCAAAGCCACAAAAGCAGATATTCATCATACCTTGCTATCTAATGCCTTGCACCCTCTTGCAGACCAATATGATACAAAAAGGCAAGAAAAATAGAGAAGAAAAAGATGGCTACTGTTTGATAAAAGTTGGTGGAATGATTTCATGTTTAAAAAAAAGAGAGAGAGAGATATTGTGAGATAGGGAATTGCCAAGAAAGTGAAAAATGGGAAAAATAAAAGAAATCTCTTTCCTAGGCAAAATGTCGAGAAACTAGAAGGAGGTGTGCAACATTGCGTAAGATAGCCTTTGATCTCTATTGACGTTATTTCATTAGCCACTGACCTCTGGTCCCATTACAACCTACAAAAAGCCCTAGGTGATCTTAAGTATAATGCATATGTGTATTGTCTACTACAAGTGGGGTGTGTGAACTAGAATTTCTTTATTTACATCAATATTCTTCCATGAGATTATGCCAAGGTTGAGTCTGTTTTCCTCAGAACTTCACTCTTATACTAATGATGCATGAGATTTTTCGACTATCCATCTTCTGATCACATGCCGCTTTTGAGAGATATGTCACTATAATTGGAGCGATTTGTTTTGCTGAGAGCATTCCTAGAGAGACTTGTGTAATCAAAACTATCCATGGAAGGTGGAAAAGGGAATGATTTTTATATACCAATTCTTGTTTCTAGTATGACTATCCTACTATTCAGAGAATCTCAAATGCTAATGCGACAGGTGCTAATTTTTGCATAGAGTGAGTACCAATGGAAGAGAAATGTAGGGGATAAGTCACGATTGAGGGTTAAGTGTCCCAATGACCATGATGCTAATTCATTTTTTTTTATTCAGTAATCTTACACACACATTTGTTCGACTAAAGTTTGTGGGTAGCTTCACTAAAAACCCTCACGAGACAACATTCGTCCACTAGGGTAAACCTAGCGGTTCAACGACTTGTTGCATAAGCTAAATGCAACCGGATGACCCATGAAAAAGGTATTAGGAATAGATTTGCCTTTCATTGTCATTATATTACTAGAGACTAGCAATATTTAGGTTGGGGGGTGTGATTCGTACGTAAAGTTAATAATTTTTACTATGCCTTTTTGGACTAATTTTGCTTTGATGGAGTTTAAGTAATGATATTTCAGGTCCAAAAGTGAACAAAGGCTCAAGAACAACAAAAATCACACTTGAATGTAACACCAGCGCAAAAGGGAACAAAATTACAGAAGGTTGGTACAAAGCAAGAACGTTCGAACGTCAACCCAGGTTTGAACGTCCTCTGAAACCTTGCTAAGACCAGCAGTTGAGATATGGCGTGTTGCAGTCAACAAAAAGAAGAACCAGAAGTACTTGAGTACAACGTTTGAACATCACTCCATGTTCGAACGTTGTCTTGAGTGACGGAAGACCAAGTTGCTAAGTGTACAGTCAAGGTTGTTCAAGACATATGGCAGTGACCAACTCAGTGACCACAGGCCACTTGAGTGGAAGAAATCAAACATCATCTCACGTTTGAACGCCCTCAAAGCAAAGACACAGACAACGTTCGAACGTCATCTCAAGTTTGAACGTCCTTGAAGAAAAGACAAACTTAACGTTCGAATGTCCGCCTACAGACTGCCTGCAGAATAGTTGATTCCCATGGGCGGCAAACACTATTCACTCATCCTCACTTATCTCCTACCCCACTCCCCTTCCTTGTCTATAAATACTCCCTTTTTGGGAGCTTAAGAGGCATTCTTCCTCTTGTAGAGAAAAGGAGGAGCAATCTTTGTTATTGTAAAGTAAGAGTGTTTTAGTAATCTTGTTCTTGAATATTTCATGTTTATGCTTTCATTTTCCATTTTTATCAACCATGATGGAGGCTTAGACTCTCCTTGTAGTTGAAGTCTTTCATTTACTTATGCTAAGTCTTTACATTCATGTTGTAACAACCATGATGGAGGCTTAGACTCCCCTTCTAGTTGTACTTACTTTTATTTACAAAGTATCAAGAAAGGTGGTTCATCTTTTGGTTGTGGTGGAAACCCTCCAAAAGTAACTAGCTTTCTTTTACTTTTATTTTTCATGTATTTTCACTTCCATTGCTTGCGCATCCTTCTTGCTTAGAAGAGTGAAACTCTTCCACTTTTCTAGAGCTTTACCAAAGCCGTGAAGAGTGGAAAGTGATTCACTTATTCTTCATTGAAGAAAAGATCTTTGTTTAGTTTGCTTTATTTAGTAGCTCTCTACTTAGAGGGATGAGTAGCACTCACTTTTTTAGCTTTGCCAAGGCCATGAAAAATGAGCAGTTCCTCATTCACTCTTTAGTAAGAGGGGATGAGTATGTAAAGATTATTCGAAAGTTATGTTTGTGCAACTTCTTCATGCTTTAATGCTTTATACTCCACCTATTCATCGGATGATTGAATGTACTTAGTAAAGTTGAGGTACTTTGTATAACCAAGGGCTCTATCTATGATATAGATGACTCCTGCATAGAAAGACCGGTTGGTTCAATGCCAGTACCCTGGCTAGCTCTTCATGACAACCTTTCAATCTCCACCATTATTACGCTTTATTCAGAAAATGGATCATTAATGCCATGGTTGGATGCCTTGTACAAACACTTGCTTGTTTGTAGACGAGTTAAGTCTCGGCACAGACAATTCTTTTAAACTTCTAGAAAGGCATCGGAATCATGTGCTTAATTCTCACAATCCATCTTTATCTTTCGATTAATTTGTTGTTAACACGGGAGTTAATTGAGTAATAAAGCACAAACATAATAAAACGGATACTCAATTACATGTCCTGATCCTCGAACTAAAGGGTGGCTGTTACATTTTGAGAATCTTATATTTTGTCAAGAAAACTCTTGAAAAGAATCTTCTATTCTATTCAAGAAAACTCCACCACTCCAAACACTCGAAATTTCCAAGTTACTTGGTCTCTATTATTATTGCTTACTTCAAAACACCAATTATAGTTCCCTGTGGATTCGACTCCGGACTTCACTGGATTATTACTGCAACTTGACTGCCTGCACTTGGGTGTACACATTTCGGATCAAGTCAATGCGCAGCCAATGCAGTAACCACATCAACTTCATAAATCCCAGCTACCTTTGGCTGATTGATCCTTGCGGAGGGCCATTGATAATTGTTGACAGCCATCATTTCCAATAACTCATAAGCTTTATCAAAAATTTTCCCTATCAATGCTCCACCTACTTCGCCCTATCGTTACTAGTTCGAGTAGCACTAAACAACCCGTTGTAGAATGTTTGAACTTGCAACCACTTAGGAATACCAAGGTGAGGGCATTTTCAGAGTAAGTCCTTGAATCGCTCCCAAACTTCATATAGAGACTCTGAATCATGTTATGTGAATAATGTGATGTCGTTCCTCATCGTTGCAGTTTTAGCTGGTGGAAAGAATTTAGCTATAAATTTTTGAGCTAAATTTGTCCATGTAGTAATATAACCCGACGACAATGAATGCAACTAACTCTTTGCCTTATCACGAAGTGTAAAAGGGAAAAGTCAGAGTCTAATTGCATCTTCAGAAACCCTGTTATACTTGAACATGTGACAAATTTCCAGAAAAGTCACCAAATGATCATTTGGATCACGTTAGGCAAACCCCCAAACTACACTAAATTCTGGATCATTTGGATGGTACCTGGCTTGATCTCGAAATTGTTGGCTTGAAGTGCGGGTCATTGAATGCTCGATTATATTTTCGTCACAAGCGGCATAACATAATCCCTTAGCGTTTTTGTTCATATTCCGCCATGGTTTCTTGGTTATTAGTTTCTTGACAATGCTTTCGCAAGTTTCAGAGTCTTCTTTCGATTTCGTCTTCGTACGGTAATAGCTCTTGACCTATAGATCGTATTTGCATACAAAATTCAACAGTACTTGCAAAAGCAATTAAAACAGAAAATTAAATAAGTTTAAACTAAGATAAAATTGATTGAAATTAATATTGAAATAATTACTAGAATAATTCCCCGGCAATGGCACCAAAAACTTATTTTTCAAATTTGATATTGATAATTTACGTGCAAGTATACACGATCAACAAGTAATAAAGTGATAAGTAGAGTATCGTTCCCACAGAGAATTATTGCTAACAAATTTCATGTACTAACTTTATATCAATTCAATTTTATTCAAACAACTAGAATTGAACTATGAATTTACTAATTTAAAAAAAACCTAAACTTACTAATCAAGGGTTGAATTTATCAGGTAAAAGAACTTAAGATTACAACTTCCCCTAATACTTCGTATAAATCTTTCTAACTCTCTTTCTAGTTAATTGATCAAAATAAGTTGTTAACTGAAAACTCAAAGTTATTTATCAAACCTCTTCTGATAGTTAGATAAAAGTATCTATCCCAATTAAATTACTATATTCCTATGCAAAATAAGTTGGAATAGATTCATTGAGTTCAAACTCTCATAAAAATTACACACGGCATATAAGTATACTCCTATCCTATGCACAAACCCAGCTATTCAATCCTAAGAAGAATTAACCAGACGCATGTCATCATATTCAGATCTAAACCTAGACTTCATCTCCCAATTTCATCTAGGTTATCAAACTAATTGTTGGCCACACAATCATACATCAATCACAAAATATGACAAACAACTCATATAAGATCAATAAGAACTAGAAACGAGCGTAGATTAATTTAACTGGACATAGGTTTTGTTGTAATCTTAATATAAATTTAGTTCATAATGTAATTGAAAAACATCATTCTAAAATTAAACAACATCTTAGAAAATCAAGAAATAAAATTAAGAGAAAAGAATGAAAACTTAGGTGCAATTTTCAATCCTTCTCTAGCCTTCAAGACCAATCTTCTTCGTGTAAATTCTTTCGATTCTTGTCTTCAATTTTCTTCCAATTTCTTTGTTTTTTCTAGATGTTTTCAGCCCCCAAAAGTCAGTATATATTATCCCCACACACACCCTAGCATATATGTAGCGTTATAGTCCAATTTCGGGTCAAAAGCAAGTTAAAATTCGCGTCACGGACCAACATAAGCACAGCTGCACCAGAAATTAGTGCAAGGGTGCCATTTGGATAGTAGGTTGACGCAGGGGCACCCCCCCCCCCAATTAAGCCTAAAATTCCCTTGTTGTTTCGTCTTCAAAAATTCAACATTTTAGCTCCAAATTGACCTTGTTTCCTCCCAAATGATCATGATTCCTTCCAAATGATCATCCCTACAAAATAACATCAAAACACACAAAATAAATAAAATAGAAAATAAAATAATTGAAATCTTACATTTTCATCAAACCAAAAATACTTAATTCGTAGGTATAAAACCCACTCATCAGAGAGAGAAGCTCCAAGGAAGTTAATATTTTTGCATTTTCTTCCATCCTTTCACTTGTAATTTCTTGTAAGACTTGTTTAAGCTTCATTCAATGTATTTAATGTCATATATTACAAGCACATTTTAAGTTTAGTCTTACATTTTGGATTTCACCCATAACGCATTTAAGTTCTTCATTGTCAAGTTTTAAACTGAGTATTGCATAATTCTCTTCATAGTTTATGTTTTCTTGCATTAAGTTAAGTTCCAATCTTCACTTCTTCATTATGTCTCTTCACATTATGCATGTTTTTTCCTTTAGTATGAGTAACTAAACTTTATTTTGGCTAATCCAAGAGAGAACTCCTCTTGGGAATGCCATTTCAAGTCATTTTCTTTTCTCCTCGTACTGTATGTTGATTTGGTTAGACTGGGTTTAGTGTGCACGTGGTTGTGAGTCTTTGATATCCTGTAGACTTGTCACGGGGTATGCTTGGATCCCCACCTCCATTTTAGTCCCTCGCGTCCCACGAATCAATCGAACATCTAGACACCATTAGAGGAAGGCTTTGAGTTGATTTGGCATTCCCATTGAAATGACCTCTTCAGATTAGCAAACACTTGTTCCAATTCATTTTCTATCACAAAACCACCAAACTCAAACTTCAAAGATTTTTACACTTTTTTCTTTTTCACCAAAATCACCTTCAAAATGATTCACCTCCTTGGTAAGGAGACGACCTTTGAATAAGATTTCCAAGTGAAATACGACACTCGAAAGTCTCCTTGTGCTCGGGGAGCATTTCTGTTCATACACACACACATTCCATTCCACACACCCATTTTTCGTATTTCTTAAATAGAACCCAAGTAAGAGTGACACTCACTCACATATAAGCCATATACACATTGAGGGTTCATATGTGGAGCTTAGGGCATACGACGAATAAACAATCAAGCATTTTTGGGGCGCCGTTGCCAGGGAGTATATTGGTGAGTATTCCAGCTTGTCACGTGGGTGACTCAAGCTACGCCACCAAGTGAGGTGTAAATATAATCTCACATGAGGCTAATGAGCCCAAGGTCATTTTGCCATCTAAGAGTAGTGTTGAGATTCACATTTCTCAACTTGAGGATGATCATCTCAATGGAATGCATATTAATGTTGAATCTCCTACCACTTTAGATTGCGAAAAATTTAATGAAGATATTATCTCACTTGAAGCTAATGAGCCCAAGGTCATTTTTCCATCTAAGAGTGGTGTAAAGATTCACATTTCTCAACTTGGGGAGGGCTTTGAAATGGAGTTAAGTGTAAAAATTTATAAAGAGAAACTATATACTCCATTTGTGGAATTGCATAAACTTGCCTACACCTCTGTTTGGTTGAGATTTTTGAATTATTATCCTTTGTATTGTTGGATAGACTAGTTAGGAAGGGCATTTATACAACAAAAAAAATTTTAAAATAAAAAAAATCAATGGGCGTAAGCTCATATCCAAATTGAAGCCGTATTAACCTGAGCCTTCTTTCTTTTGTTTTCATGTACATAGTAATTAGACTTATTTTATTGTTATATTTTTATTTTCATCATGCTGTAGTGTAGATTTTAGCATGAAGTTGTTTACCTCTTTCTAATTTGGAGTCAATTCATTTTGAGCATCATCATAGCAAATCTTATTCAATATCATGTTCAAGTCTAAGTTGGGGGGGGGGGGGTTTGTAAACAAGCCCTTTTGTGTTTCATTTTCCCTTTAATGATTTTATAAAAAAAAAAAAAAGAAAAAAAGAAAAAAAAGTGGTATCTTATTTCCTATGTTATTTTCACTTTTCTCATTGCATGATTCCTTGTGCATTGAAGACAATGCATGGTTCAAGTTGGGGGTGAGGTGTGCACTATTTACATGTTCCACCACTTTTTGTACATAATAGTTGGAAATGTGCAAATTTTGAAAATTTTGGACATTTTGTGAGGGAAATATCTTATATTTAACTATATTCCCCTATCCTAATTATGTATAGGTTTAGTGATAGTTTGATCTTCATTTTGAACTTTGAATAAATGAGCACATCATAGAAGTTTATCCTATGCCAGAGTATCTCATGTGTGTTTTCTTTCAAACTCAACCATTGTCACGGCCCGAACTTCCACAAACCTTGGGAGTGAGTGAAAATGGAAAAGAAAAGTAAATGAAAGGTCATTAGGTTGGATAAATTGGTTTCTCATTCATTTTCCATGTTTTCCCAAAGTTTCTCAAGCCACTTTTCTTCCATTTTTAGCCTATTTCTACAAGATTTCTAAACCCCCTCCCCCCTTGTTACATCCTTCCCACCTATTTAAAAGATATTTTACACACTTAACAAGCCTTTTAATTTTTTTATAAAATTTTGACATAACCTCCTTTGTTTCCAAGCCTTTTTCCTACTTAATATTCACAATGTTTCATATGCATAATTATATCACAAACCACCCTCACTCGGTGGCCACAACAACCCATGTAAATTTAACATACATCTCTTATTCTCAACATATACATCTAATTGCCCCAATATACATATATGATACTCATTAAATAAAGACATCCCAAATATCAATTGAGTTTACACTCTTACACATTTAAATGGTCCAAGACCTTTAATCCACCACTTTTTCAAACTAAAATACAAGTCATTTGGGCTTATGCCCAGACATACAAAATATGTCCAATGGCCAAATATACATTCAAGTCCCTTTCCTCTCCTTCCTCTAAGACTTGCTCAAGTCTCAAGTTCCGGGAGCCTCATCTGTAATATGATATCCCATGAATGGGTCAGCTCCACTGCTAGTATGACAAAGTGCTTACGCTAGGAAAAAATTTAAGGCATGACATGTCCAAGTATATATTTTTTAAAAGCTACAACCCCATAATCTCTCAATGCTATGCAATGTCAATATGCATGATACACCCTTGTCTCGCTTCACGGTCCACCCCCCGTTAGCCCGTGAGTATTGTCATTGGCCAGATTTTGGATTTTTCACCACAGGATCTATACCCTCATAATGCATAACACCAAGTGCTCAACCCACATTATGTTCCAAGGATTCATGTATGCCAAGATGCCATGACTTTTCTCAACATAAATTCTATGAAATATTTCATCAAACACCTTATCTACATGAATGTGAAGCACCATTCAATGGATTAAACATATGATCAAGCTTCATATTCCTATGAAAACATTTCATCAAACACCTTATCTACATAAATGTGAAGCACCATTCAATGGATTTAAACATATGATCAAACTTCATATACATTACTTTCACAATTTCTCAAAGAAACTACAAATACACAAATTACCAACTCATGTAATAAATCATAACTCTCAAACCACAAGAGTTTCTCTACATGAACATAAGTTATAATATAATAATCCAATACACAAGCAATATACACCTTCACCATAGCAACAAATTGTCAAGAAACTCAAAAAACACAAAAGTACTTACACCACTAATTCTAAGTTTTCAAAGAAACTACCAACTAAATAATTTTCTAACATCAAGTAAACACCTAAATCATTCAATCAACACATAGGAAGGCAAGAAAACTTAAATCTATTCTCAACTTAGCAAAAAATCATACCTAAAATGGTTTTTCTCAAACCAAGAGAGTTTTGTTCTCTCTGTATCCGAACCGATCGGTAAGAATGTAGCCCTTGTTGAGAGGAACAACTTCTTAGAAGAAAGTTTTGCAAGAATCTTGGCCTAGGAATGAGTTTGGGTGGCTTGAAGCTTGAAGAACTTAGGGTTTTCTTCCTCTTTTCCTCCCTGAATGTGTACTGCCCCTTCCCAGACCAAAAACATTAATATTTTTACACTAAAGGGCTGTATTTATAGTGGAGGGCAAAGGTGCAAAATGACCATTTTGCCCTTGATGAATCCGGGACACCGTTACACTACAACTCATCCCGAAACGCCTCAATTCGACATTTTATTTTAACCAAAGTTCTTAAAATTATTTTAAATGAAAGTTGTAAAAAATATATATTTTTGCTAGTGGTTGGTTGGGTTTGGCCGGTCCCACCTAGGCCGCCGAAGATACCCTTTTTGTCCAATTTTTAAAACTATTTTTGTTTAGGCTCAAATTCACACAGTAAGTGTATTTTAACATTTTAAGAATGTTTTTCTTTTATGACATACTCAAATTATGCTCCTAAACATGACTTATACCTAAATGATGCATATGTAGTGCTCTACCGACAAATTGTGCATGAATAGTGCCCTACCAGCAAAATTGAAAAATTTATCCTTACTTTTCACATCTCTACATCCATTTCCCCCTTAAAGAAATTTCATCCCAAAATTTTGAAATGTACCTCTATGAATAAACAACTCTGGATACTTAGTGTGGACTTCAGCCTCACACTCCCAAGTAGCCTCCTCGACCCCATTATGGTTCCAAAGAACCTTGACCAAAGGGATGGTCTTGCCCCACAAAACCTGGTCCCTCGAGTCCAATATCTCCACGGGCCTCTCATCATAAGAAACATCACCTTCTAGTTGAAGATCTATCCAATCTAGCACATGTGAAGGGTTAGGCTCGTACTTCCTCAACATCGACACATGGAAGACATCATAAACCCTAGATAGCTGTGGCGGCAATGCTAGCTTATAGGCCACATCACCAACCTTCCCAGGGATCTCAAATGGTCCTATAAACCACGGTGACAGTTTCCCGCTACGCCCGAACCTCCTCAATCCCCATCATGGGGCTACCTTGAGGAACACGTCCCTCAACATCAAATGATAGAGGTCGCCACCTCCTGTCTACATAACTTTTATGGCGGCTCTGTGTTGTCAATAGACGTTGTCTAATCACCTGTATCTTGTCTATGGTCTCACAGACTATGTCAAGCCCAAAGGCTGCTGTCTCCCCTACCTCAGTCCAACATACCGGTGAACGACATGACCTACCATACAATGCCTCAAAAGGTGTCATCTCAATATTAGACTGATAGTTGTTGTTGTAAGCAAACTCTACTAAAGCAAGGTGATCTTCCTAGGTACCTTTGAAGTCCATAACACATGCTCTAAGCATGTTATCAAGTATCTGAATAGTACGCTCTGACTGGCCGTCAGTTTAAGGGTGGAAAGCAGTACTAAACAATAGCTAAGTCCCCAAGGCTGTCTGAAGACTCTGCCAAAATTGTGTAGTGATACGTGCGTCTCTGTCTGAAACAATAGAAACAGGAATCCCATGTAGTCGCACAATCTCTTGGATATACAACCTATTGAGAACATCCACTGAATCAGTCGCTCTAATCGGTAGGAAATGTGTCGACTTCGTCAACCTTTCAACAACAACCCAAACTGCATTGTGACCTCTAGGTGACTTCGGAAAGACCAATCACAAAATCCATAGTAACAAACTCCCACTTCCACTCAGCTACTAGCAATGCCTATAACAAACCCCCAAGTCTCTGGTGCTCAGCCTTAACCTGCTGGCACATGAGACATCTCGACACAAACTGTACCACATCCCCTTTCATCCCCGTCCACCAATACTGGCGACATAAATCATGGTACATCTTAGTGCCCCCTAGGTGTACTGCTAAGCGTGAATGATGGAAATCTCTAAGGACATCAGCCATAAGTGACTTTGGAACAAATACTCTACCAATATACCTCAGGCTAAGGTCAGAATGAACTATCAACTCGTGCTCGAATTTGCCCTGTAACTGTGCCTCAATAACCCTACTCAATAGTTTAGGCTGTGCACAAACACTGAATAGTGTGGCATGTCCCTCAGACTCGGCAAGGTCTAAGTCAAACTCCCCAATGTCTCCCATCATCTCCCACTCCCTAATAGCAATGCTAGCTATAGTGCTCCTCGGTCTCCTACTAAGTGCATCTGCTATGACATTGGCCTTCCCAGGATGGTACTGAAGGTCAAAGTCATAGTCCTCCATATACTCCATCCATCTCCTCTGCCAAAGGTTCAAGTTCTTCTGCGTGAAAATGTATCTGAGGCTCTTGTGATCTGAGAACACCTTGAACCTCTCCCCATATAAGTAGTGTCGCCAACACTTAAGTGAAAAAATGATGGCAGCTAACTCTAAATCATGTGTGGGGTAGTTCTGCTCATGATTCTTCAACTGACGAGAACCATAGGCTACCACTCTACCTTCATGCATCAATACACAACCTAATCCCTCTCGTGAAGCATCACAATAAACAGTATATCCAACACCTCCCTTAGGTATAATCAGGATAGGTGCTGAAGTCAGCCTCTTCTTCAGCTCCTGAAATGAATGTTCACACTCATCTGTCCACTCAAATCTAATGCCCATGCACGTTAGATGAGTCATCGGCACGACAAGACGAGAAAACCCTTCCACAAACCAACGGTAGTACTCTTCCAATCCCAAGAAACTCTGAATCTCAAACACTCTTCGACCTTTCCCAACTCATAACAACGTTAATCTTAGAAAGGTCCACTGATACCCCACTACCTAACACAACATGGCCAAGAAACTGCACCTCCTAAAGCCAAAACTCATACTTCGAGAATTTAGCAAATAAATGGTATTCCCTCAAAATCTGTAACATAGTCCGTAAGTGAAAGGCTTGCTTATCCTCAGAAGCTGAATAAATCAAAATATCATCAACAAACACCATAACAAATTGATCTAAATAAGGACTGAAAATGCGATGCATCAAGTCCATGAATGTCGCCGGGGCATTCGTCACACCAAATGGCATAACCACGAACTCATAATGGCCATAACACGTGTGAAAAGCTATCTTCGCCACATCCTCGTCCCGTACTCTCAACTGATGATACCTCGATCTAAGATCAATCTTCGAGAAATATCTCGAACCCTTAAGTTGATCAAACAAGTCATTTATCCTGGGCAACGGGAACTTGTTCTTGATAGTGACCCTATTCAACCTCCTATAGTCCACACACAAATGCAATGTCTCATCCTTCTTCTTCACAAATAGTGCAGAAGCACCACACGGAGAAGTACTAGGACAAATAAAACCCTTACCCAAAAAATCAGTGAACTGCTCCTTCAACTCTCTCAGCTCAACTAGAGCCATACGGTAAGGTGGAATAGAAATAGGCATAGTGCCTGGGATAAGCTCTATCGTGAACTCTATCTCTCATCTCGGCGGTAGACTAGTCAAGTCATTTGGGAAGACATCTAGAAATTCAGCCACTACGGGTGGTAACACACTCTCTGTAGTCCCACCTCCATCTACTACCAAACTAGCCAACATGTAACTCTGACCTCCCTAACTCCTCGAGTCATACAAGGGTGGAACTAAGAAATCTCCACGATCTCCCATGAAATTAAAAGCTATCTCCCTTAGGAGTACACACTGTCACTCTACCTCTGTAACAATCTATACTCGCTCGAAAAGTAAACAACCAATCCATCCTCAAAATAATATCAAAACCAGACATGTCAAGCAGGATGAAGTCAAAATAAAGGATGTGATCAGCTATCTCTATCAGGCAATCTCTACAGATCCTCATCAATATCACACTACCCCCAACTAGGGTGTCAACATGTAATGGTGGGTCTAACCGATCTATGTCCAACCCCAATGTCATGGCAAGCATGGTAGATATGAATGAATGAGATGCACCCGAGTCTATCAGCATGCTAACCCATGAACTAAACACAAGGAATGTACCTTGAACCACTGAAGGTCCAGAAGTAGATGTATCTGTTGTGGCCACTGCATAAATACGACCTTGAGTAGTCTAGCCTTGCCTACCTCCCCCTCTCTATCCCTGCTGACCCCCTCCCCCTGTCTAGGAGCTCTAACACTCTGTGCAGAGGGTGTAGACTGGAGATATGGTGCCGGAGGTCTATGGCCTAATTGTGGCTGTGATAGAGGCACTTGAGTATACTGATAGTAATGTGGCCTCTACGAGCTCTGTGAAGTCTGCCCCTAAGGACAGTTGGCCCTAACATGACCCGTCTGGTGACAAGTATAGCAACGCTGTGGAGCTTTCCACCCCTGACCCTATACTAGTGGTGGAAATGATCCCTGGCTCGATCCAGCTCCGCGCCCCTGGCTAGGATCTCTCTGGGGGCAATCAGCCATTCTATGGCTAGGCTGTCCACACTAATAACAAGTAAGGGGCCTCTAAGGTACTCCCCCTGGAAAGAAATAGGCATAGGAGGTTGAGGGGCTAAAAACTGGGCAGGTTGCTATGATGTCTGTGCAGAAGAAGCACCAGTCCTGTACCTCTTCATCGGTCCCCTACCAGTGTAAATTGGGACAGATGTAGAAGCCTGAGCTACAACTGCCCCACTCTACGTCCGAGACGCTCTAATCCCTCTATGGTTGGCCAACTCCTTCTCAACCTTGGTGGCCCGGATCACTGTCTCACCATAGGTCTCCATAATGTGACCTGTCAGTCTATCTCTAATTGAGGTCTTCAACCCCCTAACAAATAAAGGACCCTCAATCGTTCCTCTTGAATGACATGGGGGCAAATCTCCTCAATGCAGTAAACCGAGACTCATACTGAGTCACCGTCATGTCTCGCTGTAGGAGAGCCATGAACTCATCCATATACCCAATCCATGCAGTCTCGAAAAAATAGTGGTCATTGAACAAGGCCAAAAAGGCATCCCATCCCTCCCTGAAACTATCTATCCGGTGAGTAGCTATTCTCCACCACTGACTAGCCAACTCAGTAAACTGAAAGGTGGCACACCTGATCCTCAAATGCAGCTCCATGATCGTCTACGGTCTAGGTTCTTAGTGATATGCTCTAACCACTCCTAGCCTACTAGAGGGTCAGGCTATCCAACAAAAGTAGCAGGTCTCATCCTCTAGAATGCCTTCATTACTTGGGTATCCCTGGTCTCACCACCTGCAGTCCTGGTGTCCTGTATGGCTCGTAAACACTCCTGTAAAATGATCGCCACATCTCTGGCACCAATGCTCTACTCCACCTCCTCTATTGGGGCAGGTGTAGGAGCAGGAGCAATGGCCTCCTCAGCTATGCTGTGAGCAGGAGCAGCAACTCAGGGCCTACCACGTTGTAGTGGTGCTGCCCCTCTAGGCTTACCGCGCCTAGGTACTACAGGTCTAGCAGGAGTCCTTTTTGGAGGAATGTGTCTACAAGTCCAAGAAAAAAAAATGAATACCTCTTTTCACATTAGACATAGGCATTTAAAAGAACATGAACCATATACATGTCAACAACTCACACTTCACATGCAACAACCACAACATGTCTTAACAAACACCAAACAAGTTATTACACTTAAGATAATACTCACCAAAATTTAAAACCATATGTCACAGCCCTATCGTGTTCAGCAACACCCCACAATCTCTAGGTATTCGAACCTAGGCTCTGATACCAAGTTGTCACGCCCAAATTTCCACAAACCTAGGGAATAAGTGAAAATGGAAAATAAAAATAAATGAAAGGTCATTAGGTTGGATAAATTGGTTTCTCATTCATTTTCCATGTTTTCCCAAAGATTTTCAAGTCATTTTTCTTCCATTATTAGCCCATTTCTTCAAGGTTTCTAAACCCCCCCACCCTTTTTGACATCCTTTCCACCTATTTAAAAGGTGTTTTACACACTTAACAAGTCTTTTAATTTTTCATAAAATTTTGACATAACCTCCTTTGTTTCCAAGCCTTTTTCCTACCTAATATTCACAATATTTCATATGCATAATTATATCACAATCCACCCTCACTCGGTGGCCATAACCCATGTAAATTTAACATACATCTCATATTCTCAACATATACATCTAATTGCCCCAATAGACACATATGATACTAATTAAATAAAGACATCCCAAATATCAATTGAGTTTACACTCATACACAATAAAATGGTCCAAGACCTTTAATCCACTACTTTTTCAAACTAGAATACAAGTCATTTGGGCTTATGCCCATACATACACAATATGCCCAATGACCAAATATACATTCAAGTTCCTTTCCTCTTCTTCCTCTAAGACTTCCTCAAGTCTCAAGTACTGGGAACCTTATCTATAATATGATATCCCACGAATGGGTCAGCTCAACTGCTGGTATGACAAAGTGCTAACGCTAGGAAAAAATTCAAGGCATGACATGTGCAAGTATACATTTTTTAAAAGCTACAACCCTATAATCTCTCAATGCTATGCAATGTCAATATGCATGACACACCCATGCAACTCTATGCCACTCATGTCTTGCTTCACGGTCCGCCCCCGTTAGCCCGCAGGTACTGTTATTGGCCAGATTTTGGGTTTTTCACCACAGGATCTACACCTTCATAATGCATAGCACCAAGTGCTCAACCCACACTATGTTCCAAGGATTGATGTATGCCAAGATGCCATAAATTTTCTCAATATAAATTCTATGAAATATTTCATCAAACACCTTATCTACATGAATGTGAAGCACCATTCAATGGATTAAACATATGATCAAGCTTCATATTCCTCTGAAACATTTCATCACACACCTTATCTACATAAATGTGAAGCACCATTCAATGGATTTAAACATATGATCAAACTTCATATTCATTAGTTTCACAATTTCTCAAAGAAACTACAAATACACAAACTACCAACTCATGTAATAAATTATAACTCTCAAACCACAAGAGTTTCTCTACATGAACATAAGTTATAATATAATAATCCAACACATAAGCAATATACACCTTCACCATAGCAACAAATTGTCAAGAAACTCAAAGAACACAAAAGTACTTACACCACTAATTCTAAGTTTTCAAAGCAACTACCAACTAAATGATTTTTTAACATCAAGTAAACACCTAAATCATTCAATCAACACATAGGAAGGCAAGAAAACTTAAATCTATTCTCAACTTAGCCAAATATCATACCTAAAATGGTATTTCTCAAGCCAAGAGAGTTGTGTTCACTCTATAGCGAAACCTATTGATGAGAATGTAGCCTTGTTGAGAGGAAAAACTTCTTAGAAGTAAGTTTTGCAAGAATCTTGGCCTAGGAATGAGTTTTGGTGGCTTGAAGCTTGAAGAACCTTGGGTTTTCTTCCTCTTTTCCTCCTTGAACGTGTACTGCCCCTTCCTAGACCAAAAACACTGATATTTTTATACTAAAGGGCTGTATTTATAGTGGAGGGCAAAGGTGCAAAATGACCCTTTTACCCTTGATGAATCCGGGACACCGTTACACTACAACTCATCCCGAAACGCCTCAATTTGACATTTTATTTTAACCAAGTTCTTCAAATTATTTTAAATAAAAATTTTCAAAAATATATATTTTCACTAGTGGTCGGGTTTGGCCAGTCACACCTAGGCCGCCCGGGATACCCTTTTTGTCTAAGTTTTGAAACTATTTTTGTTTAGGGTCAAATTCACACAGAAGGTGTATTTCAATATTCTAAGCATGTTTCTCTTCTATGAAATACTCAAATTATGCTCCTAAACATGACTTATACCTAAATGATGCATATGTAGTGCCCACCCAACCGGCAAATGGTGCATGAATACCCTACCGGTAAAACTGAAAAATTTATCCTTGCTTTTCAAATCTCTATAACTATAGTTCACCTTGAATGTGTAATTTTGATAATTTATAGATTGGTTCCACATTGTACATCTTGACATGCATAGTGGAGATGAAATAAATACCTGTGTGAGTTTTTGTGTCAATCGTTGTTCGAGAGAACTTACATTTACTCAAAGGAACAATTATTTTCAATTCAAAATTTGTTCAATAATCTCAGTATGCTTGGCTTGGGTAGAGTGCATGTGTATAGTTGATTGACTTTGTCTTGAAATAGTCTGTATGCTTAGTTAGAAATGATCTTATGCCATTTTTGAAATGCTTTGAGTCTTAGTCTTTTTGTTCGCAAAATTTATCCCTATTGCCCTGATTGAGCCGTAAATGAAAATTTTTTTGCCATGCCACACAATTGACCAAGCTAGTGCAAAAAGATTACAACTACCACACCTTGGTTGTTCCGGGACTAACTGTGATTAGTCATGAAGAAAGGGAAATGTGCTAAGGAAACCCAATAAAGGGATGAATGGTGTGGAATTCAAATGTTGGATGAGAAAGGAATGAAAGGTCCAAGAAAAAGGAGAGAAAAAGGGGATGAAAGAAGAAAAGAATGAGAAAAAGAAATGTAAAATGTTAAGGAAAAGAAAGAAAAAGAAACAAAGAGTGAAGTGAAGGTGTTAAGCTAAAAATTCCACAAAAAAGAGAAATTTTTGACAATAAAGGTCATGCACTCGGAACAACCCTCTCTGTTATCCGATATCCTTCATTTCACCTACCTCAATGCCACCCCAAGGTCTAATTACAACTTGTGAAAGTCCTAAATGATCTAGAGAAAGCATGGAGAAAGAATACTTTTAAGGAAAAAAAGAAGTTGATTTTGCTATCTAATGCCCTAGTATTCCTTTCATGAGATTATGCCAAGGTTATTTCATTATTATGCATGTACTTCATATTTTGATTATATGTGAGCATACTTTGGTTTATACACATGATTCTATCACACATATACACATTGAGGATTCATGTTTGGAGGTTAGGAAAGACAAAAAACCAACCAGGCATTTTTGGCATCATTGCCGGGGAAGGTTAAGCGTCGAGTTCGAAGGGGATTTTGGACAGCATATGTAAGTCTCGTGATTTTCATCACGGGCCAAGTTATGTCATCTCATTTGTAAATAGTTGTAGTTTGTGTTTTGTGTTATGTTTCCTAATTTTTATGATAATGTGTTAAATGCCCCATATTTTGAAAATGTGTGTGAGATTTGTGATGAGCATGGGCACATCACTAGTAAGTGCCCATTAAATTATATGGTTCAAGATTTTGCAGGCGAAGGTTCAAATTCAATATTGGCCTCCAAAAATGTTTACCCCTGACCACTATGTTACGTCAAGTTATCCGAGTTATGGTAGGAAGAATAAACATTTTTTTAATAATTTTTCATCCGTTCTCACACGAACAAATGAATGTTGCCACTATCCAACATATCAAGACTCAACTGAACAAGAATTGGAAAATATTCTTTGCGAGTTTATGCTACGCCAAATGGAGGTCAGTCCCCAAGTAGCCCAACAATTTTTTGAAATTAGAGATGACCTTATTGCATTAACTAATGCTATAATTACTATGCGAGAAGAACAACATCTTGCGTATAGTAAATGTAGTGAGGAAGATCATTTCTATGGAATGAAAATTGATGTTGAATCTCCCACCATTCTTGATAGTGAAAAATTTAATGAAAATATAATCTAACATGAGGCTAATGAGCCCAAGGTCATTTTGCCATCTAAGAGTGGTGTTGAGATTCACATTTCTGAACTTGAGGATGATCATCTCAATGGAATGCAAATTAATGTTGAATCTCCCACCACTCTAAATTGCAAAATATTTAATGAAGATATTATCTCACATGAGACTAATGAGACGAAGGTCATTTTGCCATTTAAGAGTGGTGTTGAGATTCACATTTCTCAAGTTGCAGAGGGCTTTGAAATGGAGTTAAGTGTAAAAATTTATAAAGAGAAATTGTATACTCCATTTGTGGAATTACATAAACTTGCCTACATCTCTGTTTGGTTGAGAATTTTGAATCATTATCCTTTGTGTTGTTGGATAGACTAGTTAGGAAGGGCATTTGTACAACAAAAAAATTTTAAAATCAAAAAAATCAATGGGCGCAAGCTCATATCCAAATTGAAGCCGGATTGATCTGAGCCTTTATTCTTTTGTTTTCATGTACATAGTAATTAGACTTATTTTATTGTAATTTTTTTATTTTCATCATGTTGTAGTGTAGATTTTCGCATGAAGTTGTTTACATCTTTCTAATTTGGACTCAATTCATTTTGAGCATCATCATGGCAAATCTTATTCAATATCATGTTCGAGTCTAAGTTGGGGGTGTAAACAAGGTCTTTTGTGTTTCATTTTCCCTTTACTGTTTTTATCAAGAAAAAAAAGAAAAAAACAAGGGTATCTTGTTTCCCATGTTATTTTAACTTTTATCATTGCATGATTCCTTGTGCATTGAAGACAATGCATGGTTCAAGTTGGGGGTGAGGTGCACCATTTACATGTTCCACCACTTTTTGTACATAATAGTTGGAAATGCACAAATTTTGAAAATTTTGGATATTTTGTGAGGAAAATATCTTATATTGAATTATATTCCCCTATCCTAATTATGTATGGGTTTAGTAATAGTTTGATCTTCATTTTGAACTTTGAATACATGAGCACATCATAGAAGTTTATCCTATGCCAGAGTATCACATATGTGTTTTCTTTCGAACTCAACCACAGTGCATCTTGAATGTGTAATTTTGGCAATTTACAGATTGGCTCAATATTTTACATCTTGATATGCATAGTGGAGATGAAATAAGTGCCCGTGTGAGCTTTAGTGTTAATCCTTGTTGGAGAGGACTTACATTTACTCAAAAGGACAATTATTTCAAATTCAAAATTTGTTCAATAATCTCAGTATGCTTGCCTTGTGCAGAGTTCATGTGGATAGTTGATTGACTTTGTCTTGAAATACAACCATGCGTCCATATGCTTATTTAGAAATGATCTTAGGCCATTTTTGAAATGCTTTGGCCCTTAACCTATTTCTTCAAAAAATTTATCCCTAGTGCCATGATTGAGCCGTAAATGAAAAATTTGTTTCCATGCCACACAATTGACCAAGCTGGTGGAAAAAGATTACAACTACCACACCTTTGTTGTTCCAGGACTGATTGTGATTAATCATGAAGAAAGGGAAATGTGCTGAGGAAACCCAAAAAAGGGATGAATGGTGTGGAATTCAAATGTTGGATGGGAAAGGAATGAAAAGTCCAAGAAAAAGGAGAGAAAAAGGGGATGAAAGACGAAAAGAACGAGAAAAAGAAATGTAAAATGTTAAGGAAAAGAAAGAAAAAGAAACAAAGACTGAAGTGAAGGTGTTAAGCCGAAAATTCCACAAAAAGGATAAATTTTTAACAATAAAAGTCATGCACTCAGAACAACCCACTTTGTTATCCCGATATCCTTCATTTCACCTACGTCAATGTCACCCCAAGGTCTCATTACAACTCGTGAAAGTCCTAAATGATCTAGAGAAAGCATACTTTTAAAGAAAAAGGTAGGTTGATTTTGCTATCTAATGCCCTAGTATTCCTTTCGTCAGATTATGCCAAGGTTGTTTCATTTTTATGCATGTACTTCATTTTTTGATTATATGTGAGCATACTTTGGTTTATACACATATTCTATCTCATATATACACATTGAGAGTTCATGTTCGGAGGTTAGGAATGACGGAAAACCAGCCAAGCATTTTTGGCATCATTGCTGGGGAAGGTTAAGCGTCGAATTCGAAGGTGATTTTGGATGACATAGGTAAGTCTCGTGATTTTCGTCACGGGCCAAGTTATGTCATCTCATTTGTAAATAGTTGTAGTTTTTGTTTTGTGTTATGTTTCCTAATTTTTATGATAATGTGTTAAATGTCCCATATTTTGAAATTGTGTGTGAGATTTGTGATTGGTATGGGCACATCACTAGTAAGTGCCCATTAAATTATATGGTTCAAGACTTTGCATGAGAAGGTTCAAATTCAATATTTGCCTCCAAAAACATTTACCCCGATCACTATGCTACATCGAGTTATCCAAGTTATGGTTGGGAGAATGAACTATTTTTTTTTTTATAATTTTTCATCCAATCTTACACTAGTAAATGAATGTTGGCACTATCCAACATATCAGGACTCAACTGAACATGAATTGGAAAATATTCTTTGCGAGTTTTTGCTACGCCAAATGGAGGTCAATCCCCAAGTAGCCCAATAATTTTTTGAAATTGGAGATGACCTTATTGCATTGACTAATGCTATAATTACTATGTGAGAAGAACAACATCTTGAGCATAGTCAATGTAGTGAGGAAGATCATTTCTATTGAATGAAAATTGATGTTGAATCTCCCACCACTATTGATTGTGAAAAATTTAATGAAAATATAATCTCACATGAGGCTAATGAGCCCAAGGTCATTTTGCCATCTAAGAGTGGTGTTGAGATTCACATTTCTCAACTTGACGATGATCATCTCAATGGCATATTGATGTTGAATCTCCCACTACTCTAAATTGCGAAAAATTTAATGAAGATATTATCTCACATGAGGCTAATGAAACCAAGGTCATTTTGGCATCTAAGAGTGGTGTTGAGATTCACATTTCTCAAGTTGCGGAGGGCTTTGAAATGGAGTTAAGTGTAAAAATTTATAAAGAGAAACTGTATACTCCATTTGTGGAATTGCATAAACTTGCCTACATCTCTGTTTGGTTGAGATTTTTGAATCATTATCCTTTATATTGTTGGATGCACTGGTTAGGAAGGACATATATACAACAAAAAAATTTTAAAATCGAAAAAATCAATGGGCACAAGCACATATCCAAATTCATGCCGGATTGACCTGAGCCTTCACTATTTTTTTTTCATGTACATAGTAATTAGACTTATTTTATTGTTATATTTTTATTTTCATCATGTTGTAGTGTAGATTTTAGCATGAAGTTGTTTACCTCTTTCTAATTTGGACTTAATTCATTTTGAGCATCATTATAGCAAATCTTATTCAATATCATGTTCGAGTCTAAGTTGGGGGGTGTAAACAAGCTCTTTTGTGTTTCATTTTCCCTTTAATGTTTTTATCAAAAAAAAAAGAAAAAAAGAAAAAAAAGGTGTATCTTATTTCCCATGTTATTTTCACTTTTCTCATTGCATGATTCTTTGTGCATTGAAGACAATGAATGGTTCAAGTTGGGGGAGAGATGCACCATTTACATGTTCCACCACTTTTTGTACATAATAGTTGGAAATGTGAAAATTTTGAAAAATTTTGGACATTTTGTGGGGAAAATATCTTATATTGAACTATATTCCCCTATCCTAATTATGTATAGGTTTTGTGATAGTTTGATCTTCATTTTGAACTTTGAATACATGAACACATCATAGAAGTTTATCCTATGCCAGAGTATCACATTTGTGTGTTCTTTCAAACTCAACCATAGTGCACCTTGAATGTGTAATTTTGGCAATTTACAAATTGGTTCCACATTTTACATCCTGACATGCATAGTGGAGATGAAATAAGTACCCATGTGAGTTTTAGTGTCAATCCTTGTTGGAGAGAATTTACATTTACTCAAAGGAACAATTATTTCAAATTCAAAATTTGTTCTATAATCTCAGTGTGCTTGCCTTGGGCAGAGTGCATGTGAATAGTTGATTGACTCTGTCTTCAAATACAACCATGCATCTGTATGCTTATTTAGAAATGATCTTAGGCCATTTTTGAAATTCTTTGAGCCTTTGCCTTTTTCTTGGAAAAATTTATCCCTCGTGCCATGATTGAGTGCTTGAAAAAATTCCTTGTAGTTTCCTAACCACTAAACATCACTTTTTAGCATGTATAGTTTATGAATGAAGGGGAGTGTCACTCTCCTATGGGTGATGTCAAAAGAAAGGGCAAGAAGATGGGGTAAAATGAATTGAAGGCAATGTGATGTGTAAATGCACAAAAAGTGTGTGTGTGTACGAAGTGCTCCCCAAGTGCAAGGAGTCTTTTGTATGTCGTGTTTTACTTGGAAAAGTATTCCAAGGTTGTCTCCTCAGGGAAGGAAAGTTCAAGTGTGTGAAGGTGATTTTGTGAAAAAGGAAAAGTGTAAAATCTTTTGTTTGTGTTTTGGTGATTGGAATTTGTGAATGAAAATACAATAAAACAAGTGTTGCCTAATCCAAAGAGGTCATTCCAATGAGAATCCCAACTCAACTCAAAACCTTCCTCCAATGGTGCATAGATAAACGATTGAATCGTGGGAAGCTAGGAACGAGATGGTGAGGACCCAACCATAAACTGTGACTAGGCCTACGGAATATCAAAGACTCATAACCCCATCCACTCTCAACCCAGTCAAATTGAACCATTGTACACCGAGAGTAGGAAAGAATATGAGTTGAAATGGAATACCTAAGAGGAGTTCTCCCTTTGATTAGCTAACATGGAGCTCTTGCTATTCATGTTTAAAGTAATAGCATTTATAATATAAAGAGACAAGTAAAGGAAATGGAAATGAAACTTAGAACTTGTATTAATGCTAGGAAATGGTAAACTACAAAGAGAAGTTCATTTAATACTAAAATGGAAAAGTTGCAGAGAAGAGCATTGAAACCAAGCTGTAAATATTGAAATGCAAGAACATGGAATTAAACTTGAAGTAAAAGAGAGTACAATACAATAAATAAAGATTAAAAGAAAACTACAACTTATAGTAATCAAATGGGTGAAGAAAATTCAAAAACATAAATTTCTCTATTACACTATTCATCATCTTCTTCCTTGGGATTTTCTAAGCTTAGGTAGCCACCTTCAAAATGAGTGTTAATGCCACCTTCAAAAATGTGCCTTGGTGTCTCTTGCAGCTCTTGATGTGATTCCCAACATAGGAGCATGAAATAAGGTGGGCTGGTGCAGGCTGTGTCTCCTCACCCAGCAGCTTCTCTCTTCTCTCTCCACATTTATAACCTATGCTCCAAAAGTCCAAGAGGAGATACATGAGGGGGTGTTATGTATGTTGGGAGTGTCAAGGAGTTGTAGGAGAATGTCATGGAGGGTCCCACGAAGTATAGGTTTGAGTTGCAGAGCAGTTGGGTAGAACAACAGAGCGTACCAGTAGGTCGAACTCCAGAGTCTTTATTGTACCGATACGCTATGTTCCAGTGGCTAGACCATTCTAGTACTGAGTACCGGTACACTTCTGCATCCTTGTCTGGATTTTCTTATTTCATTACTCGAAAGCTTTCCTCTGGCCATTCTTTCACCTCCAATCATCTCAAAACATCTAGGAAGGCCTTAAGGAGCCTTATTTAGCACCTTTTAACTGCAAACACCAAATATCATCATTAATAACTCAACAGATATAACTCCAAACATTTAATCTTCAAAAGCAGTTAAAATATTATGATTAGCACCTAGAAATATGCAATGTTTTGTGCTATTCACACCCCCCCAACTTAGGTTTTGCTAGTCCCTAGCAAACAAAATGTAAAAATTAAACAAACAAAGATAAACATAAACTAATTCCACAATTGCATTTAGCACATGCAACAAGCCTTTAAACTCCTAGGTGATCCCTAGTGGATGAGTTTTGTCTCGTGAGGGTTTTCAGTGAACGTACCTACAAATTTCTTTTCCTAGTATCCAATATTTAAAGCATATTCCCTTATCTTAAGTAGCACTGGGATGCCAACAATGACTTTGTTCAACACACCCAAACTAATCACACATGAAACACATCGTAGCTTTAAATGCTATTCTAGAGTATACACCTACACATTTCCTTTCAAACTCGTGTGTGTGTGAAATGAATATGTAATTTAAGAATTTACTCAATGGAATCCACATTCACTTAGCTATCCAAATTCAACTTTGATGCAAAAACTCACTAAGGGTTTCTCTCGACAATAAATCACACTATGATTATCCTGGCATGCTCTCCATGTGTATATGTGAGATAGAATATTATTCACAAACCGAAGTATGTTCACATATAATCCAAAAATGAAGTATGCATAAAACTGAAACAACCTTGGCATAATCTCATGAAAGGAATGCTAGGGCATTAGATAGCAAAACCAACTTCTCTTTTTTTCTTTAAAAGTATGCATCCCCCATGCTTCTCTAGATCATTTAGGACTTTCATAGGTTGTAATGAGGCCTTGGGGTGATATCTAGGTAAATGAACAAAGGATATAGGATAACAAAGAGGGTTGTTCTGAGTGCATGACATTTATTTCAAAAAGATCTCCCTTTCTATGGGATTTTTAGTCAACACCATCACTTTACTCTTTATTTCTTTTTCTCTCTTTTCCTTAACATTTGTTTTGTCCCTCTTTTCTTCTTTTCACCCCTTTTTCTCCTTTTCTTGAAATTTTTTTTTTCATTCAACTCTTTGAATTCAACTTCATTTATCCCTTTTTGTTGAGTTTTTGTCGTACTTCCTTCTCTTTTATGATCATTCAAACTTAGCTCTAGGAACAACTAAGGTGAGGTAGATTTATATCATTTTGCATTGGCTTGGTCAAATTTGTGGCATAGAAACGAATTTTAAATAAGGCTCAAACATGGCACTAGGGATATCATTTCACAAGAAAAAAGCTAAGGCTTCAAGCATTTCAAAGATGGCCTAATATCATTTCCAAATAAGCATGGGAGAGCACATTGCATTTCCAGACAAAGTCAATCAACTACTCAAATGCACCTAACAAAAACAAACATAATGAGGTTATTGAACAAATTTGGAATTTGAAATATTGTTCCTTGAGTAAATGTAAGTTCCCTTCAAACAAGGATTGGCATTAAAGCTCACATGGGTTCTTACCCATCTCCACTATTTATGTCAAGCTCTAAATGTGAACTCAATCCGTAAATTACCAAAATTACAAGTTCATCGTGCACTTATAGTTGAGTTCAAAAGCAAACAAGTATGTGATACTCTTGGTAATAGGATAAACTTCTATAATGTGCTCATGTATTCAAAGTTCAAAATGAAGATCAAGAAATCACAAATTCCATAACAATTAGGGTAGGGGAATATAGTTTAATATTGGATATTTTTCACAAAAAATGTCCAAAATTTTCACATTTCCAACTTATTCTATACAAAAAGTGGTGGAACATGTAAATGGTGCACCTCACCCCCCCCCCCAACTTGAACTATGCATTGTTCTCAATGCACAAGGAATCATGCAATGAGAAAAATGAAAGTGACATGAGAAATAAGATACCCCTTTTTTCTTTTTTTTTTTCATACACATTAAAGGGAAAACAAAAAGATTTGATTACACCCCCCAACTTAAACTCGTAGATGATATGGAATGAAATTTTCTACTATGATGCTCAAAATGAAAAGAGTCCAAATTAGGGAGCGGTAAACAATTTCTACACTATAACATCAAGAGAAGAAAAATACAACAATAAAATAAGTCTAACTATTATGTACATGAAAATAAAACAAAAATAGCACATGTCAATCCGGCTTTAATTCGGATATGAGCTGTCACCCATTGATTTTTTTGATTTTAAAATTTTTTTGTTGTATAAATGCGCTTCTTAAACCATCAATCCAAATATAGAAAGGATGTTGGCTCAAAATTCTCAACCGAACCGAGGTATAGGCTAGTTTATGCAATTCCAATAATGGAGTATAAAATTTCTCTTCAAAAGTTTCTACACCTAACTCCATTTCAATGCCCTCCCCAAGTTGAGAAATGTGAATCTCAACACCACTCAAAGATGGCAAAATGACCTTGGGCACATTAGCCTCATGTGAGATAATAACTTCCTCAATTTTTTCACAATCTAGAGTGGTGGGAGATTCAACATCAATATGCATTTCATTGGGATGATCATCCTCATTACATTGACTATGTTCAAGATGTTGTTCTTCATGCATAGCCATTATACCATTAGTCAATGCATTAAGTCCATCTCTAATTTCAGAAAGTTTTTGGGCTACTTGGGCATTGGCTTCCATTTGGCATTGCATAAACTCGTAAAGCTTATTTTCAAATTCTTGTTCAATTGAGTCCTCATATGTTGGATAATGGGAAGATTCATTTGGTAGTGTGAGATCGGATGAAAAATTTTAAGGTTCATTCTCCCAACTATAACTTAGATAACTCGCTGGAACATAGTGGTCGGGGTAAAAATTTTCAAAGGCCAAATTTGAATTTGAACCTTCGCATGCAAAGTCATGAGCCGGATAATTTATTGCGCACTCACTAGTGATGTGTTCATACTCACCACAAATCTCGCAAACGTTTTCAAAATAAAGGGCATTTATTGGGCATGCACTAGTGATGTGTCGATACTCACCACAAATCTCACAAACGTTTTCAAAATAAGGGGTATTTATTGGGCACTCACTAGTGATGTGCCCATACTCATCACAAATCTCACAACATTTTCAAAATTTTGGGCATTTGATACATTTTCATAAAAATTAAGAAACATAATACAAAACACAAACAACAACAAAAATATATACAAGTTAGACGACATACCTTAGCCCATGATGAAAATCACGAGACTTACCTATGCCGTCCCAAAATCACCTTTGAACTCGACACTTAACCTTCCCCGGCAGCGGCACCAAAAATGCTTGACAAAATTCCTTGTAGTTTCCTAACCACTAAACATCACCTTTTAGCATGTAGAGTTTATGAATGAAGGGGAGTGTCACTCTCTTATATGGGTGATGTCAAAAGAAAGGGCAAGAAGAGGGGGTAAAATGAAATGAAGGCAATGTGATGTGTAAATGCACAAAAAGTGTGTGTGTGTACAAAAGTACTCCCCAAGCGTAAGGATTCTTTTGTATGTCGTGTTTTACTTGGAAAAGTATTCCAAGGTCGTTCTCCTCAGGGAAGGAAAGTTCAAGTGTGTGAAGGTGATTTTGTGAAAAGGGAAAACTATAAAATCTTTTGTTTGTGTTTTGGTGATTGGAGTTTGTGAATGAAAATACAATAAAACAAGTGTTGGATAATCCAAAAAGGTCATTCCAATGGGAATCCCAACTAAACTCGAAACCTTCCTCCAATAGTGCATAGATGAACGATTGATTCGTAGGAAGCTAGGGACGAGATGGTGAGGACCAATGCTTAAACCGTGACTAGGCCTACAGGATATCAAAGACTCACAACTCCATCCACTCTCAACCCAGTCAAAGCAAACCATTGTACACTGAGAGAAGGAAAGAAAATGAGTTGACATGGAATACCCAAGAGGAGTTCTCCCTTGGATTAGCCAACTTATAGCTCAAGCTATTCATGTTTAAAGTAACAGCATTTATAATGTAAAGAGACAAGTAAAGGAAAAGGAAATGAAAATGAAACTTAGAACTTGTATTAATGCTAGGAAATGGTAACCTACAAAGAGAAGTTCATTTAATACTAAAATGGAAAAGTTGCAGAGAAGAGCATTGAAACCAAACTGTAAATATTGAAGTGCAAGAACAAGGAATTAAACTTGAAATAAAATAGAGTACAATACAAGAAATAAAGATTAAAAGAGAACTACAACTTACATCAATGAAATGGGTACGAACATGCAAAAACATAAATTTCTATATTACACTATTCATCATCTTCTTCCTTGGAATTTTCTAGGCTTAGGTAGCCACCTTCAAAATGAGTGTGAATGCTGAATATATGGAGTGTGAGCCTTCCAAAAATGTGCCCTGGAGTCTCCTGCAGCTCCTGATGTGATTCCCAACATAGGAGCATGAAATAAGGTGGGCTGGTGCAGGCTATGTCTCCTCACCCAGCAGCTTCTCTCTCCTCTCTCCACATTTATGACCTTTGCTCCAAAAGTGCAAGAGGAGGTGCATGAGGGGGTGTTCTATATGCTGGGAGTGTCAGGGAGTTGTTGGAGAATGTCATGGAGGGTCCCACGAAGTACAGGTCTGAGTTGCAGAGCAGTTAGGTAGAACAGTAAAGCGTACCGGTAGGTCGATCTCTAGAGTCTTTACCGTACCGGTATGCAGTACTAGTATGCTATGTTCCAGTGGCTAGACTGTACCAGTAGTGAGTACCGATACACTTCTACATCCTTGTCTGGATTTTCTGATTTCATTACACCAAAGCTATCCTCTGGCCCTTCTTTCACCTCTAATCATCTCAAAACATCTAGGAAGGCCATAAGAAGCCTTATTTAGCACCTTTTAACTGCAAACACCGAATATCATCGTTAATAACTCAACAGATATAACTTCAAACATTTAATCTTCAAACGCAGTTAAAATATTATGATCAGCACCTAGAAATATGCAATGTTTTGCACTAATCATTGAGCCGTAAAGGTCACTTGGAGCAACCCTCTTTGTTATCCTATATCCTTCATTTCACCTACCTCAATGTCACCCCAAGGTCTCATTACAACTCATGAAAGTTCTAAATGATCTAGAGAAAGCATACTTTTAAAGAAAAAGAGAAGTTGATTTTGCTATCTAATGCCCTAGCATTCCTTTCATGAGATTATGTCAAGGTTGTTTCATTTTTATGCATGTACTTCATTTTTGGATTATATGTGAGCATACTTTGGTTTATACACATGATTCTATCTCACATATACACATTGAGGGTTCATGTTCGGAGGTTAAGAATGACAGAAAACCAACCAAGCATTTTTGGCATCACTGCCGGGGAAGGTTAAGCGTCGAGTTCGAAGGTTATTTTGGACGGTATAGGTAAGTCTCGTGATTTTCATCAAGGGACAAGTTATGTCATCTCATTTGTAAATTGTTGTAGTTTGTGTTTTGTGTTATGTTTCCTAATTTTTATGATAATGTGTTAAATGTCCCATATTTTGAAAATGTGTGTGAGATTTGTGATGAGTATGGGCACATCACTAGTAAGTGCCCATTTAATTACATGGTTCAAGACATTGCATGTGAAGGTTCAAATTCAATATTGGCCTCCAAAAATGTTTACCCTGACCACAATGTTACATCGAGTTATCCGAGTTATGGTTGGGAGATTGAACCTTTTTTTTTATAATTGTTCATGCGATCTCACATGAACAAATAAATTTTGCCACTATCCAACATATCAGGACTCAACTGAACAAGAATTGGAAAATATTTTTCGCGAGTTTATGCTACGCCAAATGGAGGTCAATTCCTAACTAGCCCAACAATTTTCTGAAATTAGAGATGACCTTATTGCATTGACTAATACTATAATTACTATGCGAGAAGAACAACATCTTGAGCATAGTCAATGCAGTGAGGAAGATCATTTCTATAGAATGAAAATTGATGTTGAATCTCCCACCATTCTTGATTGTGAAAAATTTAATGAAAATATAATCTCACATGAGGCTAATAAGCCCAAGGTCATTTTTCCATCTAAGAGTGGTGTTGAGATTCACATTTCTCAACTTGACGATGATCATCTCAATGGAATGAATATTGATGTTGAATCTCCCACCACTCTAGATTCCAAAAAATTTAATGAAGATATTATCTCACATGAGGCTAATGAGACCAAGGTCATTTTTCCATTTAAGAGTGGTGTTGAGATTCAAATTTCTCAAGTTGCGGAGGGCTTTCAAACGGAGTTAAGTGTAAAAATTTATAAAGAGAAACTGTATACTCCATTTGTGGAATTGCATAAACTTGCCTACATCATGTTCAAGTCTAAGTTGGGGGGTGTGAACAAGCTCTTTTGTGTTTCATTTTCCCTTTAATGTTTTCATAAAAAAAAAAAAGAAAAGAAAAAAAAAGGGGTATCTTATTTCCCATATTATTTTCACTTTTCTCATTGCATGATTCCTTGTGCATTGAAGACAATGCATGGTTCAAGTTGGGGGTGAGTTGCACCATTTACATGTTCCACCACTTTTTGTACATAATAGTTGAAAATGTGAAAATTTTGAAAATTTTGTGGGGAAAATATCTTTTATTGAACTATATTCCCCTATCCTAATTGTGTATGGGTTTAGTGATAGTTTGATCTTTATTTTGAACTTTGAATACTTGAGCACATCATAGAAGGTTATCCTATGCTAGAGTATCACATCTGTGTTTTCTTTCGAACTCAACCATAGTGCACCTTGAATGTGTAATTTTGGTAATTTATAGATTGATTCCACATTTTACAGCTTGACATGCGTAGGGAGATGAAATAAGTACCCGTGTGAGCTTTAGTGTCAATCCTTGTTGGAGAGAACTTACATTTACTCAAAGGAACAGTTATTTCAAATTCAAAATCTGTTCAATAATCTCATTATGCGTGCTTTGGTTAGAGTGCATGTGGATAGTTGGTTGACTTTGTCTTGAAATACAACCATGTGTCCCTATGCTTATTTAGAAATGATCTTAGGGCATTTTTGAAATGCTTTGAGCCTTAGCCCTTTTTCTTGGAAAAATTTATCCCTAGTGCCATAATTGAGCCGGAAATGAAAAATTTGTTTCCATGCCACATAATTGACCAAGCTAGTGAAAAATGATTACAACTTCCACACCTTGGTTGTTCCGGGACTGACTGTGATTAATCATGTAGAAAGGGAAATGCGGTGAGGAAACCCAAAAAATGTGATGAATGATGTGGAATTCAAATGTTGAATGGGAAAGGAATGAAAATTCCAAGAAAAAGGAGAGAAAGAGGGGATGAAAGAAGAAAAGAATCAGAAAATAAATGTAAAATGTTAAGGAAAAGTAAAAAAAAAAGAAACAATGAGTGAAGTGAAGTTGTTAAGCTGAAAATTCTACAAAAAAGGGAAATTTTTGACAATAAAGGTCATGCACTCGGAACAACCTTCTTTGTTATCCTATATCCTTCATTTCACCTACCTCTATATCACCCCATGGCCTCATTACAATCCGTGAAAGTCCTAAATGATGTAGAGAAAGCATGGGGAAAGCATATTTTTTTAAAAAAAAAAAAAGAAATGTTAATTTTGCTATCTAATGTTCAGAGGTTAGGAACAATAGGAAACCAACCAAGCTTTTTTGAGGTTTTACTCCAGTGAGTAAAAAATATCGTTAGGTTTGCCGTAGGTGCAGGTCCAATAGCCAAAACCTACTGGTAGGGGCTACAGGTAGGTTTTTACTTGTTTTGCTATTTTCTTGGTTCCTTCACCTTTCAAGCTATCGTTAAGCCACCATCTCATTTCCAATCATCTCAAACACCATGATAGGGCCTAACAAGCACCATTTAAGAACTTTTACCTGTAAACATACCAAAACTCCATTAATAGCTCAAACATTGCAATTCTGCTCATTTTAACCACCAAAGAAAGTATAAAAGGGACGTAAATGTACATAAGATATGCAATGTTTTGTGCTAATAAGATATTTTACCCACATTTCCAATATCAATTATTTTTCCTTTGGTATTGTTTCCAAATGTTACATATCCACCATCATCTTTTTGATAGTTGTGCTAACCTGGATTTATCTTCCTGCATATGTCTTGAACATCCACTATCAAGAAACCACTTGTTTGTCATGTGAGTAGATTTGAAACACACCTACTGTGCCGCCCCAAAATTCAGGGATCTTTTCTCAACCCGTTGATCACCCATCAATCCGCGAAAATACTTATGAGTATCGTATAAACCAATACCACGTCTTTACACTCCATTCACCAGGATCATAACAAAACAGAAATTTAGGCAGAGTCTCCTTTGTATGGGAGCTCTCTCCAATACATAATTTCAGCATACACTAATCATACGACCATCCCTAGGTACACATCCCAAAGTATATGCTTAAAATTTAACATTTACACCATCAAAAGAAAATATCTCAAGAAATGAACGATTAGAAAGTTGCAGTTCAAAACTCAATTTTTGGGAAGAGGTATCGAGTATCGGTACCCAGGCCTACTGCTAATGAGTTATCGGTACCTGTAGGGAGGTATCGGTGCCTATGAGCATAGGTATCCGTTCCTATGAGCATAGGTACCGGTACCTGAGCCCACAAGAAGCTAGGTACCTATGAGGTACAAGTACCTAGGGCTCAGATTTTCCCAAACTTCCCAATTTTCAACTTTTAACCCAATAAACTCATTCAACATTCATTACATTCATTTGTTTACAAAAAAATGAAGTCCAAGAGTGTCCCATTACATGCCATTGTCAAAGTACAAGTGTTGTACATAATGTAAATTACATGCCAAAAAAGAAATGTACAACAGACTATAAAATGTAATTTCTGAGCCCCAACCAACTCTGTCATCAACACAGACCCAAGTGTGGTCCATTTGCTAAAGCTTCTCCAACACCTAAAATATATCCCTATAAAGGGTAAGTCATGCTCAATAGTGTATCTCATAAAGAGGCTACTCCCCAACCCAGATGCATATGCGCTTGATCATTTTCCCTAATCTACAAACATGAACCCAGATTACGTGTATATGGGTTATAGAAATTTGTGAGTGTCACTCTCCCTCATGTTCAATGTAGGAAATAGGGAAAATCATGTGGATGAACAAAAATGCATGTGTGAAAAAGTGCTCCCCAAGCTTAGAGACACTTGCAATGTCGTGTTTTACTTGGAATGAGTATTCCAAGGTCGTCACCTCAAGGAAGGAAAGGTCAAGTGTTTTCCAAAAGTTATTTTTGAAAGGAAAAAATGAAAATTATTTTGATTTGAAGTTTGGTGATTTGTGTTTTGAAAAATATGCAAGAAAAAAAAGGGTTGACTAATTCATAGAGTTCATTTCAATGGGTATGCCAAATCGACTCATTTTATTCAACCAATGGTGACTCGGGTTTGATTGATTCGTAGGAAGTGAGAGATTAATGTAGTTGTGATAGGCAAAAGCATACCATGTGACAAGTCTACAGTGTATCAAAAGCCCATAACTACGTCTGCACTCAACCTAGTCAAACCAAACACTTTACACTATGAGGAAGAATGAAAGAGAGTCAATTTCACATACCAAAGAGGAAATCCCTCTTGAATTACCTAACTAAAGGTTTAGCTACTCATGATAAGGGCAAGAACAAAATTAAAGAGAAAAACATGATAATGAAATCAAACATAGACTTGCATTAATGTAAGAAAAAGTTTAAACTACAAAAGAAATAGCATTCATACACAAAATGTAAAGCTTAAAGAAAAAAAATACCCAAATGCAAACAATAGAGCTAGTAAACCCTAGCTAAACTCGATAAAACTTGAAATAATCAAGATTAATCTATTAGAAAGAAAGATTAAATGAAGATTGAAGCTTACAAGAATGAAAATGACGAAGGAAAAATGGAAAACCTAGCTTTCTCTCTCTATTCTAGTCCTAAGCTTAAATAACCTCTCTCTCTCTAAAATATTTTTTTTTCTAAAAGCTTGATATCTGAAAATATATGTAGGAAGACTTATATTTTTGTCTATCTCTCTCTCTCTACCCTTGAGTGTGCTAAGATAGCTTGCTTATGGGCAGAGGTTGTCAAAAAAAGCTTCCAAAGTCAGTCAAAAGGCATGAACCCTTTCCTTTTCCAACCATTCCCTCCCTCTTCCTTGGACACCCACTCTCTCATGCTTCAAATCTAAATATAGGAGTTAGGAGATCATCATGGAGTGTTAAAAGTGTCCGGGCATGGTTTAAAGGATAAAAGGTGGGCCCTTGTGGTTGGTGGAGTTGTGCGGGGAAGTGTCTGAGCTTTTTGGGCAAGTTCTACTGGTAGGTGGTGGGACTTCTATCGATAGATAACTTCCATTAGGGTCTTCTACAGATTGGTTTTAAGGTTCTACTGGTAGGTCGTAAGGGGGATGCTATCGGTGTCTCAGGACCATATTTTGTAAATTTGCCATAACTTTTGATTTGATTGTCTGATTGATCTAATATTTTGAGACAAGATAGAGGACATCTAGATATACAACTTTCATGTTTTGCACATTTTCAGATTTGAAGTGAATCATGGTCAAAAATCAAAATATAGAGGTACTACTACCAATTGGTGCTAGTGTCGATACCAAAATTCCAGTTGGCTTAGATACCAGTACCTATGATTCCTGACTTAATCCTAAATGTGTACACCCAAGTGCTGGCGGTCAAGTTGTAGTAATAGTCCAGTTAAGTCCAGAGTCAAATCCAAAAGAAACTATGATTGGTGTTTTGAAGTAAGCAATAATAGAGACCAAGTAACTGGAAGTCTTAAGAATTTGAAATTGTGGGGTTTTCTGGATAGAATATAAGATTATTTCCAATGGATCTTTTTCTAGACAAAATATAAGATAAGTTAGCAGAGATAACAGCCACTCTTTAGTTCGAAGGTCAGAACATGTAATTGATTATTCGATTTATTATGTTTGTGCTTTATAACTCAATTAACTCCCGTGTCAATAGCAAATTAATCAGAAGATAAAGATGGACTGTGAGAATTAAGCACATGAATCCAATGCCTTTCTAGAAGTTTACAAGAATTGTCTATGCCAAAACTTAACCCGTCTACAAACAAGCAAGTGTTTCTACAAGGCATCTAACCATGGCATTAATGTTCCATTCTTTGAATAAAGCGCAATAATGGTGGAGATGGAAAGGTTGTCATGAAGAGCTAGCGGGGTGCTTGCCTTGAACCAACGGGTCTTTCTATGCAGGAGTCATCCGTATCATAGAAGGAGCCCTTGGTTATACAAAGTAACTTAGCTTTGCTAGATGCATTCAATCATCCAATGAGCAAGTGGAATATAAAGCATTAAAGCATAAAAGAGTTACACAAACATAACTTTCAGATAATGTTTACATATTCATCACCTTTTATTAAAGAGTGAATGAGGAACTACTCACTTTTCATGGCCTTGGCAAAGCTAGAAAAGTGAGTGATTCTCATTCGTCTAAGTAGAGGAGCTACTAAGTGAAGCAAACTAAACAAAGAGCTTATCTTCAATAAAGAATAATAAATCACGTTTCACCCGTCACGGCTTTGGTAAAGATCTAGAAAAGTGAAAAGTTTCACTCTTCTAAGAAAGAAGGAAGCTCAAGCAATGGAAGTGAAATAAAGTAGAAGAAAGCTAGTTACTTTTTGAGGGTTTCCACCACAACCAAAAGATGAGCTATCTCCCTTGATACTTGTAAATAAAAGCAAGTACAACTACAAGGGGAGTCTAAGCGTCCATCATGGTTGTCACAATATGAATGTAAAGACTTAGCACAAGTAAATAAATGACTTCAACGACAAGGGGAGTCTAAGCCTCCATCATGGTTGATACAAATGCAAAATGAAAACATAAACAAGAAATGTACAAGAACTACCTCTCTACCCTACTATTCAAGAGAAAGGGATTTCTCCCTTTGAAGCTTCCACAATGGTGCTATTATAAGCAAGGAAGGGGGGGAGACAAAGAAGATAAGAGAGGGATGAGTGAATAGTGTATGTCACCCATGAAAATCAATTACTCTGCAGGCAGTCTGTGGAGGACGTTGAAACGTGAATCGACATTCTATCATTGTCCTCTGTTTTGCTTTAGGGGAGTTCAAACATTGTCTGACGTTCGAACGTGTCTTTTGGTTTTGCTTCAGGGTCGTTCGAACGCCAGATGGGATGTGACCACATCACTCAAGTAGTCTTGGTCTTCTGTGGAAACCCACTTCCACACTTCATGTTGGACTTGGAATTTTTCACTCATTACCCAGGTCTTCAGTGGACGTTCGAACGTGATTGGCGTTCGAACGTGGTACTTAAGTGCACTTCCTTCCTTGCTGCAACATGGCATGTCTTCACAGTCTAGTCTTGTCTTTGTTCTAGTGGACGTTCGAATGTGAGTTGACGTTCGAACGTTCCTGCTTTGTTCCAAGCTTCTCCAATTTTGTTCTCTAATGCGTTGGTGTTTCATTCAAGAGTGATTTTTGTTGCCCTTGCACCCTTTTACACTTTAGAACCTAAAATGTCATCATTTAAACTCCATCGAAGTATAATTAGTCCAAAAAAGACATAATAATATGCTACATTTAAATAGTAATCACACCCCCTAACCTAAATATTGCTAGTCTCTAGTAATATATGAACAATGAAATGTAAATACTTTTTTCGTAGGTTATCCAGTTGCATTTAGCTTTTGCAACAAGCTGTTAAACCACTAGGTTTACCCTAGTGGACGAGTGTTGTCTCATGAGGGTTTTCAGTGAAGCTACCCACAAACTTTAGTCGAACAAATGTGTATGTGAGATTGCTGACTAAAAATGAATTAACATCATGGTCATTAGGACACTCAACCCATAATCGTGACTTATCCCCTACATTTCTTTTCCATTGGTACTTACTCTAGGCAAAAATTAGCACCTATCAGATTGGCAATTGGAATTCCCTGAGTAGTAGAATGGTCATTCTAGAAACAAGAATTGGTATATAACAATCATTCCCCTTTTTTCCACCTTCCATGGATAGCTTTGATTTCACAATCCTCTCTCGAAATGCTCTCAGCAAAACAAATCGCTCTGATTATAGTGACTTATTTCTCTAAAAGGCATGTGATCAGAAGATGGCCAGTTGAAAAATCTCATGCATAATTACTATAAGAGTGAAGTTTTGAGGAAAACAGGCTTACCCTTGGCATAATCTCATTGAAGAATACTGATGCAAATAAAAAAATTCTAGTTAACACACCCCACTTGTTATAGACAACATACATAAGCATCAAACTGGAGATCACCTAGGGCTTTGTGTAGATTGTAATGGGGCCAGAGGTCAATGGCTAATGAAATGACATCAATGGTGATCAAAAGCTATCTTTTTATGCAGTGTTGCACACCTCCTTCTAGCTTCCCGACATTTTTCCTAGGAATTGGATTTCTTTCTTTTATTTTCTCTTTTTTTTCACTTTCTTGGCAATTCCCTGCCTCACTGTATCTATTCTCTTTCGGTTGTTTCCACCGATTTTCCTTTTATTGAACAATAGCCACCATTGTCTTTTCTATTTTTTTTGCCTTTTTGTATCATATTAATTTTTAAGAGGATGAAAGAAATTAGATAGCAAGGTATGGTAGATATATGCTTTTGTGGCTCAGTCATCACATGGGTTTTTTTCGAAAAAGAATTCATTCGTTGAAGGCTCAAGCATGGTTGACTAGAGATATACTTTTGTAAAAGAATTAGCTAAGGCTCAAAGTCGATCCAAAGATGGCTTAAGATCCTTTCTCAAGTATGTGCATATGTACGTGTATGCAAAAGTTCCCTGTGGGTTATGAAAATAGATCACTTTAGTTGCATCAATCAAAGGTTAATGAGACTATTGAAAAAGATCGGAAGTGAAAGAGCTTACTTTGAGTAATTGTTGATATCCTCTCAAAATGCATCATAAGGCTCAAGACTTACCATGGTTTTCTTTGTCATCTCCACTGATTATGTCGGGTATTTTGAGGAATGTTGGTTATATAGCGATTCCATTTTCGAGTCTGATCATTGTATATCTCAAGAATAGCAAATACTGATGTACATTTGACAATTAAATCATAGAGATAGTATCAAGGTTCCAAAAAAAATGAGATTTTACATCTTGGTTGTTAAGTTGAGGTGTCAAACCAATCATGTGCTTAGTCATTTTCACAAGCAATCTTAACATCCACATCTGTTTCGTTATTTATTAACAAGAATTAAAGTGCTAATCCTATAGATGCATTTTAAACAAATAAGAGAGATAAACTGAATCATTCATTCCATAAAAGATGATGTGTTTACAATGGTACCAATGATTCAATCATCCACAAAAACATAAACTTCACTTATCCACAAGAAACAACAAAGATAAACATCCACCAAAACAAATATCCACCATCATCTACAAAATATCCCCAAAAATCACTAAGAAGAATCATAAGAAGCAACAAACATCCACAAGGACCCTCAAACAAGAAATTTTTATCAAAGAAGAAACAAATAACAACCCCTAAACAAGGACAGAAATCAGCTTCCTCCATCTCCCCCATCTCCACTGGCTCTACTAGGTCCACCAGGCCTACCCCTCAAATAGCCAAGAATCTCTTCCTGCTGTCGAAGAATCTTGTCTTGGTTGGCCTCGATGTCAAGCATAATCTCTCGTAATGATCTATGGGTGTTGGTGCCTGCCTCCTCCTGAGTCTGCATATGCTCTCTCTCTAACTCCCTCTCCTCCTCTACATCAAGCTCGTCTTGTACCTCATCACTCCCTGGGTCAGTGGCACCTATTGTCTCGCAGCCGGGGCATCACTATGACCTTGGCTTCTCTGAAAGGAGGCCTTGTTTAGTGGCCCCATTGGCTTTTGAATTTCCATTTCAAGCCTCACCCTAACCCCATTGTCTTTCCACATATGTGTTACCAAGGTGCCAAAAGGAAGATCATTCCTTTTTACATCACACCCTTTTTTCATCTCTGTCAAGATGAGGGAGGGAGGTCAATGCTCTGCCCTCTTCCCAGTGCATAGAGCAAGTGAGCCATTTCAGGCAAAATCTCATTTTTCCATCTTATGGGGGTGAGGTCAGACACCATAATCAAATTTAGCATTTTGTACTTATTGGTGAGCTCCCTTGTCTCAAAAATCTCCTTCCTCCCCATGAAAAATCAAACAACCCCGTCAACTCTTTCCCCACCACATTCAATGCTACATTCTTTTTTGGCGGGTAAGTTGGGTTTTGCACCCGAGGCACCTCTTACTTCATTTCTGTTATATAGTCTTCATCCACGTCAATGTGGATTTCCCTCACATAACTTTTCAGTGCTCCATTGACGATTTCTGCGTTAGAGTAAAATTCCCTCACCAAATCTACAATAGCCTCCCCTCCGTTTTGCAAGTACAACCCCTAATATCTTCTCTCCATGTCAGCAAAAATGCCTAATTCAGCAAAATCACTCAAAATTACATCTCTCTCACAGACCACAACATGCTTAAGGTAGAAGTTCTCATACCTGTCAACCTTAAGGATGCTGGGAAATTGAGTTCTATCATATCTCCTTATGATGGGCTTCCCATCTCTTTCCTCAATGACCTCTTCTACAAAATTGGGCTCCGGGTTTGGCGTATAAAGCTTAGCAGGTAGTTTGACTCTAGGCATGGTGTTTTTCAATTTTTGAGCTTGGAATGAATTTGAAACTCTTGATTTTCTGGTGAAAATGGGGATTTCAGATGGGGGAAGGAGTTTGGGACAGTTGATTTGTGGTGGAAATGGGGAATGGGTGGAGTTTTGAGGGCTGGGGAGTGAAAAGGGGTTCAAGGGTTTGGAGGATTTTGGGGATTTTGAACTGGGGAAGATGATCCAGGCTTTTATAACCTGAGAAGGATCGTTCGAACGTCAATAACGTTCAAACGTATGTAGAAGAATTTTTAAATTATTGTTCGAACGTGGTGAGCTCCCAATACTTTTGAGTTCTGTCAAAGACCAAAGTACTATAAGCTGCTGTCGTTCGAACATGCTATTGGCGTTCAAACGAACTAAGCTCCCAGTACTTTTCGTTTCCATCAGAGACTTCATCAGAGGCTGAGTACTTGTAAGAAAGCGACGTTCGAACGTATCTTGGCATTCGAACGTTGAATCTAACTCAAAAAAAAATTTCAAAATTTTTCTGCACTACTTTATACAATAAAAGAGGACAAAACACACAAGTTTGAACGAAAAATTCATGGGGTCTCAGGATAAGTCTCAACCCACGCTTTAGGTTGGTATTCTGGGACATTCCTTATTCAGCCCATATTTTCATTTCAGTCAAAAGATTTTGTACAAAAGGATTTTTACACTTTTTACAAAAATTCGGACCCTTGGCCTTCATCCCAACTACTCTAATCCGAGTTTTCAGTTGTCTCCTTGCCATTTGAACAACCAATAACTCTCCCAATTTCCTCTCTCACAAATCGGTTAAGCAGAGTACTGGAATATGATTGTGTGTCACGATAATCCTTACTCTACCCATTCACTATTCAGTCTAATCGATCGAGTGCGCGACTAGAAATTGGTTCAGAACACTGGTTATATTTATTCTCGTGAAAGACTTTACCACACTGTTTACAGGCACCAAGTCTTTTAGCACAACGGCGTTTAGCAAAATTGCTTCTCCCGCACAGAGGTTTCGCTTGTTGTTCTCGAATCTCATTCTTTCTCACCAATCTTGCTCTTCTTATGATCACAGTATGCACATCAGAAGGAAAAGTGCGCAAAACTCCTAGACTAAAACAAAAAAGTTTAACATCCATGCTTTCTACACTTTAAGACCCACTATCTAGTTCTTTAACGTCTGTCAATCACAAAGACGATCAGAGATGACTCACAGACATAATCATTTATACAAGGTACACAATATGATTAGAAACAACAACAACAATAAAAATGAACAAATTTTAACAATAAAAACAAAATAAAAATTATAGGCACAACCTGCACAAAATATGAACTGTATGTAATTCTCACCCCCAACCTAAACTAAACATTGTCCCCAATGTTTCGAATTTACCAGTGTGTGGATCTTGGAGATGAAGTTGAAAGGTAGAGATCCGTTCACTTGCTGAAACCTACAGTCAAAAATACACAAATCAATCATCCTTGTGCAGATATGGGTTTCGGGTAGGTTGGTAAGCCTTTACTGTCAGTGCTTAGAGAAGTAGAAGACCCATAAGCAAATACAAGATTAAAATACAAAGCATGAAACATAATATTGTGTCTGTGGAGTGCGTGGTCATGGTACTGTTGGGGCTGGGTTTGGTTGTAGAGAACAGTGAACAACGAAGAAGAAGAAGAAAAGAAAAGAAGAAGAAGAAAGAAAAAGGGAAAGGCGATGAGGAAAAAAGAGAAAAAGGGGTGGGGCCCTTGTAAAGGCTTCCCATCAGGTCAGGTTTCTGCCTGAACCGACCCTTTTTATGTCGACAGGCGCAATTCTCGGAAGGATTTTCTAGATTCATTAAAATGATGGTCTCTTCATTTTTTGACAAAGTCCTCCACAAAGACTTTCAATTGCTAACCATTGACGGTAAAGATATTATCGTTCGATGGGTTCTCCACTTCCACTGCCCCTATGTTCAAACACTTTTTTGACAATGTATGGTCCAGTCCATCTTAACTTCAACTTACCAGGAAAAAGGCTGAGTCTTGAATTGAAAAGCATAACTTTTTGATCAGGTTCAAAAGACTTCCGCACTATGTTCTTGTCATGAAAAATTTTCATCCTAGATTTTGCAATCTTAGCATTTTCATATGCTTCATTTCTCAATTCCTCCAATTCGTCAATCTGAAGTTTCCTTGCAAGTCCGACTTTGTTCATGTCAAAGTTCATTGCCTTAATAGCCCAGTGTGCCTTATGTTCCAATTCCACAGGTAGGTGACAAAGCTTAGACTAATCGATAAGGAGACATGCCCAAAATTGTTTTAATAGTAGTACGATACGCCCAGAGTGCATTAGTTAGTCTTGACGACCAATCTTTGCGGTCTAGATTTACCATTTTTTCTAAAATTAATTTGATCTCTTGATTAGCCAATTCAGCCTGTCCACTAGTTTGTGGATGGTATAGGGTTGCAATTTTGTGAAAAATCAAGTATTTTTTCATGAGATTCCAGAAGGGTCGATTGCAAAAATGAGCACCTCCATCACTTATGATGGATTTTGGGATTCCAAACTGGGATAAAATATTTTCTTTTAAAAACTTGATCATCGTTTGATGATCATTATTCCGACATGAAATTGCCTCAACCCATTTGGATACATAGTCTACTACTACCAACATGTATAGATAGCCAAAGGAAGGGGAAAATGGTCCCATAAAATTGATGTCCCAATAGTCAAAAAATGGGGTTTAGAGGCATCATGTTTCTCTTCAAAATATTTCCCAACCTTTCACATCTATCGCAAGTTAAACAAAAGGCATGGACATCTTTGAAAAGTGTGGGCCAATAAAATCCACACTGTAGGATTTTTTTGCAGCAGTTTTTCTGGATGAAAAATGGTCACCACATGCTTCAGAATGACAAAATGCTATTACATATTTGCTTTCCTGAGCAGGGATGCAACGTCTTATGATTTGATCCTTACAGTACTTAAATACGTATGGATCTTTCCAAAAGAAGTTGTGAACCTCTCTCAAAAATTTCTTTTTGTCCATGGGAGTAAAGGACAGAGGAAGTGTTCCGGTAGCAAGGAAATTAGCAATATCAGCGTACCATGGGGTTTCATCAATCATGAACAGTTGTTCATCAGGAAATTTCTCATCTGGACAGATGATCTGCCACCACATTCTCAACACCCTTCTTGTCCTGAATGATTAAATCGAACTCTTGGAGCAAGAGTATCCATCGCAAGAGTCTAGGTTTCGCATCCTTCTTTGTGAGCAAAAAAATTAATGTTCCATGGTCAGTGAACACAGTAACAGAAGAACCAACAAGATAAGGACGAAATTTTTCCAAAGCAAACACTACCGCAAGTAATTCTTTTTCAGTTGTTGAATAATTCATTTGAGTATCATTCAAAGTTTTACTTGCATAGTAAATGACATGTGGTTTCTTATCTTTTCTTTGTCCCAATACAGAACCTACAACATAATCACTTGCATCACACATTAGTTCAAAGGGTAGAGTCCAGTCAAGAGGTTACATTATCGGAGCGAAAATTAACATACCTTTAAGCTTGTCAAAAGTTTTTTGGCACGTTTCACTCCAATCAAATATTACGTCTTGACTTAGTAGATGATACATGGGTTTTGCTATGGTACTGAAATCTTTTATGAATCTCCTGTAATATCCTACATGTCCTAGAAATGATCGGACATCCTTCACAGTCTTGGGAGTAGGCAAGTTTCCAATCAAATCTATTTTGGCCTTGTCAACTTTCATTCCCTCAGACGACACAATGTGACCTAAGACAATGCCTTGTGTTACCATAAAATGACATTTTTTCCAATTAAGCACCAAATTGATCTCTTTACACCTTATTAATATTTTTTCTAGGTTGGCTAGACACAAATCAAATGAGTCACCATAGACAGAGAAGTCATCCATGAATACTTCCAAAATTTTTTTGAATATGTCACTGAACAGACTCAACATGCATCTTTGGAATGTTGCAAGAGCGTTACAAAGCCCAAACGACATCCTTTTGAATGCAAAAGTGCCAAAGGGGCATGTGAATGGTTTTCTCCTGATCATTGAATGCTATCTCAATTTGATTGTACCCAGAATAGTCGTCTAGGAAACAGTAAAATTCATGGCCTGCAATTCTCTCTAGAACCTAATCCAAAAAAGGAAAAGAGAAATGGTCTTTTCTAGTTACCAAATTGAGCTTTCGATAGTCAATACACATCCGCCATCCTGTGACTACTCTAGTTGGTACTAGTTCATTGGCTTCATTTTTTACCACTGTGACCCTAGACTTTTTGGGCACAACTTGGGTTGGGCTAACCCATTTACTATCGAAGATGGGAAAGATTATCCCTGCATCTAAGAGTTTAAGCACTTCCATTTTCACAGCTTCCTTCATGTGAAGGTTTAGTCGTCGCTGCATTTGATGAGAGGGTTTTATATGGCATGATTACAAGTATATGGCATGATTGCATATCAATGGGCTTATACCTTTCAAGTCAACAATGGTCCACCCAATGGTGCTTTTGTGGTTTTTAAGAACTTCAATCAATTTAGACTCTTGCAAGTCTGTGAACTTAGATGAAATTATCACTAGGTATAACTCTTCCTCTCCTAGAAATGCATATTTGAGGTCAGATAGCAGAGGTTTCAATTTAGGCTTTGGTGGCTTGAGATTGGATGAGAGTGGCTTTGTGCCACTTGATGAAAGTTCCTCGAATTTGGGGGTTCATGTATCAACAGCATGAGTCGGGCAATTCTTTTGATCATCATCTGTTGTTTCAGATGTGATGGATTCTGACAAAGAAAGTTCAGTGGAATTTTCACAAAATGTGTTATTCAGATGGTCCTGAACCAATGACTCAATAGAATTTATTTCTCTTTCTTCTTTGTCCTCTCCTAGGTGTTTGGCAACATTAAAAATATTCAGCTCAAGAGTCATATTCCCAAAGGTTAATTTCATGACCCCATTCCTGCAATTGATTAGTACATTTGAAGTTGCTAGAAAAGGTCGATCAAGAATAACGGGAATTAGATTCTCTGAATGTTTTGCTGGCTGAGTCTCTAGGACGATGAAGTCAACAGGGAATACAAAGTTGTCCACTTAGACAAGTACATCTTCAACAATACCCCTAGGAATTTTGACCGATCTATCTGCCAACTGAAGTGTAACACTTGTGGGTTTGAGTTCTCCCAGACCCAACTGTTGGTAAATAGAAAATGGGAGCAAATTGACACTTGCTCCAAGGTCTAACAGTACTTGTTTGATTCTTAAATTTTCAATGACACATGACACAGTCGGACACCCTGGATCTTTGTATTTTGGAGGGGTTTTGTGTTGAAGCAAGGCACTGGCATGTTCTGTCAGGAAGGCTCTTTTTTGAACATTCTGGCTTTTCTTGACTGTGCACAAGTCTTTCAGAAACTTGGCATAAGATGGAACCTGTTTGATTGCATCCAAAAGTGGGATGTTGATTTTTACTTGCTTGAAGAGCTCATAAATTTCTGGCTGCTTATTCAACTTCTGTGTAGTTTTGAGTCATGAGGAAAAGGAGCAGAAATAGAACACGAGGTTCTTCTTCCCTTGATGGCTTTGGTTCTTGTTCAATCATGGGCTTGGGTACCTCATCTTTCTCACATTCAAGCTCAATTATTTCAGTCTCAATTGGTGGATTGACTTAGGTTTTGGCTTTGGAAGTAACATGTCTTTGATAGTCTTGTCAATCACTTTGCCACTTCTTAATGTAGTGACAACTTGGGCTTGGGCTTGTGGGGTTTCCATGATTGCGGCATTTTCCACTTGAAATTGCCCTTGTGGTGGTTTTGGTTGGGCAAAAACTTGTCCTTCTCATGTGTGGGCATGGATTGGGTCAACTTTTGGATGTGACTTTTAAGATCCTCGAAAGATTGAGTGGTCTGTGTTCTGAAATTAGTGAAAGCCTGAGTGGAATTATTGTTGTAGTTGATTTGGCTGTGCATGAACTGATTCAGTGTATCCTCAAAGTTCCTCTTTTGTGGAGGTCGGTATGGTTGGTATGCAGGAGGTCCTTAAGGTGGTGGGTGTGAACCTTGTTGTTGGTTCATGGGAGTTAGCTGTGTGTTTCTCCAACTTAAGTTTGGGTAGTTCCGCCACCCTGGGTTATATGTTTTAGAGTATGGGTTGGAGTAAGGTTTGTTGAAGTTGGAGACAAGATTTGTTTGTTCCAAAAACACCTCTTTGAATGTTGGAATCGTAGGACACTCCCCTGTAGAGTGTCCTATCAGCGCACAGATCCCACACACTTGTTCTGTGGGAGAGCTAACATCAACTTGATGAACATTTTTCATCTCTAAAGCTTCAAGCTTTCGAGACAGGGTGGACATTTTTGCCATCTTTCAAGACATACTTACCCCCTTGGGAAGTAGATGGTTTAGCTTCAACAATGGTAAGGGAGACTGAGTCCCATATCTGAGAACTGTCAGATATGATGTCAAAGAAATTAAATGCCTCCTTTGGACTTTTGCTCATAAACTCTCCTTGAGCCATCATTTTGACAAACTGACGTAGTCTAGTGGGCAAGGAGTCATAGAAAAATTCTACCAAAGTCTAATTCTCAAAAGCATGGTGTGGGCAGGATTGGAGTAGATCCTTGAAACTCTCCCAACTTTGGTAAAAGGTTTCTCCTTCTTTGATCGAAAAGTTCATGATTTGCCTTTTCAATGCATTAGTGCGGTGTCAAGGAAAAAAATTTCTGAAAAATTCATTTTGTAGTACCCGCCAGTCAAGTATTGAAAGAGCTTTTAAAGAATTTAGCCATTATTTAGCTCTATCCTTTAGAGATAATGAAAAAAGTTTCATTTTGGCTAGCTCAAAATTGTCTTGAAACTTTCCACAAACTTCCTCAAACTCTTTTATGTGCAAATATGGGTTTTCTGTTTGGAGTCCACGAAATTGAGGGAGTAGTTGAACTGTCCCCGTCTATACAGTAAAGAGGGGTGCATCTTTAGGAAAGATAAAACAAGAGGGGACACTTTCTTGTGGGATTTAAGTAATCCCTCAGAGTTCGAATGTTAGGCACTTCCCCCTCTCTCACAGGAATTTCTCCTCGTCTCTTATCATTTGCCATTTTACTTTCACAAGAGTCTGCTACTGATCTAGGTGAAAGTGGTTCAGATTGATTCATAGACCCATAAGATTCTGTTGGCAAATTTTGATAGTGAGGAGCATTCTTAGACATAAAATTAACTAAAACAATTTTATACACAGTAAAGAAAATTTATACACAAAAAGTGGGGTCTTTTTACCTTTTACTCTAAACACCTTTTATGGTTCCCCGGCAATGGCGCCAAAAATTTGACTTCATCTGAAATGTGTGCACCCAAGTGCAAGCGGTCAAGTTGTAATAATAATCCGGTTAAGTCCGGAGTCAAATTCACAAGGAACTATGATTGGTGTTTTGAAGTAAGCAATAATAGAAACCAAGTAACTGGAAGTTTTGAGAATTTGAAGTTGTGGGATTTTCTGGACATAATATAAGATTCTTTCCAATGGATCTTTTTCTAGACAAAATATAAGATAAATTAGCAGAGATAACAACCACTCTTTAGTTCGAAGATCAGAACATGTAATTGATTATCCAATTTATTATGTTTGTGCTTTATAACTCAATTAACTCCCGTGTCAATAGCAAGTTAATCGGAAGATAAAGATGGACTATGAGAATTAAGCACATGATTCCGATGCCTTTCTAGAAGTTTACAGGAATTGTCTATGTTGAGACTTAACCCGTCTACAAACAAGCAAGTGTTTCTACAAGGCATCTAACTATGGCATTAATGTTCCATTCTTTCAATAAATCACAATAATGGTGGAGATTGAAAGGTTATCATGAAGAGCTAGCCGGGGTGCTTGCCTTGAACTAACAGGTCTTTCTTGCATTTAGCATATACAACAAGCCTTTAAACCCCTAGGTGATCCTTAGTGAACGAGTTTTGTATCATGATTGTTTCCAGTGAAGGTACCTACAAACTTCTTTTCCTCATATCCATCATTTGAAACATATGCCCTTATTCTAACTAGCACTGGGATGTCAAAAATAGCTTTCTCCGAACACCCGAACCAATCACACATGAGTTTCAACATAACTTTAAATACTATTCTAGCGTATACACCTACACTTTTCCTTTCAACTCATGTGTGTGTGAAATGAACATGCAATTTAAACATTTACTCAGCATAATCCACATTCACTTGGCTATCCAAATTCAGCTTTGATGCAAAACTCACCAAGGCTTTCCCTAAAAATGAATAACTCAATAATTATTTGGGCATGATCTTGATGTGTATATGTGAGATGTAATCTTGTGCACAAACTGAAATATTCTCTCATATAATCCAAAAATGAAGTACATGCATAACAATTGAAACGACCTTTGCATAATCTCATCAATGGAATGTTAGGGCACTAGATAGAAAAATCAACTTTTAATTTCATTTGAAGTGTGTTCTCGCCATACTTTTGCTAGATCATTTAGGGCTTTCATAGGTTGTAATTAGGCCTTGGGGTGGTAATTGGCTTGAGTGAAATGAATGGTAGAGGGAGACAAAAAGGGTTATTCCGAGGATATGGTCTTTATTATCAAAAATCTCTTTTTTGTGGAATTTTTAGCTTTACACCTTCACCTCGACTTTTATGCCTCTATTTTTCTTCTTTTCTCAACATTTTTCTTCTCTTTTCTTTTTTCTTTTTATTTCTTTTCTTGTTTAACCCCTTTTTTCTCCTTTTCTTGACTTTCTTTCTTTTTTATTTTTCATTCAAAATTTGAACATAGCGCCATTCATCCCTTTTTTGGGGGTCCTCACCACAATTTCCTTTCTTCATGATTAATCGCAGTCAATCTCGAAACAACCAAGGTGTGGTAATCATTTTGCATTGGCTTGGTAAAACATGTGGCATGGAAACAAATTTTCAGTTAAGGCTCAATCATGGCACAAGGGATAAATTTTCACAAGAAAAGGCTAAGGCTCAACGCAATTCAAAGATGGCCTAAAATCATCTCTAGATAATCATGAGAAGCCATATTGGCATTTTAAGACGAAGTCAATCAACTATCCACATGCATTCTAACCAAAGCAAGCATAATGAGATTATTGAACAGATTTTAAATTTGAAAAATTGTTCCTTTGAGTAAATGTAAGTTCCTTCCAATAAGAATCAGTACTAAAGCTAATATGGGTGCTTACTTCATCTCCACCAAGTATGTCAAGCTCTAAAATGTGGATCCAATCAGTAAATTACCAAAATTACACATTCAAGGTGCACTATCGTTGAGTTCGAAAGAAAACACTTATGTGATACTCAAGCATAGGATAAACTTTTGTGGTGTACTCAGGTGTTCAAAGTTTAAAGTGAAGATCAAGCAATCACAAATCCCATAACAATTAGGATAGGGGAATATAGTTCAACATTAGATATTTTCCACAAAAAAAGTTCAAATTTTCAAAAAAAACAATTCAAAATTTTAACATTTTCAACTATTCTATACAAAAAGTGGTGGAACATATAAATGGTGCACCTCACCCCCATCTTGAACCATGAATTGTTCTCAATGCATAAGAAATTATGCAATGAGAAAAACGAAAGTAACATGAGAAATGAGATACTCCCTTTTTTCTTTTTCTTTTTTTCTCTTTTTCCCTTTGTTTTAAGTATAAACATTGAAGGGAAAATAAAACACAAAAAAACTTGTTTAAACCCCCCAACTTAGACTCGAACATGATACTGAATAAGATTTGTTACGATGATGCTCAAAAAGAATTGAGTACAAATTAGGGAGAGGTAAACAACTTCATGCTAAAATCTACACTACAACATCATGAAAATAAAATATAACAATAAAATAAATATAACTACTATGTACATTAAAACAAAACAAAAAAATAACTCATGTCAATCCGGCTTCAATTCAGATATGATCTTGAGCCCATTGATTTTTTTGATTTTAAAATTTTTTTGGTGTATAAATGCCTTTCCTAACCAGTCTATCTAACAATACAAAAGATAATGATTAAAAATTCTCAACAAAACAAAGGTGCACACAAGTTTATGCAATTCTAACAATGGAGTATACAATTTCTCTTTATAATTTTCTCCACTTACCTCCATTTTAATGCCCCCCCCCCAGTTGAAATTGTGGTTCTCAACACAACTCTTTGTTGGCAAATTGACCTTGGGCTTATTAGCTTCACGTGATATTATAACTTCATTAAATTTTTCATAATCAAGAGTGGTGGGAGATTCCACATCAATTTGAATTCTCTAGAAATGATCATCCTCAATACATTGACTATGCTTAAGATGTTGTTGTTCATGCATAGCAATTATAGCATTAGTCAATGCAATAAGGTCATCTGTAATTTTTTAAAATTATTGGATTACTTGGGCATTGACTTCCATTTGGTATTGCATAAACTCGCAAAGAGTATTTTTCAATTCTTGTTCGGTTGAGTCCTCATGTGTTGGATAGTGGCAAAATTCATTTAGTGGTATGAGATCAGATGACAAATTATAAGGTTCGTTCTCCTAACCATAACTCAGATAACTCGATGCAACAAAATGGTCGGGGATAAAAGTTTTTGGGGGCCAATATTGAAATTGATCCTTCATATGCAAAGTCTTGAACTGTATAATTTAATGGGCACTCACTAGTGATGTTATCATACTCATCACAAATCTCGCACACATGTTCAAAATTTGGGGCATTCAATAAAATATCATAAAAATTAGGAAACCTAACATAAAATACAAACTACAACATACTATTTACAATCGAGACGACATACCTTAACTCGTGACAAAAATCACAAGACTTACCTATGCCATCTCAAATCACCATTCTCCCAACTAATTTAAAATATATTTTTTTTTTAGAAAAAGATGAAATTCATCCCATGATCATGTCATCGAAATTATCTGAAAATCAAGAAAAATAATTGACAAAAGTTTTAAAAAATTACCAAAGTGTTATTGGTTGGACAATAGTAGATATAAAAGGTATATGTCCACTCCTATGCACTCATTGTATCTATTTGGAAGAAGACACTAAACCATCTCATCAAATGCAAAGAAGATTGAATCCACACTTAAAAGAAGTAGTTTGCACTGTAGTACTTAAACTATTGGATGCTAATATTATCTATCATATATCTGATAGTAGATGGGTTAGTCCTACACAAGTTGTCCCTAAAAATTCTGGTGTTACTATAATAAAAAATTAAGAGAATGAATTAGTCCCCTATGCGTACAGTCACAGGTTGGCGTGTGTGTATTGACTATTGAAAGCTAAATGCCCTAACCAAAAAAGATCACTTTCCATTACCTTTTCTAGATCAAGTTTTAGAAAGAATAGCTGGTCATGCATATTATTGTTTTTTAGATGGATATTCTGGTTATAATCAGATTGAAATTGCAATCGACGATCAATAAACAACTACATTTACATGCCCTTTTGGTACTTTTGCATATAAAAGGATGCCTTTTGGATTATGTAATGCTCCAGCTACCTTTCAGCATTGTATGTTAAGTATATTTGGTAATATGGTAGAACGATATCTACAAGTTTTTATGGACAATTTTTTAGTATATGGTAATTCATTTCATTTATGTTTAGAAAATCTTGAAAAAGTACTCATTCAATGTGAAGAAACAAACCCTGTTTTAAATTGGAAAAAATGTCATTTAATGGTTACACAAGTTATTGTTTTAGGTCATATAGTTTCTAAGAAAGGAATTGAAGTCGATAAATTCAAAATTGACTTAATAGCTAATCTTCATTCATCGAAAACTATAAAGACATTCATTCTTTTCTAGGTCATTTAGGATTTTATAAAAGATTTATTAAAAACTTTAGTTCAATATCTGGACCTATCTATAATCTTTAATATCAGAATATAATATATGGAATGGAATGATGCATGTCAATTAGCATTTGATAAATTAAAAAACATGCTTATTTTTGCACCTATTATGCAACATCCTGAACGGTCTTTACCTTTTGAATTAATGTGTGATACAAGTGATTATGCAGTAGGAGTTGTATTAGGTCAAAGAAAAGATAAAAAACCTTATGTTATTTACTATGCAAGCAAAAATTTAAATGATGCACAAATGAACTATTCAACTACAGAAAAAGAACTACTTGCTGTTGTTTTTGTATTAGATAAATTTCGTTCATATCTGGTTGGATTGTCAATTATTGTATTTATAAATCATGTAGCTTTAAAATATTTATTTACTAATAAAGATGTTATACCACGTCTCCTACGATGGATGTTGTTACTTCAAGAATTTGATCTTATCATTAAGGATAAGAAAGGAGTTAAAAATGTGGTAGCAAATCACTTGTCAAGGCTAAATTATGATATAAAGGAAGAACCAATTCCAATTAGAAAAACCTTTTCAGATGAACAACTGTTTGCTATAACAAAAGTATCATGGTATGCAGATATAGCCAATTATTTAGCCACTGGTACTATTTCGTGTAATTATACCTAGTCTGATAGAAATTAGTTTCTGAGCGAGGTACGTAATTTTTTCTAGGATGATCCTTCCTTGTTTAAATATTGTAAAGATTATATAACAAGACGTTGTATACCCAATCATGAAATAAGTCAGGTAATTCAGTTTTGTCACTCTAAAACTAGTGAATGTAATTTTTTTTCAAAGAAAACCGCAGCTAAAATTTTGCAGTGTGAATTTTATTGGCCAACACTTTTAAAGATTTACATATCTTTTGTTTAAATTGCGATAGATGTCAAAGAATAGGAAACATTTCAAAAAGGAATATGATGCCTTTAAACCCTATTTTAATTGTTGAAATTTTTGATTGTTGAGACAACAATTTTATGGGTCTATTTCCCCCATCCTTTGGATATATGTACATTTTGGTTGCAGTTGACTATGTTTCTAAATGGGTAGAAGCAATTCCATGTAAAAATAATGATCACAGAACAGTGGTCAAGTTTTTTTTAAAAAAATATTTTATCTAGATTTGGAATTCCTAAAACCATTATTAGTGATGGTGGATCACATTTTTGTAATAAAATTTTTGAAAATCTTTTGAAAAAATACTTGATTTCACATAAAATATCAACTCCGTATCATCATTAGAAAAGTAGACAAGTTGAATTAGCTAATAGGGAGATAAAATATATTTTAGAAAAAACAGTGAATCTAGATCGTAAAGATTGATTCTTAAGATTTACTGATTCGCTTTGGACTTACCGTACTACATATAAAAAACTATTTTGGGAATGTCTCTTTATCGGTTAGTTTATGGTAAATCATGTCACTTGCCTGTAGAATTACAATATCGAGCATATTGGACAATCAAAATGATGAATTTTGATATGGATAAAGCTGGAGTAGCTTGTAAACATCAAATTAATGAATTGGAAGAGTTAAGAAATGAAACATATGAAAATGTAAAGATTGCTAAATCAAGAACCAAAATTTTTCATGAAAAAAATATCAAGCGAAAATCTTTTGAACCTTCTCAGAAATTTCTGTAATATAATTCCAAGCTACGTTTATTTCCTAGAAAATTAAGATCTAGATGGACAGGTCCTTATATTGTCCAACAAGTTTTTCACTATGGGCAAATGAAATTAAGAATCCGCCAATTGGAAATGTTTTTAAAGTGAACAGTACAAGACTTAAACCCTATTATGATGGATTCACTCAATATGTAACTTCTGTACGACTTTTTGATCTAGTTTATATACTCTGAAAACAAAATATATATTGTTTAATTAGTAATAATTGTTTGGTGTTTGTTAGGTTAGGTATTATAACTATTTCTTACTTCCACACTTGATTCGCATATCTTTATTTTCAATATTTTGTATGTTCAAGATAATGTTTTATTTAGGTTGGGGGGGAGGAAATTAACTGTGTTGTAGTGTTTTTATAAATTTGTTCGCCTTTGTGACTAGCAAACGTTAGAGAACCGGATAGAGAGTCAATTTTCAATAATATTGAGTCATTTTTCAAACATTTTCAAAACATAATTGCACAATGGACAAGAAATTGTTTTCGTTAAGTTTAATTTTTGTGACGCCCCTAAAATCGGGGATCCCGTTGACCTCCCGTCAACCCGCAGAAATACCCGTGATTGTCGCATAACCTGACATCACGTTTATCACATCCCTGTAACCGGGATTATGACCCACACGAGGATCAGTGTTTACTCTAATCATTTAATCCCATCGAGGTTCAATGTACCCCAATGTATCTCATTTAAGGTCCATTTATATCATTAGAGCCAAAGGACTCATAGCCCAAAAGCATGGCAATGCATTCTTAAAATTTCAGATTTTTGAAAAACCTTCTGGAAGGTTTTGTCTACTGGATAACAATTTACATTAACCTTCCAGAAGGTTTTCTTCAACCTTCCAGAAGGTTTTGCCTGCTGGACCAAAAGTTTGCATTAACCTTTCAGAAGGTTGTTGTGACCTTCTGGATGGTTTTGCTCAGAATTTTATGCCTCTTCAGTTTTTCATTTTCAATCCACTCAAAACCTTTCCAAATCCATTCCAAATATGTATAAAGATATTTTCTACATTATACATGATTCATACAAGTCTATTACAACCCATTCCATACAATTCACATGCCAAAATGGAATTAAACCAAAAATTTTACATAAAACTCGATTCAAGAGCCACAACTCGGCTCTTCTTCACCTTTGAGGCCCCGAATGTGTGTCATCCATTAGAATATGCCCCGTACCTGAAATGTTTCCTGTATAGGGTGAGCCAACGCCCAGTAGAACATTTCCTACATAGGCTACTCCCCACCTAAGTACATATGAATGTATACATGCAACAACACTCAACCAATATACATTCCAATGAAAGAATATGCAATTCATGTTGCAATCTATCATGTCATGCCATGAATTGAGATGAGACTCACTCACACACATCAACCCAAGCCTTCACCGGCTCTCACCACACCATGCAATGCAAGTGTAAAACATTTATCCTTGATGAAGTACATCCAAAGATTATTTTGAAACAAAACTCAAGCATTCATAAAAACCAATTCATTTCTGGATGTCTCCCATCAAATGAATCATTTGTACAACCAAAACCATGTGTCTTTATTTAGGTAGTGGACTTTTGGTGTTGCACCGTCGGCTCCACACACCGATACACTTTTTTGGACTTGCACCGTCAAAAGTGTATAAACCAATAACTGGGCCTTGCACCCGATGGGGGATCTATCCCTTTTTGCTATACCCGACACAAGTTTTCCATGTATGCAACCGTGCGATTCAGTAGGATATTTAACCCCACTTTCCTCAGCCCACCCATCAAAACACCAAGTATGGTGATTGATCCAACCATGTACAACATACACCCACACTCATGCCTAAGCTCTTGAATGTGATGTTTTCATACACATGCAATGTTATGAACCATTGCAATAACAATGTCATGCTTAATGTAATGAACGCCAATGTGCTGAATTTAACCACACATTTCAACATGTGTTATGAAATTTATATCACATGCATATAATCACCAATATCAACAATTCACAAGCTTGTTACACATAGTCCATGCTATAACAACTTAAGTTCCACTTAGGCATTTTATGCAAAATACCATCAAGTCACAACATTTCCCACATCATTTACAAGGCATATCATTTAAACATAAAGCATGCCCATAAAATCACTTTTCCATGGAATTACCAATCAAGTAATTACCACACTCAATCTCAGGTTAGGAAAGTCTATTCTAACTCATTTCAATACTCCTTTTTCATACTCATTTCCTCTATATCATATACATAGGTAAGTGACCTACATATATTCCCATAACCTACACATTACATATAACATTTTAGGTAGGAAATGAACCAAAGTAGGAGAACCCCTACCTCTTGGAGCATAAAAATAAGAGTAGAAGCCTCCACATACCCTTCTAGCCCCCAAAACTTTGATTTCCCCAAAATCCTTCTCTTGGATCTTCGGTGAAACTCTTCGTTCTTGGTGCGTACGTGTAGCCCTCGTCGTGTAGACTAACTTTAATTCTTGGATCAAGCAATTTCAACCGACGGAACTTCTTAGATCAGAAGAAGAAGTCTTGAAAAATAATTTTTCTCTCTTCTCTCTCTTTTCTCTCTTCCAACGTGTGGTGTGCTGAACAAGAGTGAGGAAATATCTGATTTTTAAGATATTTCACCCCTATTTATACTATTTAATTGCGCGGTCCACATTGTCCCGCACTTTTATCACTTTCAGGTTCATTTTTAACCTGAAACGACTTAATTAAATTTCGGTTTCAGTTCAAATTAGTTTTATTTGAAATTTTATTCAATTATAAGAAAATTTTATAATTTCTATTTTTGGGGACATTTAAAAGTTCATTCATCACCCAATTATCTCGTGAAACATGTAAAATTCTAACTATCTCAGAATTCGATGAAAATTGATGTGGTAACTTAATTTTGTGATATGAATCCAACGATGAGGTCTGTTGCATCATCCGAGCTTTAGAAAAATACTGATTTCAAACTGACATTATAGTGGCAAATTACCATTTTACCCTTTTTCAAAAAAAATTCAAATTTACCTGGATTTTACAATTTTACCTGCCATTTTCCAAAATATATACATGCATTGATCATGCAAAAAGCTAGAAGAGTTAGAAATTTAGAAATTTCTGAAAGTCAAGTAAGTCCCTTGTGTGGAAAAAGTACATTTGCTAAACACCGACGAGCAAATCGTCTCGGAGGTTTTGTAAGATGTGGTCGTACAATGCATTTGAGACAATATAATCAATGTGCGGAACCAATTTCAGGTTGAGCATTAGATCATCTTCAGTGGATTAAGTCCATCCTATCCTACTCCAATGTTAACAAGATACGTGAGAAGTGAAGTTAACCGTGTCATTGATTTTGTTGATTTGGAAGACTCTGATTCTGAATAAGTGTGATCAAATGATGTATAATTTTGGAATAGTACATAAATGTAAATAGCTATAGATTAATTAGGAAAATCAGTAAATAATAAATAACAAATAAATAATTAATAAAACCAATTTTTTGGGAAAAAAAATAGTCATTAGTAAGTTATGTGGAATAGTTAAATTCGTAATTAAATTTTGTAACTACAGGAAACTAAAGAAGGCAGAATTTCAGAAAGTCAGTAGTTTGCATATTACAAAGCAAATTCCAGTATTCTAGCACCATCCAGATGGTGGTGCTAGCATTCGGATGGCAGTGCAGATATAAAACCCAGTTGCATGAAAAACCGATCAGTTCTCATTCCCTCACAGACTGGAATTCGAAACCAGCGGGTTTCTTGAAGAATTCTTCTCAAATCTGCTACACTTGACCCTTTTTTTTCAAATTTTCTCCAATCATTCACTTACCCATTACATTTTTAAGGTTTCTACTGATTGAAATAAGTTGGAACCAAGTATGTGTAGAAAAATCAACAAAAAAAGATGGATTCAAGGCATCGAACGAGAGTTTCTTCAAGTCAAGCAAGATGAGATCAACCTCTGCAACCTGAAGCACCTCCACAGCAACCCCAACCAGAAAATATCTACAATAATGTGATGTTTGAGAATTTTGAACAACAAGCATGGTATGATGCTCATTTTATCTCCAAAACTATCATTATTGAACAACTAGTAATTTTTTAAGATTTTGAAAATATAGGAGTTAGACAAATTCTTGTTGCACAGGGATGGCTAGATTATGTTAAGTTTATTACTCCTACTTTATGACTGTTTGGTCCGTGAATTCTATAGTAATGTAGAAATTATTGGGGAAAGACAACTTCGTTTGTTTGTTCGGGGTATAATTTTTCAAGTTACACCGGCTACTATAGCCAATTTTTTTCAACCCATGCAAAGACCACTCAACCTGTAATATCCTTACACTGAATTGCCTGATTTAACTGATGTTGGGATAAAGTTGACGGGTAATCCATATTATGTTTGGGGGAGGTCACATAAATACATCAAGAAAGGGGATTTGACAGACAAGTATCAAATTTTGAATTTAATAATAGTAAACAGCTTGTTACCCCAAGCTGAGAAAAATCATATTTATACTAAGTAGGCCTACTTCTTATATGCCTTTGGAATGGGACACACAATTGATCTTTCAAACCTTATCATGCATCAAATGTTTCTTACTATGAATAGAAAAGAAACCCTCACTCCCATATGCTATATTAGGGGTGCAACTTGGGTTGGGCCCGATTTCAACCCGAGCCCAACCTGAAAAAATTAGGGCTTGGGCAAGGGTTTTTAATACTTGGGTTGGGCTTGGGTCAAAAAATCTCAACCCAAATTTAATTTGGGTTGGGCTCGATTTAAGGCCTCGTGAACCCGAGTTCAACCCGTACCCGACAAATAAAAAAAAATTATATATATAAAGTATTAGCACTAGTTTTTTATTTTTGTTCTATCGTTCTCTCAGCCTCTCTCGTTAAAAACTTGGTTGAAGTTTTTGGTTGTTAATTTAGGTGAATATATGTATTAGGTTTAGAACAACAAGCCTATTTTGGGCTCTACCCGAATTGAACTCGTAAAGTAATCTGCAATCAGCCCGAAATCATCAACCTGAGCCTGCCCGAATAAAACTCGGGTAGTGCTCGGGTTGAGTTTCCCAACCCGAGGTAGGGTGAGGGTTGAAGATTAAATACCTAGAGTTAGGCTAGGGTTGATTGTCCAACCCGCCCGAGTTGCACCCTTATGCTATATTAGTTTCTTAGTTATGCAGGGACTAGTTATTGATTGCAGATCTCACATGGAGAATAGCAGAGCATTGCACACTTTTAGATAAGACTTTATTGAAGAAAAGCCATGGAGTATAGCCTGAGGAACCACCCAAAGCACCACCTCCACCACAAGAGGAACCATTTCAAGTACCTGAAGACTTTATCCCGCAAGAACAGCCTCCACCACAAGAAGATCAGCCATACATACCAATGGATGACAGGACTGACAGACAAATCTTACTTGGATTAGAGACTACTCTTACCCATCTCGGTACCAGCATTACCCAAATCAATCAATGCATGGTTGATTATGAACAGAATCAAGCTAAGATTTTTGAGGCTACTTCGAGAGCGTTTTGGTGGAGGACCATCTAATTCTTAAACACTGGAGATTCTACAAAACTTTGCTATCTTTCACTCATCTTTTATTTATGCACTTTATGTTTTAACCTGTTTTTGGTTTTGAACTTGTTTGTGTTTAAGTTTGTTTTCATTAGTTAACGTGGAACTCATATTTTTAAGTTAGGAGGATTATTTCATATAATTCACGGTTGAATTAGGTTAATATTCCCAAGCTTAGCAAGAATAACCTTAATCTGATCGCGTGGGATTTTCATATTTAGTTGAATATTATCTTAACATTTTTGTTTAAACTTATTCTTATGAGCACAAATAGATTTCTTTATTTTAGAAACCTTGTGAAATATTACACTCTTTGCATATATAATGAAGATGTAAAACCAATTGCAAAATTTGAGCCAATCTTTCTTGGAGCGATAGTCTACATCTACTCAAATAAAAATCTTCGATTCACGGTAAATTTTCTTTGAATAATCTCATTAGTTTTGTTTTAATTAACACTCATTAGATTGTATTGTTAGCATTATCCTTAAAATTCTTTAACTTAGGAATTATGCCGGTGTGTGATTTCTGGAAAATGATCGTAGGCTATTTTTGATTAATTTAGAGCCTTGATCATTTCTTTTACAAAATTATATCCTTAATCAGCAGTGATTGAGCCTGAAAGAGCATAAATTCTTTTCATGAAACCCAAAAAATACCCGAGCCACAAAAAAATATATAAAACCTACCTTTGATATCTAATTTTCTTACACCCTCTTCTAAATCAGTATGATACAAAAAAGCACAAGATATAAAAAAGGTAGAAAGGAGAAAAGAGTAAAGAAAAAATGATCACTGTTCAAAGAAAAGAGAAATCTATGAAAGGAAATAAAATGAGAAAGAAAGAAAGAAAAGAGCCAAGAAAGTGAAAAATAAAAATAATGAATGTACAAAATCTTAGAAAGCTAGAACGTGGTGTGCCACAATACTAAGAAATGATAGCTTTTGAATTCTATTGATGCCATTTCTTAAACCCTAAACCATTGGTGTAAGACCCTGTACTAAAAATTAAATAAGAATACTAATATCTTAAGAGTTTTCCAAATATGAATAAAATGAGGATAAAAACTTAGAATCATTGTTGAAATATTAATCATGAAGTTTGAGTTTCGAACGGATTGACTTTTGGGTCAAACTTAATTTTTTTTTTTTGGATGTGTTTAAGATTGATAAGGGTAACTAAATAAATATATTAATTTTTTTTTATCAAAATAACATTACCATTGAATTTGGGAGGTCGGAAAACATTGGGAGAGGTAATATGGGATGTATTAGAAGTTAGGAAGTATTTTAGAAGTAAAATCAAATTGGAGTGAAATTGGGTAAAAAGGGGTGATGGACACTGCTTAGTATTTTGATCATAACTTTATATTTTCATGTCTAATTGATCTGACAATTTTGACAGGAAATCGTAGACATCTAGGGCTACAAAAGTGTATTTCATGAAACATTTCCAATTCGACCTCTAACTGGGTCAAACCTAACCTGGAAGTCGCACCAAAAATCTGTGAACAGTACGAAGGAAACCCGATTTTTCTGAACAGAAAATATCGGGTTTTGCTCGATTTTCTTGCCCTATAAAAACCTAATATCGTCCCTATAGCATTCATTTCACCCCTCCAAACCCTAGGAACCATTTTAGAGGAAGAGAGGAAGATAGAAATACCAATCAAGAGGGATTTATACCTTGTAGAAATCAAAACTTCAAATTCTTCAAGAATACATTCTCCTCCCATTTTCTTCCATTCTTGCTACCCTCTCACCCAAATCTTTTGAAACCCTAGGAGGAGAAGATTAAGAGGAAAAGAAAGGATAGCAAGAAGGTCTTGAAGCTTGGGTCTTAGCTTGGAATCTTGATTTAAGGTAGGGGATTTTCTCTCAATCTCTCACATTGAGGCTAGATATATATATATAGATATATATATGTATATAGATATATGTTTCTTCACTCTCTTTCTCATATATATAATATGAAATACATGATTCTTGTTCTATTTGTAATAAATGCAATGTTTTGAACAATATGAAGGGTGGGTAACCACCAAAGCTCTATTGATTTTTTTTTTATCTTCAAAGCCCTAGTTTTCAAGAAAAGGGGATTTTCTCCTAATTTCTTCTTTGTCTTTGATTTTAAAACTTTAGTGTTGAATATTGTATAACACAATGATATAGATTACGATCTCTTGCATATTTTCTTGGATTATTCGATTATATGACCAATGTGAAAACAAAATTTGGGATTTTACTATATTTGGGAAATTGTTGTGAATTGTGAATATTTTTGATTTTCTCTTTGTATGGTTGTTGTGATGGACTTGGATTACCTTCGAGAGATGCCGTAGAGTGTTAGAGGTTAGTCTATCCCAATGGGGGGTGAGATGGTTGCCTAATGCTCGTAGTGGATCGTTGTTGTGCTCGCGATCACTATTGTTCACATATACACCGAGGAAAAGGGTTAGTATACTAGACACCATGGGAGGATTTCGTCAATGCCGTAGGAGACGGTACACGCCCTTCCTAAAGAGATTTGTGATTGTTGGTTGGAATTGGTGGACTAGGCATGATCGTTAGGTAGATTCACGAGAAGCAATCAACATACATGGTACGGGGATGAACCAAAAATACATGGAATCGGGAGTTGGGTCGTTCTTGCCGAAGCATTGGTATGGGACAATGCTTAGGGAGAAGCCCTTCTTAAATAGCTTAAATTAAAATTTTGTTTATCGATGCTAAACTCACTTTATTCTTTTAACTGATTATTGCTATTGTTTAAACTTGAGATCTCTTTTAAAATGTCACTGTTTTCATTCCAAACCTATATATATGTTAGTTGTGAAATGAGACCGACCGTTTGCTATGTTTTTCAAACCTTGTTTGAGTTGAGAGGATTTTGCTACAGAGCTTCGTGCTCACCCCCTACAAATAAAAATTTTCAGATTTCACACTTGAGGACGAGTTAGGAGCCGAGGAGCCCACCCATTGGAAGACTCCACTTGACGGCGATGTGGATCCCGAGGTGGACGCTTAGAGCGACACTTTTATTTTGTTCTAGACTAGATTATGCTTAGAATATCCTTTTGAACTCTAGTTCATTTCTGTTATTTCCGCTGCGTTATATTATTACATTTTGGAGATGTAAAGGCCAAGATTAGACCTATTAATTTGGGATGATAGTGTGGATATGACATATGATGAATGCAAGTTTATTTTATGATGGAAAAATGGACCCGGTGTGGTCAATAGTTATGCATATGTGGACCCGGTGTGGTCAATTGTAATAAATTGTACAGGTTGTGTTTTGGGTAGAGCTCCCCGTACAAAGGAGACTCTGCCCAAATTTTGTTAAAATATGAATGGTTGATGAATGAAACTTTCGTCGTGATGAATTTTACTTAATGCTCTCATACGGTAAATGGTTTTTAGAATGTAATGTCACCCACGGGGGTTTTGGGGCGTTACAGATTTGGTATCAGAGCCAAGGCTTTAGGTCTTACATGGGAGCTGTAGGTTATGGAGTACCACTAGGGAAGTAGGATTAAGTTGAAGGAAATTGTTGGTCTAATTTTATATGAACCTTATGCTTTAGATTAAAGTGATATTTAGGATGTCTTGTACATCAATGAAACTAAATTGTGAATTGATATGCAGGATGGACGGTGAACGGGTACGTGGACGTGGTCGTGGGCGTGGTGGTCAAGCAAATCCACCACCTCCACCACCTCTCGACGCCATACAGGGTATTTACCAATGTTTAAGGGAACTCACCACCCTAGTGCAACAACCAGGTGGGAACAACCACCACAACGGTGGAGTTCGTCCTTTAGTCCAAGTACCGGGCAACGGCGATGAGAACCGAAGGATGGTAGCTCTTCGAGAATTTCTACGGCAACACCCACCCACCTTCCAAGGGAGCTCCAATCCCTTAGATGCGGATAGATGGATCCGCCGGGTGAAAAAAATTTGTGATGGTATGGGGATCGCCGGGGACCTTCGGGTTGGCTTGGCTACCTATTTGTTGGAAGGGGAGGCCGATTACTGGTGGGAGTCAGTGAAGAAAAGGAGGGACACTAATACGCTCACTTGGGAGGAGTTTGAGCAAAGTTTCAACGACAAGTATTTTCCAGAGTCTGTCAGAGATAAGATGAGTGCAGACTTTCTAGCCTTGCGGCAGGGCAGTATGACCGTGGCTGAGTATGAGAGGAGGTTCGATGAGCTATCCCGTTATGCTTCAGAGTTCATATCCACCGAGGATAGGAGGGCCAAGCGCTTCGAGCAGGGTTTGAGACCGACCATCAGAGAGAAGCTTGTGGCACTCAGAATCCGAGACTATAGAGATTTGGTTGACAGAGCGGCATTGGTGGAGAGAGACATTGATGACTCTCAGAGGAGACAGAGCTATGCTAGAGGAGGCCCGATCCGTACAGGTGCCAGTAGCAGTGGAGCACCGAGGGCGTTACCATATCGTCGCCCCGATCAAGCGGTGGGGCAGAGACCTCTTACAGTCCGAGGAGAGGGGCATGCCCCGACTAGACCAAACACTGACCCTCGTCAATGCTTTGCTTGTGGAGGTGTAGGACACTTCCGAAACAACTGCCCGTCATTTCCACCCAAGGCCAATCAATCAGCCGGGCCATCACATGCAAATAGGCCCCTCCACCACCGAGACCATTGAGAGCTCAAGCCCCCGGTGATGCCAATCCGGGGAGGGTATTTGCCTTAATCCAACCGGAGGAGGATGCTTCCAATGCCGTTGTGGAAGGTATCATTCTTCTCTACAATTCTTGGGCCCGAATCTTATTCGATCCTGGTGCTACTCATTCTTTTATACGTACTGCATATGCTATGAATTTGGGATTGGGTTTCGAGAAGTTAGAACATGCTTTGACTGTTGACTTGCCTACGGGAGAACAGTTGGGTACTAGCCGAGTCTGCAAGGGTTGTGTGCTTCGTATTGGGGAGCACGAATTGATTGTGGATTTGATTGCTTTAGAGATGAAGGGGTATGACGTGATTTTTGGGATGAACTTGTTATCCACTTTTCATGCGGTAATGGATTGTTTCCGCAAGCGAATTACATTTCAATTGTCGGGAGGAGTAATTTTCAGTTTTGTGAATAACCGAGATTCTTTCCATCCATTTCCTACTACGGGAAGTAAATTCTTAAAAGCTAAGGCAGGGAGCCACTTGAGTTTCTTGGCTAGCTTGATGGGAGATGATCGGGATAGATCCCACTCGGGTATGGTGTTGATTATATCAGATTTTCCGGATGTCTTCCCAGATGAATTACCCGGGTTACCGCCACAGAGAGAGATTGAGTTCGCAATCGATCTTTATCCGGGAACCGAACCTATTTCTATTGCTCCTTATCGGATGGCGCCTTTGGAGTTGAAGGAGCTAAGGAAGCAATTGGACCACTTGCTGGCAATTGGATTCATCCGTTTGAGCACTTCACCTTGGGGAGCCCCGGTCCTCTTTGTGAAGAAGACGGATGAAACACTTCGGTTATGCACAGATTACCGACGGTTGAATCGGGTGACGGTGAAGAACAAGTATCCCTTGCCGCGCATTGATGATTTATTTGATCAATTGAGGGGTTCTAAGTTCTACTCCAAGATTGATCTCCGCACCGGGTACCATCAACTGCGTGTCAAGGAGGAGGATATTCCTAAGACTGCTTTTCGTACTCGGTATGGTCACTTCGAGTATACGGTGATGCCGTTCGGATTGACTAATGCTCCAGCAGCCTTCATGGATTTGATGCACAGGGTATTCCGGCCATATCTAGATCAATTTGTCATTGTGTTTATTGATGACATATTGATTTATTCCCGGACACAAGAAGAACATGCACATCATCTCTCGGTTGTGCTACAAACATTGAGAGAACATAAGTTATATGCGAAGATGAGCAAGTGTGAGTTTTGGATGAAGGAAGTGAAGTTCCTTGGCCATGTTGTGTCCGAGCAAGGGGTAGCGGTTGATTCCTCGAAGATTGAGGCCGTGATGAAATGGGAACCACCAAAGAATGTGACAGAAATACGTAGTTTCTTGGGGTTAGCCGGTTACTATCGTAGGTTTGTGGAAGGTTTTTCCAAGCTTGCGATGCCGATGACTCGCCTTACCAAGAAGGGGGAGAAATTTGTGTGGACTCAAGCGTGTGAATTAGCTTTTCGCACCTTGAAGGAAAAGTTGACGACGGCACCGATCCTCATTATTCCGAACAGTGGGGAAGGTTACGATGTTTACACCGATGCTTCACTACGAGGCTTGGGATGTGTGTTGATGCAAGGAGGCAAGGTGGTTGCTTATGGCTCGAGGCAACTCAAGATTCATGAGCGGAACTATCCCACTCACGACTTGGAGCTAGCCGCTGTGGTTTTTGCTCTTAAGTTGTGGAGGTGTTACTTGTATGGAGAGAAATTTCAAGTGTTCTCGGATCATAAAAGCCTCAAGTATGTGTTCACACAGAAAGAATTAAATCTCCGGCAGAGAAGGTGGATTGAGTACTTAGAAGATTACGACTTCACTCTCAACTATCATCCGGGGAAGGCTAATGTAGTAGCGGATGCATTGAGTAGGAAGTCTCAGGGTGAAATCAATGTCCTTGCGGCTAAACGGTGGAAAATGATGGATACGTTGGAGGAGTTTGATCTATGGGTTAATGGACCGGAGGATCGACCATGTTTGTTTAACCTAGTAGCTCAACCAATCCTCCGACAAAGGATTGTGGAGTTGCAACGATTAGATCCCGAGTTGACAAAAATTGGGATAAATTGGAGAGGAATGAGATTGTTGAGGATTGGTCTTTAAAGAATGAGGAGTTACAGTTTTGGGGAAGATTATGCGTGCCAAACGACGACCAAGTGAGGGAAGAAGTGTTGGGAGAGTGTCACCGATCGAAGTTCTCTATACATCCGGGGAGTACAAAAATGTATAGAGATATGAAACGACAATATTGGTGGAGTGGAATGAAGAAGGATGTAGCAAAGTTCATTTCAAGGTGTGCCGTATGTCAGCAAGTGAAGATTGAGCACCAACGACCTGGAGGATTATTACAGTCTCTGCCTATCCCGGAGTGGAAGTGGGATCATATCACCATGGACTTCGTGTCGGGTTTTCCACGGACTTCAAGAGGGCATAACGCCGTATGGGTTATCGTAGATCGACTCACCAAGTCAGCTCACTTTTTGGGGATGAAGACCACAGACTCGTTAGAGATCTTGAGCAGACTATACATTCGAGAGATTGTTCGATTGCATGGAGTTCCACTTTCTATCGTGTCGGATCGCGATTCTCGTTTTGTGGCTCGTTTTTGGCAAAGTCTACAACAAGCTATGGGGACAGAATTACATTTCAGCACAGCCTTTCACCCTCAAACAGATGGCCAATCCGAGAGAGTGATACAGGTTTTGGAAGACATGTTACGGGCTTGCGCATTGGACTTCAAAGGGAGTTGGATCGATCACTTACCGTTGGTGGAATTTGCGTACAATAACAGTTACCAAGCGAGTATCGGAATGGCGCCGTATGAAGCTTTGTATGGAAGACCATGTAGATCCCCGACATGTTGGTTGGAAGCCGGAGAGAGTAGTATGTTTGGGCCCGAGATTGTACGGGAGACAACGGAGAAGATTCAGCTCATTCGGGAGAGATTACGCACAGCACAGAGTCGACAAAAGAGCTATGCGGATAGGAGAAGAAGGCCTTTGGAATTCAAGGAGGGAGATTTTGTATTTCTTAAAGTGTCACCCAAGAAGGGCGTACTTAGATTCGGTAAGAAAGGAAAACTCGCTCCAAGGTACATCGGTCCATTTGAAGTGATCAAGACAGTGGGCAAAGTAGCATACCAACTTCGGCTACCAGTATCATTGTCAGGAGTTCATGACGTGTTCCACGTTTCGATGTTGAGGAAATGTCAACCAGATACGTCGCATGTCGTGGATTTGGAGGATATTGAAGTGCAAGATGGAGTCACCTATGAAGAGCAGCCGGTGAAGATTCTTGATATCCAGGAGAAAGTGCTTCGCAACAAGGTAATCCAGCTGGTGAAAGTCCTGTGGCAACATCATGGCGTAGAGGAAGCAACTTGGGAACCGGAGTGGGAGATGCGAGAGAAATATCCATATTTGTTCGCTACTTGAGGTAAGTTTCGAGGACGAAACTTTCTTTAAGGGGGTGGATTGTAAGACCCTGTACTAAAATTAAATAAGAATACTAATATCTTAAGAGTTTTCCAAATATGAATAAAATGAGGATAAAAACTTAGAATCATTGTTGAAATATTAATCATGAAGTTTGAGTTTCGAACGGATTGACTTTTGGGTCAAACTTAATTTTTTTTTTGGATGTGTTTAAGATTGATAAGGGTAACTAAATAAATATATTAATTTTTTTTATCAAAATAACATTACCATTGAATTCGGGAGGTCGGAAAACATTGGGAGAGGTAATATGGGATGTATTAGAAGTTAGGAAGTATTTTAGAAGTAAAACCAAATTGGAGTGAAATTGGGTAAAAAGGGGTGATGGACACTGCTTAGTATTTTGATCATAACTTTATATTTTGATGTCCAATTGATCTGAATTTTGACAGGAAATATTAGACATCTAGGGCTACAAAAGTGTATTTCATGAAAAATTTCCAATTCGACCTCTAAATGGGTCAAAACTGACCTGGAAGTCGCACCAAAAATCTGTGAACAGTACGAAGGAAACCCGATTTTTCTGAACAGAAAATATCGGGTTTTGCTCGATTTTCTTGCCCTATAAAAACCTAATGTCGTCCCTTTAGCATTCATTTCACCCCTCCAAACCCTAGGAACCATTTTAGAGGAAGAGAGGAAGATAGAAATACCAATCAAGAGGGATTTATACCTTGTAGAAATCAAAACTTCAAATTCTTCAAGAATACATTCTCCTCCCATTTTCTTCCATTCTTGCTACCCTCTCACCCAAATCTTTTGAAACCCTAGGAGGAGAAGATTAAGAGGAAAAGAAAGGAGAGCAAGAAGGTCTTGAAGCTTGGGTCTTAGCTTGGAATCTTGATTTAAGGTAGGGGATTTTCTCTCAATCTCTCACATTGAGGCTAGATATATATATATATAGATATATATATTTATATAGATATATGTTTCTTCACTCTCCTTCTCATATATATAATATGAAATACATGATTCTTGTTCTATTTGTAATAAATGCCATGTTTTGAACAATATGAAGGGTGGGTAACCACCAAAGCTCTATTGATTTTTTTTTTTATCTTCAAAGCCCTAGTTTTCAAGAAAAGGGATTTTCTCCTAATTTCTTCTTTGTCTTTGATTTTAAAACTTTAGTGTTGAATATTGTATAACACAATGATATAGATTACGATCTCTTGCATATTTTCTTGGATTATTCGATTATATGACAAATGTGAAAACAAAATTTGAGATTTTACTATATTTGGGAAATTGTTGTGAATTGTGAATATTTTTGATTTCCTCATTGTATGGTTGTTGTGATGGACTTGGATTACCTTCGAGAGATGCCGTAGAGTGTTAGAGGTTAGTCTATCCCAATGGGGGGTGAGATGGTTGCCTAATGCTCGTAGTGGATCGTTGTTGTGCTCGCGATCACTATTGTTCACATATACACCGAGGAAAAGGGTTAGTATACTAGACACCTTGGGAGGATTTCGTCAATGCCGTAGGAGACGGTACACGCCCTTCCTAAAGAGATTTGTGATTGTTGGATGGAATTGGTGGACTAGGCATGATAGTTAGGTAGATTCACGAGAAGCAATCAACATACATGGTACGGGGATGAACCAAAAATACATGGAATCGGGAGTTGGGTCGTTCTTGCCGATGCATTGGTATGGACAATGCTTAGGGAGAAGCCCTTCTTAAATAGCTTAAATTAGAATTTTGTTTATCGATGCTAAACTCACTTTATTCTTTTAACTGATTATTGCTATTGTTTAAACTTGAGATCTCTTTTAAAATGTCACTGTTTTCATTCCAAACCTATATATATGTTAGTTGTGAAATGAGACCGACCGTTTGCTATGTTTTTTAAACCTTGTTTGAGTTGAGAGGATTTTGCTACAGAGCTTCGTGCTCACCCCCTACAAATAAAAATTTTCAGATTTCACACTTGAGGAGGAGTTAGGAGCCGAGGAGCCCACCCATTAGAAGACTCCGCTTGACGGGGATGTGGATCCCGAGGTGGACGCTTAGAGCGACACTTTTATTTTGTTCTAGACTAGATTATGCTTAGAATATCCTTTTGAACTCTTGTTCATTTCTGTTATTTCCGCTGCGTTATATTATTACATTTTGGAGATGTAAAGGCCAAGATTAGACCTATTAATTTGGGATGATAGTGTGGATATGACATATGATGAATGCAAGTTTATTTTATGATAGAAAAATGGACCCGGTGTGGTCAATAGTTATGCATATGTGGACCCGGTGTGGTCAATTGTAATATAATTGTACAGGTTGTGTTTTGGGTAGAGCTCCCCGTACAAAGGAGACTCTGCCCAAATTTTGTTAAAATATGAATGGTTGATGAATGAAACTTTCGTCGTGATGAATTTTACTTAATGCTCTCATACGGTAAATGGTTTTTAGAATGTAATGTCACCCACGGGGGTTTTGGGGGCGTTACAATTGCCCACATTACAACCCTGAGAAAGTCCTTTTTCATTCCAAAAGTCATACATATGTATTAATCCTATTAATCCAAAAAGGGAGAATGTTGATAATATGTCTAATGTAGTATTAATATCCTTTCATGAGATTATGGCAAATTCAAATTTTATTCAAATAATCGCTCTTTTGATCAATTACATGTGAAAATATTTGTTTTGTTAACAATATTTGAATCACATGTAATTGTTGACGGAATAGTCACTATAACGTATGTGTATTCTTTGCTAAGTGTATTCCACGCAAGAATTGACATCAAGACTGCCATGAAAGATGGCAATCTTTCTTAAATGATTTTTTGAAATAAAGAAATCATTACACACACACACACAAGTATTTACAAAAATATATGGATAATGTTAAAACTAACGTGTGTTACTCTTATAGTGATTAGAAAAAGGAAGTATTCTAAACAATGTAGAAGAATATTGATTTAACTTTATTTGTGAAAAATATGAATTATGAACTCCTAACTATCGAAGTTTATAGGAAGCTTCGTTGGAAACCTTCACGAGACAAAACTCTTCCACTGGGGATCACCTAGGGGTTTAACGGCTTGTTGCAAATGCTAAATGCAATCGTGAAAAAATCTACGAAAGTGATTTTATTTTACTTGTATTTCATTTGATTTGATTTTATCTTTATTTACTAGGGATTAGTAAAATTTAAGTTAGGGAGTGCAATTAACCCTAATTAGTATGTAAATTAAAATAGGTAAACAAGTTAATTTTGTAAGATAAAAAAATTAAAAACTGTTAATTAGGGTTTGTGCGTAAGCTAGGGTTTTATGTGTGTAATGTCAAACATTGCAGGGTTTTTGTGCGGAATGACCAGAAACCAAGAGGAGCAATCTATCAAAGCTTGAAACAACAAAAGAGGCAAATGTAATTCAAATAATGGAACATGGAAGAACATCATGGAACCTCCACCACTTTTCCAACAAACTAGCACTGTTTGAACGGTGGCTTTAAGCGGTTTGAGTTGATCCTCCATGTCCTGCTTCCACTTTTGCTTATATATATGAGTGTGTGTGAATCTTTATCTTCACAAACTGGCTAAGAGGGGAGCTCTAGGGAGAATTCAAGAAACAAAAAAGAGAGAGAGTCATAGAAAAATTCAAGATCCGGTCCGACCCACTCTCCAGCTATAACTCTATTATTTCTACATTTCAGTTATGTCTTTCTACTTGGATAGTTGAACTTCCACCACCTTTGTGTCTTAAATGATATTAAGGGTGGTTGTATTTCACTTATTCTTTGCGAAAGAAATGTCAGTGTTTGTAATTTACTTAGTATTGTAATGAGAATTACCCACACGTCTTGCTTGTTTACAGCAATGGGGTGTGAGTAGTTTACTTATACCCTTCAGTTAGGGGTAAACATATATATATTATTGGTTAAATTATGGAAATGCCAATGTCGAATTATGCTTTATTGATATATGTATATACATATCTAGGTTTTACATATCTATATATACATATCTAGGCTTCAAAATCTGCACTAGGTTTTACATCTTCACTTCACATGTAAGGAGTGTAAAATTTCACAAGGTTTTCAATAATAAAGATATCTATTGGTGCTTCTAAGAATAAGTTTAAACAAAAATATTAAGATAATGCACAAGTAAGATATGAAAATCCCGCGTGATCAGATTAAGACTATTCTTACAAGGCATTAAAATATTAACTTAATGGAATCGTGAATTATATGAACTATTTTTCCTAACTCTAATAATATAAATTCTAAAATTAACAAGAATAAACTTAAACACACTTAAATTCAAAACGAACTAGTCCAAAACATACATAAATTAAAGACAAATAAGTTTAAAGCAAACAAACAAGTGAAACACTTAATTTAAAGTTCAAGTGCATAAGTAAAAGGGCATAATTTAAAAAGCTAAGTGAAAGATTGCAAAGTTTTTATGTAGAATCTTCAGTCTTTTAAGAAGTAGATGGTCCTCCTCCAAAACATTCTTTCAGTAGTCTTAAGATTTCAACTTGATTTTGTTCATAGTTAGTCATACGTTGATTTATCTGGTTGATGCTGGTACCAAGATGGTTGACGGTGTTCTCTAATCCTTGTAGAATTTGTTTGTCAGTTCTGTCATCCATTAGTACATATGGTTGCTCCTCTTGTGCCTGCTGCTGTTCTGGTGGGATGAATTCTTTAGGAGGTTGGAATGGTTCCTCTTGTGGTGGAGGTGGTATTTCATGTTACTCCTCTAGCTGTCCTCCATGACACTTTCTCAATGAAGTGTTATCTAATGGCCCAAAATGGTCAACTTTCTTCCATGTCAGATCAATGATCACACCTTTGTCCCTGCACAATTGAGAAACTAACATAGCATAGGGGAGTGAGGGTCTTTTTCTATCCACAATAAGTACCATTTGATCCATAATTAAGTTCGGCAAATTAATTATGTGTCCCATCCCAAATTCATATAAGAAATAAGCTTACTCAATATAGATTTTATTTTTCTAGGCTCGGGGCAGTAATGTATGTAAAACCCGGTAAATTTAAACTTTTGTAAATAAGGGCAAAATGGTAATTTTATCTCTATAGTACGGGTTAAAAACTTAAATTTTTCTAGATATCGGATGATGAAATAGACCTCACCATTGGATTCGTCTCGCGAAATCTAGTTACCACGTCAAATTTCATCGAATTCTGAGAGAGTTGGATTTTTTGTGTTTTACGAGGCAGTCGAGTCTTGGGTGAACCAAAAACGGAATTTTTAATAAAATTTAAAAAGTTCAAAAATAATTTAAGACAAGTTAAAATAAAAATATTTTGAACTTGAACTAGGGCGAAATTAAATCGTTTCGGGACGAAAACAGACCCGGGAAAAAGAGGTTGTGTGGCACAATGTAAGCCAAGTAAATGAAGGGTATAAATAGGGGGAAAAATTAGATTTTTTCCCCATTCTTCAGCCGGTTTAACGTGAGGAAAGAGGAGAGGGAAGCAAGAGAAGTTCTCCACCTTCTCTCTACGATCTAGGAGGCTACGGTGCTCAAATCCACTTGGGGCAAGAACAAAAGTCGGTCTCCTCGTCGAGGGCTACACGACCACACCAAAAATGAGGGATTTCACCAAATTTTCAAAACCAAACTTGGTGGAATCAAGGGCTTGGGGCGAGAATTTGAGTCTTAAGGGCTTCTACCAAGTGGGTTTACGCTTCAAGAGGTAAGATTTCTTCTTACTTGGGTTTATTTTACAACCTAGAGTGTTATATGTAGTGGGTAGATGAATAGCTATATATATCACTTGTCCATGGTGGTGAAATTGATGGAATTGGGTGATTGGTGAATTGGGTATGTGAATTTGACCTAATTTGAGTAAAATTCCTAGATTGGAATTGGTGGGTTGCAATTATTGTGTAATTCTATAGAAAATGGGCATTATGTGGACATGCTATATGTTTATATAATGCTTTGTGAATGAGGTGGAAATTCTTGTGTGATAACATGAATGGTTGCCTTGAAGGTGTTTGCCAAAATGCCTATGTGTGGATTGAGTTGTTATGATATGATGATATATAATATCTTAGAAAATGTGTTGGAAAGGAATGTTAGTATGTGCTCATTGAGATATTGACATTGTGATGATTTATGGAATTTATATGCTTATGATATGAATTTCAATGGAACATGTAGACACGTGGTTTAAAATTATTCATATGACATTCATTACATGTGAGCATGATGTTGAAATTGCAATGATGCATTACATTGCATATGCACGTAGACATCGCATTTTATGGGTGTGGGTGCATGGTTGGCATCAAACACCACGTAGGTGGATGATGGGTGGGCTCAAAAAAGTTGGATTGAATATCCGACTGAATCGCACGGTTGTATGAAAAAGAATTGGGTTGAGGTAACATGAAGGGCTAGACTATCCCTCGGGTGAGAGACCCGGTAATTGGAAATGCGCTTTCATTGGTATTAGAGCCCATAAAGTGTGTCGGTGTACGCGGAACCGTTGGTGAAAGTCCATAAATTCCCTGTTGGTTGGGTGATCGTTGGTGTAAGTCCATAAATACCCACCCCAAGAAAGACCTAAAGATTTTTAGTTAGCCATTGGGTGTGTAGCACAAATGGCGGGGGCTTGGAAAACCCGATTTTGATACTCACTGCATTGTATGGGGTGAAGGTAAATAGCCAGAGCTAGAAAAGCTCAATTTTATACACATTGGCATTGCAAGTGTTGTGGAGCCGAGAAGGGTTCGGGTAAATTGCATGAATGGGCATCATCTCAATTCATGGCATGGTATGTTAGATTTCAACCTTGACTTGCTTAAGTGTTCATTGGAATGATTGTTATTGCTAAATGTTGCATGTGAACATTGTATATGCACTTAGGTTGGGGAGTAGCCATTGTAGGAAATACTCTATTGGGCGTTGGCTCACCCTGTACGGGAAATATTTAAGGTACGGAGCATATTCCGGTGGATGACACACATTCGGGGCCTCAAAGGTGAAGAAGAGCCAGGTTGTGGCTCTTGAACTGAGTTTATGTAAAACTTTTAGTTTAAATTCCATTTTGGCATGTAAATTGTATGGAATGGGTTGTAATAGACTTGTATGAATCATGTATAATGTAGAAAATTATATTGTACATGTTGGGAATGAGTTTGGAAGTGTTTTGGATGAATTGGAAATAAAAAATAGGTGAAACAGGCAATTCTGGACAAAACCTTCTGGAAGGTCAAAACAAACCTTCCGAAAGTTTTGGACAAAGACAAGGAAATACTGGGACAATGGGTGAAACCTTCCGGAAGGTCTTCACATTTTTCTAAAATAAAATTGGGTAAAATAAAATTTTATCTTGAAAAGGGTTGTGTATTAGACTCAATGTGATCCATGGAATTGGGTGTTAAGTGGGCATGTTGTGTGTTTATTTTATGCCTTGGAAATTAAGTGTGTTGTTAGAAATGAAGTGTTGACGTATGCTTATTGATATGTCGACATTGAGATGAAATTGGTGATAAATTATATGATATATGTATACATGTGGTTAAATTTGCTCATATGACAATCATTACATGTGGGCATGACATTGAAATAGCAATGGTGCATTACATTGCATATACACGGAGACATCGCATTTTATGGGTGTAGGTGCACGGTTAGCATCCAACACCACGTAGGTGGATGATGGGTAGGCTCGGAAAAGTTGGATTGAATATCCGGCTGAGTTACACGGTTGCATGAAAAGGAATTGGGTCGAGGTTAGTAAGAAGGGCTAGACTATCCCTCGGGTGAGAGGCCCAGTGTTTGGATACGCACTTTCGTTGGTATAAGAGCCCATAAAGTGTGTCAGTATACGCGGAACCATTGGTGGAAGTCCATGAATTCCGTGTCGGTTGGGTGACCGTTGGTGTAAATCCATAAATACCCACCCCAAGAAAGACCTAGAGGTTTTAAGTAGTAATTGGGTGTGTAAAACCAATGGCGGGGGCTTGGAAAGCCCAATTTTGACACTCATGGCATAGTATGGGGGAGGGTAAATGGCCGGAGCTAGAAAAGCCCGGTCTTATACACATAGGCTTTGCATGTGTTGTGGAGCCGGGAAGGGCTCGGGTAAATTGCATGAATGGGCATCATCTCAATTCATGGCATGGTATGTTAGATTCCAACCTTGATTTGCTTAAGTGTTGGTTGAAATGATTGTTGTTGTCAAATGTTGCATGTGAACATTGCATATGCACTTAGGCTGGGGAGTAGCCTCTGTAGGAAACATTCTACTAAGCGTTCGCTCACCCTCTACGGGAAACATTTTAGATGCGGGATTCATACCGGTGGAGGACTCACATTCAGGGCCTCAATGATGAAGAAAAGTCAATTTGTGGCTTTTGAAAGAAAGTTTTTGTAAAACTTTTGTAAAATTCCATTTTGAGCATGTAATTGTGTAAATGGGCTTGTAATCATATGGAATTAATTGTAATAGAACTGGTATGTATCAAGTCTTATGTGAAAAACAGTACTTTACATGTTTGGGATGTTTGTGGAAAGGTTTGGAATGAATTGGAAATGAAAAATAGGTGAAACAGAAAATTTTGGGTAAAACCTTCTAGAAGGTCTAGACAAAACCTTCCGAAAGGTTTTGACAGACAAGGAAAATTGTCGAACAGTGGGTGAAACTTTCCAGAAGGTCGATTCTAACCTTCTGGAAAGTCTTCATATTCTTAATAAAATACGGAATCTAGTGTGCAACTTCTTCCGAAAGGTTTGAACCCACCTTTCGAAAAATTGACACATCTTTCTTCAGGATAGGATTCTAGTAAGCAAAATTTTCCAGAAGGTTTAGGAAGACCTATCGGAAGGTTGATGAAAAATATCTAAAGGAACTTTTCTAGTAAGTAAAACCTTTCGAAAGGTTGAGCAAAACCTTCTGGAAGGTTTTCCAAAAATCTGAAATTTTAAGAATGTATTGCCATGCTTTTGGCCTATGTGTTCTTTGGTTCCAATGACACAAATGGACCTTAAATGAGATACATTGGAGTATATAGAACCTTGATGGGATTAAATGATTAAAGAAAACACGATCGTCCTGTGGGTTGTAATCCTGGTTACAGGGATGTGATAGACGTGATGCTGGAATGGGCAACAATCACAAGTAATTTCGCCAGCTGATGGGTGATCAACGGGTTAACAAAGGACCCCCGGATTTTGGGGCGTCACAACTTGATATCAGAGCTTAGGTATACGATTTATCTAGGGCTTGATGGGGCATGGGTCTAGACCATTGCATTCATTATTCATTTCATGTTCTGTGCTATATGTTATGTGAATGAAATACATGGTGAAATGTATGTGGGAAAAGTGACACTAAGGTTAGAAAACATAACCTTGGGGGTCAGAAAACAAGAGAAGAAAATAGTTCATAGTGTAAAAGGTGTACTACTGGGGGGACATAAGCTCTACTAGGGAGATAAGAAGATGAACCTTGAAATTTCAAACTTGGTCCCTATTTCGGGATACTAAATGAATGCCCTATTTCTATCTGGCATGTGTGTAGATGGCTAGTAGAGGAAGAGGACGCCGAGGTGGTGGGTAGAATAACAACCAACCACCACCGGCCATTGACCAACAAGCCTTCATAGAGGCTATTGGTACGGCGGCTGCCACCAATGCACAGGCTAGTGCAAATGTGGGGCAAGGAGGCCTGAGCAACCTCCAAAAGTTCAAAGCACATAAACCTCCAGTATTCAAGGGAGGGGCGGACCCGATGGTAGCCGACCATTGGTTCCGGCAAGTTGACAAAGTCTCAGAGGCAATGGAGATCACCTCCGATGCCTCGAAGATAAGGATAGCTGCATTCTAGCTAGAGGGAGAGACCCAATTATGCTGGGATTGGGTGAAGGATGCAAAGGACTTAGCGACCATGACATGGGGAGAGTTCCGTGGACTCTTAATGGGTAAATATTTTCGGGGGCTACTCGTAATGCAAAGGCCAGGGAATTCTTGAAGTTGAAACAAGTAACCATGACGGTGATGGAGTATGTGGCTAAATTCACCGAATTAGCCCGTTTTGTAGATGACTATGTGGCCACGGATATGGCCAAGGTAAGAAGGTTTGAGGATGGTTTGAAATTATCCATCTAGGGGAAAATTGTGGGTCTCCTCATACAAAACTTGGACTTGATGGTCAACACAGCTATGACCATTGAGAGAGAGATTGATCATGCAAGAAGCATCCGAGAGTCGGGTGCCAAGGACAAGAAGAAAGAGGGCCAATCCTCTTCTTCTAGCTCATAAAATAGGCAGAGGACTTTTCCTCCGGAAGGACAGAGCCGTAGCTATTAGGGCCAAGGGCAAGGTCGATCCTCCCATGGCAAAGCTCGGGGGCTACATATTAGGCAGGTCAGAGGACATGCTTCCATTGCCACCAACTAGTTCATATGAAGCGGGATTGCCTACAGAGGCAGAGGGACCCAGAGTTATGGGACGTCTTAGTTCCAGTCATCAGTGGGGTAGCCACAAACGCACTACATTCCTTCGTACCCCACCATTGGCCAGGGATGTAAAATCCCGGTAGATTTAAACTTTTATGAATAAAGGGTAAAATGGTAAATTGTCACCATGATTCGGGTTGTAAATCTGAAATTTTTTGTAACTCGGATGACAAAACGGACCTCACCGTTGGATTCGTCTCGCGAAATCGAGTTACCACGTCAATTTTCGTCGAATTCTGAGATAGTCAAATTTTTCACGTTTTACGGAGCGATTGGGCTTCGGGTGACCCTGTACACGAATTTTTTTATAAAATTTTAAATTTTGGGCAATAAAATAAGATAAATTGAAATAAAAATATTTTAGATTTAAACCGGGGCGAGATTTAATTGTTCGGGATAAAAACGGACCCGGAATTAAAAATGGACATGTGGCCAATTGTGGGCCAAGTGTTCTAAAGTATAAATAGGGGGAAAAATCAGATTTTTCCCCCATTGTTCAGCATCCTCTTCAGCCGATAGAAAAGAGAGGGAAAGGAGAGGGAAAGCTTCAACTTCTCTCTATGATCTACATAATTCTAGTGCTCAAATCCGCTTGGACCAAGAACAAAGATCGTTCTCCTCGTCAAGGGCTACGTCTACGTACCAAAAGAAAGTGCTTTCACCGAATAATCAAAGGAAGAATTTTTGGAGATCAAAGCTTTTGGGTTGGTTTTGGTGTTTTAGGGGTTTTCTACACTCCTAAGAGGTAGGGGTTATTCCTACTTTGGATTATTCTTACCTTAGGTGTTGCTAGACTAAGGGTGAAAATTATGTATATGCATATGTATTGTTATACATATATGTCTATGGGTATGAAAGTGAAAAAAATTAGCATAGGAATAGCTTAGGCTAGCTTCTAGCTTGAATTTGGTATATGGAGGTTCCATGTGATTATTTTGTAACTTGGTGAAAACTTAAGGCATGCTATGTGTTTTATAAACTATGCCTTGGAATGTGTTATGTGAATACATGATTTGAATGACTATAAGATGTTTGATAAAATGCCCTAGTGAAATTGAGTGTGTTACTTGCATGATGCTATGTTATAACATGCTTGGGTGATTGTGAAATCATATGCTTAGGATATGGTTTTTGGATGAAGAGAGTTATTGACATATGCATGAAATGATATATTGAGCATAATGAGATATGGTAGTTATATACTTATGATACAATTGCATTGATGTATGAAAATGTTTATATGTTTGTCATAAGCATATTGAGCATTATTTTGTGTGCAATGGAACATCACATTGCATTTGCACGGAAGTGTCTCATTACATGGGTGAGTGCATGTTTGACGTCAATACCACACTTGGTGATTGACGGAAGGCTTGGGAGAGTTGGGTCGAGGACTTAGCTAAGCCGCTTGGTTGCATGATGAATTGGGTTGGGGTAGCAAGAAGAGGCATGACGACCTCTCGGGTGCAAGACCCGGTGATTGGGCTACGCACTCCCTTGGCTCGGCCCATAAAGTGTGTGGGTGTATTCGGAACCCTCGGTCGAAGTCCGTAAATTTCGTGTGGGTTGGAGGCCCTTGGTGTAAGTCCATGAACATCCACCCCTATACAAGACCCTGGAGTGATTAACGCCATTGTGTGTAACATAAATGGTGGTTTCGACTAAATTGACACTTGCATGTGTTGGGGAGCCGGAGAGAGCTCGGAATAAAGTTGCATGGGTGAGTGTCACTTCATTCCATGGCATAGCATTGTTGCATTCCATCATAGGATGCAAAAGTGTGAGAAATGCTTGGTTGTATGTTTGTGTGATGATTACATGAGCATGTGCATCTAGGGGAAGAGTAACCTCTATAGGTTTATCTCTATTGGGCGTTGTGCTCACCCTATACGGGAAACAATTTCAGGTACGGGACACGTTCCGGTGGATGGCTCTCATTCGGGGGCTCTTGGTTGAAGAAAAGCCGGGTTGTGGCTTTTGAATTTAGTTTTTGTAAAACTTTTGGTTAATTTCCATTTTGGCATGTAAAAGTATGGAAATAGTTGTATTAGAACTTGTATTGACTATATTTGGTATCAAATAGATGTTGTATAAGTTTTGGATAACCTTGGATTGATTTGGGGTTGAAATCATACACAGAAATTTCAGACACTGCTTAGTGTTTGAGCCATAACTTTTTATTGTGACGTCCAAATGATCTGAAATTTTTACAGTAGGTAGTAGACACCTAGGGCTACAAAAGTTTTTTATGAAATTTTCTCAATTCCACTTCTAAACAGGTCAAAACCGCACTGGAAGTTGCAGCAGAACAGAAACTGCATTTTCTGTTCGAACGTAAAGTGACGTTCGAATGGTGTGAGTTTTGAACAGCAAAACCAGCAGAGAACCAAATGTACTGGGAGCTACCTATTTTTCAAAACCAAGGGACGTTCGAATGTGAATAGTGCTGTTCGAACGGTGACTCTAAAACCGAAATTTTTCAAACTATGCACTAAGCTTCCAGGCTTGGATTTCTTTGATTTAAAGAACACCAATGGACTTGGATTTCTCTAGTTCCAAGGATACAAATGGACACTAATTGAGGTATATTGAGGCTTATTAGACCTTGGTGGATTTAAATGATAACTATTACATATATGCACTAATGTTAAAGTAACCTTGCATGTTTTGCTATAAATATGGATAATTGGACCCGGTGTGGTCAATGTTTACTTATAAATGGACCCGGTGCGGTCATTGTTTATATTGGGCCTCAGATGGGTCATGTGAGTTATGTTGCACAGGTTGGGTATTGGGTAGAGTTCCCTGTACAAAGGAGACTCTGCCCAAATTTTGTTAAGTTATGGACCTCGGTAAATGGGACATAACGGTGTGATATCGAGTCACTCGGTATTTACGGGTATTCCGCGGGTTGATGGGTAATCAACGGACCCCCGGATTTTGGGGTGTCACAGTTTGGTATCAGAGCCTAGGTATGCGAATTACCTAGGGCTTGGTTGGGCATGGGTCTAGACCATTACATTCCATATGCATTTCATGTTAAGTTCTCTACTTACTATATGCTATGTGCTACTTGTTATGTGAATTATATGCATGGTAGAATGTATATGGAAAGGAGAAACACTAGGGTTAGAAAACTCAAGATTATGTTTTAATGTGTAAATGTTTACTAGTAGGTGGCACACGCACTACTAGTAAAACAAGGAGGAAAAAAAAAATCGTCAAGTTTAAATACTTGATGCCTAACTTGGGATATTAAGTAACTGATCTATTGCTATCTTATGTGTGTGTAGATGGAAAATAGAGGAAGAGGAAGAGGACGTGGCCGAGGCCGAGGCGGTGGCCGAAACAACAACCAACCACTTCCGGCCTTTGATCACCAAGCCTTTGTAGAGGCTATTGGTGAGGCAGCGGCGACGATTGCACAGGCTAGTGCTACAGCCGCTACCATTGCACAGACTGGTGCAAATATGGGACACGGAGGCTCGAGTAACCTCCAGAGGTTCAAAGCCCATAATCCTCCGGTCTTTTTGGGAGGGGCGGATCCAATGGTAGCCGATCGTTGGATTCGACAAGTGGAGAAGATCTTGAGTGCTATGGAGATCACTTCCGATGCCACCAAGATAACTTTGGCAACTTTTCAGCTGGAGGGAGAGTCCCAGCTATGGTGGGATTGGGTCAAGACCTCAAAGAACTTGGAGATAATGACTTGGGTAGAGTTCAAGGAACTCTTTATGGGAAAGTATTTCCCGGCGACCGCTCGACACGCTAAGGCCAAGGAGTTCCTAGAATTGAAGCAGGGGACTATGAGTGTGCTAGAATACGTGGCCAAATTCACTGAGTTGGCCCGTTTTGCTGATGATTATGTGGCCTCAGACAGGGCCAAAGTACAGAAGTTTGAGGATGGACTGAAGTTGTCTATTCGAGGCAAGATTGTGGGACTTCTCCTGCAAGACCTTGATTTGATGGTCAAGACTGCAATGACTATCGAGAGAGAGGTGGAGGACGCGCGCAACATCCGGGAAGCGGGTGTTAAGGACAAAAGGAAGGAGGGTCAATCATCTTCTTCAGGTGCAGGAAAGAGGCAAAGGACTTCTATTCCACAAGGGTCTCAGGGGCAGAGCCGCGGCTATCAAGGCCAAGGCCAGGGCCGATTCTCTCAAGGTGGGGGAAACTTCAGGACCACCTTCCAGACGGGTCAGAAGACTTGCTATTTTTGTCACCAGCCGGGTCACATCAGAAAGGAGTGTCCTCAACGGCAGGGATCCCAGAGCTATGGGACATCCCAATCCCAGCCTTCTGTGGGCCAGTCGCAGATACAGAGTGTTCCTCCTTACCCCACTATGGGTCAAAGGAGTCAGTACCAATCTCAGGGTGCTGCACAAGTGCCTACTACTTCACGAGCAGGGACTTCACAAACAGGCCAGATAGGCCAGGGCATGGGTCGAGGTCGAGGCTCACAAGCCGGGACATCGGGAACCCAAGGGCGTGTTTATGCCATGGTGCCACAGACTGAGTCGACAGATCCGTCGGTAATACAGGGTACATTTCTACTCTCTCGCTTATGGGCAAGGGTATTATTTGACTCTGGTGCATCTCATTCTTTTATTGCTGCATCTTGTGTGAAAGATTTGGGCTTAGAGGTTGAGACCTTAGAGGAACCGGTACATGTGAGTTCTCCCCTAGGAGCTAGGGTGAGAGTTGATCAGATATGTCGGGACTGTGAATTAGAGATCTCGGGGATTCTACTCACTGTAGACCTTAGGGTCATGGACATGTCGGAGTTTGATGTGATCCTCGGGATGGATTGGTTGGCAGCACATCGGGTTGTCATTGATTGTGATAGGAAGAGGGTCACGGCGTATACGCCTGATGGTATTTGTTTCAAGTTCCAAGGGGAAAAGCACGATGCTTTACCCCAAGCCGTGTATGACTCACGATGGCACGGACAGTTGATGGGATGGCTTGCGAGCCTTACTTTGGAGGATGAGGTGAGACAGGAGTTGGGTCTACCTCGGGTGGTATGTGAGTACGAGGATGTATTTCCGGATGAACTACCGGGATTACCTCCCCATCGGGATATGGACTTCAGTATCGAATTACATTCGGGTACATCGCCTATCTCCATGACTCCGCATAGGATGGCGCCTGCCGAGTTGCAAGAACTCAAGGTCCAATTGCAGGAATTGTTGGACAAGGGGTTCATTAGACCGAGTACCTCACCTTGGGGCGCTCCGGTGTTATTTGCAAAGAAGAAGGACAAGACCCTTCGATTGTGTGTAGATTATCGGCAGTTAAATCGGGTTACTATCAAGAATAGGTACCCTTTGCCGAGAATTGATGACTTGTTTGATCAGCTGAGAGGGGCAAGGGTATACTCCAAGATAGATCTTCGCACCGGTTACCATCAGTTGAGGGTTAGGGAGGCAGATATCCCTAAGACGGCGTTCAGAACGCGATATGGGCATTTCGAGTTCACAGTGATGCCATTCGGATTGACGAATGCCCCGGCGGCATTTATGGATCTCATGCATAGGGTTTTTCAACCCTATTTGGATCAGTTTGTTGTGGTTTTTGTGGACGACATCCTGATCTACTCCAAGTCTGAGGAGGAGCATGAGGGTCACTTGAGGATTGTTCTCCAGACCTTGAGAGACCATCAGTTGTACGCTAAATTCAGCAAGTGTGAATTTTGGCTTACGGAGGTGAAATTTTTGGGACACGTGGTGTCGGCTTCGGGTGTATCTGTGGACCCGGAGAAGGTTGAGGCAGTTATGAATTGGGAGAGGCCGAAGTCAGTCTTCGAGATACGCAGTTTCTTGGGATTGGCAGGGTACTATCGGAGGTTCATTGAGGACTTCTCTCGACTAGCTGCTCCTATGACCAAGTTGACCCGAAAAGAGGTCAAGTTTGAGTGGAATGACGCTTGTGAGAAGGCATTCCAAGAGTTGAAGAGGAGGCTTACATCAGCTCCTATTCTGATAGTTCCGGAAAGGGGACAGAAGTATACGGTATACTGTGATGCCTCCAAGGACGGACTTGGATGCGTCTTGATGCAGTCCGGGAGAGTGGTAGCTTATGGTTCTCGGCAGTTAAAGAACCACGAGCAGAGTTACCCCACACATGATATGGAGTTGGCAGCCATTGTCTTTGCCTTGAAGGCTTGGCGCCATTATCTATACGGTGAGCAGTTCGAGGTATTTTCAGATCACAAAAGTTTGAAGTACATCTTTACACAGCGGGACCTCAACATGAGGCAACGCAGGTGGATGGAGTTTCTGGAGGATTATGACTTCACCTTGCATTACCATCCCGGTAAGGCAAATGTGGTGGCTGATGCACTCAGTCGGAAACCACGGGGAATCCTGGCTAGAGTGGCTTCCCGAGAGTGGCAGATGCTCGAGACTGTGGGACAGTTCGGGCTATGTTATATGGGTCAGGCTCAGGGTATTTTGGGGAGTTTGATAGCTACGCCTTCCCTACTGAGCAGGGTTATTGAGTCCCAGAGTCAGGACACAGAGCTATTGTCTATCCGGGACCGTGTACAGGCAGGTACAGGTGACGAGGGCTGGGCCATTCACTCGGATGGTAGTCTTCGGTATCGAGGAAGGGTTGCGGTTCCTCAGTTGGCGGATCTGAAAGAGGAGATCCTTAGGGAGTTTCATTGCTCCCGTTTTGCGGTTCATCCAGGGGGCACAAAGATGTATCATGATCTTCGTCGCCAGTATTATTGGAATGGGATGAAGCGGCAAGTTGGTAATTTTGTTAGTAGATGTCTCACGTGTCAGCAAGTGAAGGCTGAACACCAGAGACCAGCAGGGTTACTCCAGCCATTGGAGGTAGCTGAGTGGAAGTGGGAACATGTTACGATGGATTTTGTGACTCACTTGCCACGGACATCACGGGGACATGACGCGGTATGGGTGATAGTGGACCGGCTTACTAAGTCGGCACACCTTTTGGCCGTACGGATGACCTTCACACTGGAGGAATTTTGTAGGTTATATATACGGGAGATTGTCCGGTTGCATGGGGTACCCGTATCTATAGTATCGGATCGGGATCCCAGGTTTACGGCTCATTTTTGGGAGAGTTTTCAACGAGCCATGGGGACACAACTGATGATGAGCACTGCTTTTCATCCCCAGACGGACGGTCAGTCTGAGAGAACCATTCAGACATTAGAAGACATGTTACGGGCATGTGTCCTAGATCTTAAGGGTAGCTGGGAAGATCATTTACCCTTGGTAGAGTTCGCCTATAACAATAGTTATCAGGCGAGTATACAGATGGCACCTATGAGGCACTATATGGGAGGCCATGTCGATCTCCGATTTGTTGGACAGAAGTTGGAGAGAGACTTGTTACGGGTCCGGACTTGGTTAGAGACACCTCAGAGAAGGTGGGCTTGATACGGAAGCGTCTTCTCACGGCTCAGAGCCGGCAAAAGAGCTACGCTGACAGACGGCGACGACCTCTGAGTTTGAGGTGGGAGATCATGTCTTCTTGAAGGTGATGCCTACGAGAGGAGTGGTCAGGTTCGGCAAGCGGGAAAGCTGTCGCCAAGGTACATTGGGCCCTTCGAAGTACTCGAGAGGGTGGGTGCAGTTGCTTATCGGTTGGCGTTACCGCCAAATCTATCGGGTGTTCACGCGGTATTCCATGTCTCTATGCTCCGGAAGTATATCCCAGATCCGACTCATGTGGTAGATTGGGGCGAGCTTGTTGTTGATGTGGATGGGACCTTTGAGGAGGGACCGGTGCGCATCATGGATAGCAGGGAGCAGGTTTTGCGGGGCAAGACTGTAAGGCTAGTAAAGGTGCTGTGGCAGCACCGAGGAGTGGAGGAGGCGACATGGGAGCGTGTGAGGACACCATCCGTACCAATTACCCATTTTTGTTCGAGGATGGAGGTACATGTTTAAAATTTTAAGTATGAGGTTACTTATTGCATATGCATGTGTCTAAGTGTGCATGTGTGTGAGAATTTCGGGGACGAAATTCTTCTAAGGGGGGGAGAATGTAAAATCCGGTAGATTTAAACTTTTATGAATAAAGGGTAAAATGGTAAATTGTCACCATGATTCGGGTTGTAAATCTGAAATTTTTTGTAACTCGGATGACAAAACGGACCTCACCGTTGGATTCGTCTCGCGAAATCGAGTTACCACGTCAATTTTCGTCGAATTCTGAGATAGTCAAATTTTTCACGTTTTACGGAGCGATCGGGCTTCGGGTGACCCTGTACACGAATTTTTTTATAAAATTTTAAATTTTGGGCAATAAAATAAGATAAATTGAAATAAAAATATTTTAGATTTAAACCGGGGCGAGATTTAATTGTTCGGGACAAAAACGGACCCGGAATTAAAAATGGACATGTGGCCAATTGTGGGCCAAGTGTTCTAAAGTATAAATAGGGGGAAAAATCAGATTTTTCCCCCATTGTTCAGCATCCTCTTCAGCCGATAGAAAAGAGGGGAAAGGAGAGGGAAAGCTTCAACTTCTCTCTATGATCTACATAATTCTAGTGCTCAAATCCGCTTGGACCAAGAACAAAGATCGTTCTCCTCGTCAAGGGCTACGTCTACGTACCAAAAGAAAGTGCTTTCACCGAATAATCAAAGGAAGAATTTTTGGAGATCAAAGCTTTTGGGTTGGTTTTGGTGTTTTAGGGGTTTTCTACACTCCTAAGAGGTAGGGGGTTATTCCTACTTTGGATTATTCTTACCTTAGGTGTTGCTAGACTAAGGGTGAAAATTATGTATATGCATATGTATTGTTATACATATATGTCTATGGGTATGAAAGTGAAAAAAAATAGCATAGGAATAGCTTAGGCTAGCTTCTAGCTTGAATTTGGTATATGGAGGAGGTTCCATGTGATTATTTTGTAACTTGGTGAAAACTTAAGGCATGCTATGTGTTTTATAAACTATGCCTTGGAATGTGTTATGTGAATACATGACTTGAATGACTATAAGATGTTTGATAAAATGCCCTAGTGAAATTGAGTGTGTTACTTGCATGATGCTATGTTATAACATGCTTGGGTGATTGTGAAATCATATGCTTAGGATATGGTTTTTGGATGAAGAGTGTTTATTGACATATGCATGAAATGATATATTGAGCATAATGAGATATGGTAGTTATATTACTTATGATACAATTGCATTGATGTATGAAATGTTTATATGTTTGTCATAAGCATATTGAGCATTATTTTGTGTGCAATGGAACATCACATTGCATTTGCACGGAAGTGTCTCTTTACATGAGTGAGTGCATGTTTACGTCAATACCACACTTGGTGATTGACGGAAGGCTTGGGAGAGTTGGGTCGAGGACTTAGCTAAGCCGCTTGGTTGCATGATGAATTGGGGTTGGGGTAGCAAAGAAGAGCATGACGACCTCTCGGGTGCAAGACCCGGTGATTGGGCTACGCACTCCCTTGGCTCGGCCCATAAAGTGTGTGGGTGTATTCGGAACCCTCGGTCGAAGTCCGTATTTCGTGTGGGTTGGAGGCCCTTGGTGTAAGTCCATGAACATCCACCCCTATACAAGACCCTAGAGTGATTAACGCCATTGTGTGTAACATAAATGGTGGTTTTCGACTAAATTGACACTTGCATGTGTTGGGGAGCCGGAGAGAGCTCGGAATAAAGTTGCATGGGTGAGTGTCCACTTCATTCCATGGCATAGCATTGTTGCATTCCATCATAGGATGCATAAGTGTGAGAAATGCTTGGTTGTATGTTTGTGTGATGATTACATGAGCATGTGCATCTAGGGGAAGAGTAACCTCTATAGGTTTATCTCTATGGGCGTTGTGCTCACCCTATACTGGAAACAATTTCAGGTACGGGACACGTTCCGGTGGATGGCTCTCATTCGGGGGCTCTTGGTTGAAGAAAAGCCGGGTTGTGGCTTTTGAATTTAGTTTTTGTAAAACTTTTGGTTAATTTCCATTTTGGCATGTAAAAGTATGGAAATAGTGTGTATTAGAACTTGTATTGACTATATTTGGTATCAAATAGATGTTGTATAAGTTTTGGATAACCTTGGATTGATTTGA
>CAUOFW020000786.1:0-193954 GCA_963454935.2 Ilex paraguariensis
GAGGGGTATTTATACCTTAGAAGATCATGATTGCTGTCAGTGTGGTCAGTAGGTGATCATCAGGCACAGGTAGCGTGTGTAATCATTTGATGAGAAATGTCTTCTTTAATTGACTGCTCGGGTCCTGAGCAATTAATGGTGAGTCGTCGGGACGCCGACGGTACAATATGCTCCTTTCGGGAAGGATGCAATAAATGCTCTGTAATAGGAGCATTTATTGCCTTTCATATCCGAACCTTACCGCATTAAATGCGGTCTCGTCAACAGAAGGGTGTAATTAATTTGTTTGCTTTCCAAGTCGCGTGCCAGCAGCGGCATGCGGTTTGTCTGCTTCGGATGTGACATTATTTGCCACACGTCCATCCCTTATTGGCTGTTACGTCGGTATTCCAGCACGTTCTGACATTACTTGTGTAAGAAGAGCTCATGATGACTAGTCCATATTGGCATAGGCTGATGTCCAGTTTTGTCAGTAGCTTTTTCCGGGAGTAGGGGAAGCGTCCAGGATGGAGTGACCCTTGGTGCCGAGGAAAGGCTCACCTCGGGGGACCAAGGGGGTGGTGTGTTCCCGAGGTACATGGTGACCGAGGACACATGTCTTTGTATACTGTACCGAATATGTGATCCTATATGAGAGGTACCTCGGGGAGAGGAAGCTTTGCCGATGGTGCTTGAACCCGAGCAACATTGTTCTAGAAATCCCCGAGGACACGTGTCTTCATCATAGGCTTTTTCAGAAGAGTCCCATCAGTATTCATCTCCCCGTCCCCTTTGCTGGCTACTGCTCCTTGTTATTGATGGCTGCTGCTATTGATCTGTTTTGCTGTTGAAAACCCCTCCCCTGCCCACTGATTTGCTCCTTGTTTTGCTACCAAAAACCCCTCCCATTCCCCACTGTTTTGCTGCCAAAACCCCCTCCCTTTCCCCATTGATTTGCTGTTTATTTTGCTGCCAAAATTGTTATTAATTTTTAGTTAAATATGTGGTTAAATTAGTATTGATTTGTGGTTAAATTGTTATTAATTTTTGGTTAAAGATGTGGTCAAATTGATATTGACTTTTGGTTAAATAGGTAACTAATTTGCTATTGATTTTTGGGTTAAACAGGTAGTTAAATTACTATTGATTTGTGGTTAAATTGATACAATATATGGTTGAATCACTATTATCAATTGATTTTTGTTATTTGAAATGGATGAGTGTTAAATAGCTATTAAATTGTATTTATTTGAAATTTGATTAGAATTATATTTATAGTATGTTTTTGGATTGAATTACATGAATAATGTATATTTTGGGTTGAATTCTAGACATTATGTATGGAACTATTTGAACATGGATATTACTTCACCAATCTCTTGAACGACAGAACAAACTTAAATGAGTTTAACACTGAATCAGTAGACCAAATAGGTCATTCTTCACCAATATCACCTCAAATAGAATCTACTGCCAAAAAAGTTTAAGGCAACAACTTTACATTTGAGGAAGACTTAGTTTTAATCTCGATTTAGCTTAATATTAGCGTGGATGTCATGCATGAAAATTAGCAAAAATCTAAAACGTAATGGCGAAGGGTTTGGGAGTACTTCAACGAATAGAAACCTCAGTCAAATTGTAATCGCAATCAAATTTCTTTGATAAATCGTTGGTCGACAATTCAGCTAGCCACCTATAAATTTTGTGGCTCTGTTTGACCAAATTAAAATTTCTGAATCAAAGTAGTTTGATTGAGAAAAACAAGGTATATGTGCATTTTTAATTACGAGTGTAAAAATAAGGTATTTTTTTTATTTATGATACATAATATTATTGTACAATTTTTCAGATCCGTGATGCAAAGAAGGTGTACAAGGAACTTCATAAATGGTCTTTTCCATTTGAATACTATTGGAATGAGTTACGGTATCAACCAAAATGGATAGAGGATTCTCAGTCTAAAAAGCAAAAAACAAAAGGTAGTGCAACTCCTAGTAGCTCTAATCCTTCAACACTAGAGTCGATAAACAAAGGAGACAATAGTGGTTCACATGGGGCTTGGAGAGTCCAACTGGAAGGAAGGCTGTGAAAGAGCGAGTAAGAAAGTCAAAGAGCAGGCTTTCTATGAAGGGGATAATTTTCAACCTATTTAATGAAATTAGGGGTGCGACTTGGGCGGGCTAAGCCGAATTCAACCCGAGCCTAACATGAAAAAAAACAGGCCCTGGGTTAGAAGTTTTAATACTTGGATTGGTTCTAGGCAAAAAAATCCAAACTCGAATTAAATTTGGGCAAGGCTCAAGTTGAGGCCTTAACCTGAATATTAAAATCGATTTGAAACTGATCATGGTTGAACCCGAATATATATTAACTAGGGTTAATATTTATCTTCACTTTTCAGAGTTTCACTTCACTTCAAGTCTTCACCTCTGCGCTTGCATCACTCCCAGATCCCTCTCTCACTCATCACTCCTCCCTCTCTCTTCATTTGCTGCTCGCCCTTTATTTCAGATCACTTAAAAAAATCATATCTACACTTGAACAAATCAAATCTACACTTCAAAAAATCAACTCAAATTAAGTAACTCAAGTCCAACCCAATTTTTATCCTAAAATCACCCGAATTAAGTAACCTGAATTCAACTCGAGTCCGCTTGAATTAAACTCGGGTTGAGGTAGGATTATGATTAGGGTTAGAGTTGAAAATTATATACCTAGGGTTGAGATAAAGTTGACCTCTCAACCTGCTCAAATTGCACCCCCCCTATGTGAACTATTTGAAGAATTGAAAGAGGAGAAAAAGATGTTGACGGAGAAGAAAGTTGAATTTATGGAAAGATCATATCTTCAAGAAAAAGATAGCTCATGATAAAGAGCGGTTAACTATTAAACAAGAGAAACTAGCTCATGATAAAAAAAGATACAAATCAAGCAATTGAAGGAGGAAGAGAGAATAATGTTGATGGGCACGAGTGTCTTGCCTTCGTTCAAGCTGAATATTTTAAGTGTCGTCAAATGGAAATCATGGAAAAGAAAATATTGTTCTTTCTTATTCATAAACAACTTTTGAGTAGTAATACAACAAACAAGTAGTGTAACATTATGCATGCATAAATATTCATAGAAAATTGGCAGCATATTAGTGTCTAAAGCATTCCATGCATAATCCACAGGTGTTCGACTAGATCAGTTTGGAGTCTTGAATGAGTGTCTCTATCTCTAATGTGATGTTGAGTATGAATAAATTAGAGTAGTTTTAAACTCCGTTCGTATATTAATGTAGAATTAGGAATTTCATCCGATGCATTATAACTAAAGTCCATTTCATTACTGTCTCTCTCATTTTCGATAATCATGTTATGCAATATTATTCATACCTTCATAATATTTTTAAGTGCTTCAAGTTTTCAGAAACGTGTTAGTCCACGAACTATAGCAAATTGTGCTTGGAGCACTCCAAAAGCTCTCTCAACATCTTATATGGCTGACACTTGAACTTGTGCTAAATGTATTTGCTTATTACCTCTTAGAGATGGAATTGTTTTGACAAATGTGACCCACTTTGTACATATACCATCAGTAAGATAATATCTTATAGAATAATCGTTTTCATTGACGGAGTAATTGATCGGAAGAGCCCTACCTTCCGAAAGAAGAGTAAAAATATAAGAGCGTTCTAACACATTTATATCATTGTAGGATCCAGAAAACCCAAAAAAGACATGTCAAATCTGTCACGCCCCAAATTTCATAAAAATGTGATTAAAACAAATACTTTGTTTATTCTTAAAAAAAACATGTCAATTTGTTGTAAAAACATCTAGAAAAGTATCTCTTTAATTTAAATAAATTATTTTTTAGAAAATTTTGGTTGAATTTTCTTTGAAAATCGGGCATCCAGATAATTAGTAAGAGTTACCCGTGAGAGCATTGAGCATAATAATTATACCTAACTAGTCATTCACATCATATCAAACATATACATCCCTTCTCATGACATCCGCAAATAAATCATTATTGTTTAAAATCGAGGCAAAAAATGGAGGTCCACGAAGTCCTCCCAAACCTAGGTTACAATCTAATTATCCAAAATTATTCATCATAAACATAATATACAAAAATCTTTAAAATCTTTATAAGTACATCATTTAAAAATTCTCATTCTATACATATTCCCTCAAATTAACCAATATATAAATCATTTACAAATCCTCAAAAATATACATCATCATACATTGTTCTTTACATACTCTAACTAAATCATAACAAATATCTTCTGTCTCGATTCTCCCAGTATGTAGTCCACCAACATATGCCATAACTAAAAATGTTAAATGATAGGGGTGAGCTACCACACGCTTAATAGGATAATTTTTTTCTCAAGCATATATAAGATTTTAAATATCAATAGTTCACAATCATATTGATAGACAAAGAAATAATTTATCAATAAGTCTAGGTACACGATAAGTAGTAAGTATTTTTTAAAGTATACTACGTACTATCATTTGAAATACATAAGTGAAACATCAAATAATTTATCACATTGAAATCAAATCTCAAAATAACACTATAAAACCTCTCTTCTTAAAATATAATGCAAAACTATTGATTTTATAAAGTACAAACTCGTGAGATTCTAAATTTTTAGAGGTAGTTAAGTATAAAATATTATGAATTTTGATGTAAAAGAATAAGGAATATTTAAGTTTTGTGATTGATATATATAATAAGTGAAACAAAGGGGAATAAAATATAAATATTTCAATTTTTATGATTTTTGGTCTTCACCCACGTGAAGACTTTGGAAAAAAAAGAGACATGACAAGGTAAAGAAAAAGAAAGAGAGTGAAAGAATAAAAAAATTCATGGAGTAAATGAATGGTAGTTAACATTGAATACGTTGTAGAAAAATGTGTGTGTGTGTATTAATTTTGTTGAAACTGTGAGTGAATGAGAATAAAAGAAAGGGAAAAAAATATATATGTGTTTGTGTGTGTTAAGCCGAGAGCAAAGGTGGAAGAAAGGGAGCGAGAAAACAAATCTTGGTGGGTGTTTTTAGTTCAAACCGAGAGGAAGAAAAATAAAACAAAAATCAGAGTTATCGAATTCACATAATGATTCTGGGGTACAGGGTAGTATGCAATATGCTTTCTTTAAATCTTTTTGCAAAGAGTATTTCTTAATTTATCATCTGATTTGTATTCCAACTTGTGCTATCGTTATTTTAGAATTTCGATTGAATATCGTTGGATATTTTGATCTCATTGATCGTGTTTTTGATATCATTGTTCATGTTCTGTGGATATTGAGACGAGATCGTGGCAGCCAATAACCGATGCATTGCCAACTAAGGGACTTTTGTGATCGGGTTGAGGTGGAATGATTAGTGAGGTGTTAAATCTGTGTTAAGATTCTGCATGACGTATGATATGCAAATTTGATATTTGCATCTGTTGAATGAAATATTTTGTGATACTCGATTATTTGTTATTCAATGTTCTTGAGCATATTTTTCCTCGTCATATTATATATTTTCCTGCTTTATTTAATATTTTCAGGTTGATTTTAGAGAAAAAATTAGAGTGAGATAATCAGAGTATTAAAGACGAGGAGATAACGTAATTGATGTTTATTTGTATTGGGATATTTATTTATAGTGACAGATTTATTTGTATTGGAAGATGATTTTGATAAATGAAATTTTATTGGGACAATTAGCGCTCTGTTATTTTTATTTGGGTCTTTTTATATCAATTAACGTCCCCGAAAAGAAGAGAAAAATTGGAGCGTTACAAAACTGAGAAATCTTTATACAAGTATATGTATAACAAATCTAGTAAAATAATCATTTCTTATTTTGAACACAATTTCATAAACTTGTTTTTTCTAGAGTATTTTTCAAAAATATTAACTCCACGTACTTTCGTCTCAACCTCACCTCAACCCACTTAAGAAGTTTGTTGAAATATTGGTCTATTGATTTTTTGGCACCCAAAATTCATGTATGTTACCCATACGGACAGATATAATCAAACAAGCACCGATTCAAGAATGAACCATCTTTGCGGAACCTTTTGGGTTTTACATCTCATGGTTTTATCGTCGGTTTTGCTTTTTCAGGGGATATGTGTAGGACACAACTTGTGATATCACACAGATTGTCACCGAAAACTACTATCATCACCGCTCTCCCCTAGGACTAGTAGTCGCCTTGGTAACCCCCCTCAAGGGGCCCAACCATCTACTAACCCTCTGCCTATCGGTAATGAACATATAAGTTTCAAACCATAATTTCATGATCACCTTCCATTCCCAACATCAACCACAACTTTGACATTTAAAAAAAAAAATTAATATATTTACTTAATTACCCTTATCAACCTTAAACATCTCAAAAAATTAAATTTGACTAAAAAGTCAATAAGCCTGTATCCCAAACTTACGTGACTGTGTTCCTTGAATAACGATTCAAAATTTCTCTCATTATTTTAAAAAAATACTATCAAATTAATATTATTTATATTTATATGAATTATGAAATCTCATAAAATTCATAAATCGTATGAAGCCACTGCATCTAAAATAATTATTGGGTCATGGATGTGACTAAAATACATACTTTTTCACGTTGTTGGACAATTCTTTCATCTCTAATGCATACAGTCATTGCTACCTAGCATCCCAGGAAACCCATATCTCTCAATGATTGCCAATAATCTAACAATGTATCTGTTGTTTGGTGACCTAAGGTACTCATAAAAATAAATTGCTACTATAACCAATACAAATTTTTTGTAGACTCTCTATTGTGGCACTTTCACTGATTTTCATATAATTATCAAAAACATCTGCTGCAACTCCAAAAACAAGTATTCTTAGAGTGACAATCATCTTTTGAAGGGGAGACAAACCAATATTTCCAAGAGAATCTATTCTTGGGACAAAATATGGATCATAAGCTTCCACCCATGGATAGAATACGAACGAAAAAAAATCAATTCATTGGAAATCTCCTTCAAAATAAATTTGGGGATAGGTAGGCGATTTAACACAATAATTGCGAAGTCTCTTATACCCTTCAACTCGATTGCGAAAAATAACAGAAAGACCTTAAATATAATCATGACGTATTGCGAAGCTATTCTCGGTATCGAGTTTCTCCATTTCCATAGTAGCAACCGATAACATCTCCAACTCATCATCAGAGTCAAAATCATCTTCAATTTACTATCACGAGCCATAGCAAATAAATAATGCATGAATGCAATGCCAATAAAATAAATTTGAGATATATTACAATGAGAAAATGAAGGTTCTGTTTATATATTTTTAAAAATATAATAATTATAAATATGATCATTGTAAAACTTAAAATTTGAAAATTTGATGACGTAATACGACATGTCATCATGCTTTGTCGTCATTATAGCGCTTATGTGTTAGGTTACATGGTATTTTTTAATTATAGTATTGAAATTTTGTTAAAATTAGTTAAAATAAAAATTATAATTGAAGTGAATTTAAAAAAATAATTAATTAAAATAAATAATATAATATTTAAATATATTTTAAGAAACTATTTTATCGAGGCGGTTGAAATTGCTGTAGGAGAATAATACGAGGCAGGAGTACGGAGCTTTAAAGGATATTCCTTTTGCAGTGAAGTGTCAAAATGGCATCTTCGATATAATTTGCTGATAAATGTCATCTCCTGTATAAACTGGGCGCACACACCAATCTAGAGTTCTCCTAAAAAAAGCAAAAAGCTTCAAAGCCTCCCTAACTTGTCGCTCTCTCTGTCTTCTTCCTATGTTTTGATGCAGTCTGAGCTCAAACTCCGAGCTGCTTTTTCATGGACTCTGTTGTTATAAATCCATCATACAGAGCTTTCAAATTTAACCTCTGTAACCCTGGCATCAAATACTTGAATAACCATACTTTCTCCTTTTTTAAATTCAGATATTCCAAAAAACTCAAAATCTCTTCAATCTCTGTTGCGTATACTCCTTATTCAAATCCCCAAAAACCCAATTCAGAATGGGGAAAATACAGCTTACCCATCAAACCCTTTTCGGTCTTAGTTTCAATTTCACAGAACTTCAAAGATTTAGCTCTGAGGACTTCAAAATACAAATGGGTCTCTGTTTTTCGAAGTTATATTGGTTCGCATGCAATACCGGAGGAATTTCAAGGTAATTATTTACAAAATGGAGGTTTTGGAATGGCACTTTTGAGTGTAACATCGACGGCTAAGGTCCGAATTAGCCCATTTGTGGCTACATTGGCCGCAAACCCGACGTTTGTTTCGGGTTTGTTTGCTTGGATTGTAGCGCAATCGATGAAGGTGTTCTTGAATTTTTTTGTGGAGCGAAAATGGGACTTGAGGATTATGTTTGCTTGTGGAGGAATGCCTTCATCGCATTCGGCCTTATGTACTGCTCTGACTACTTCAGTGGCTATATGTCATGGAGTGGCGGATTCGTTATTTCCTGTGTGTTTGGGGTTTAGCTTGATTGTAATGTACGATGCTATAGGGGTTCGAAGGCATGCTGGTATGCAAGCTGAGGTAATTGTTTGTTTTTATGTAGCCTTGTTTTTTCATTTGTTAAAGAGGTAGTGTTTTTCGATTAGCTAAAAGTCTATATGTTTGTACTAGCAATAACACTGTCCTTGAAAACACTCTACAATATCAAAAATCAAACATTAGTGGTGCAACATTTTTGTTTGAAATATCACTTTATTTTCCTTTTTTCTTTAATTACATAATTTAAAATTATAATAGGCTGAGAAAAAATAAGATTTTTGGGGATTCTTTTTTTTTGGAATAAATTTTGTACCGATAAGTGAAATTGAATGAAGATTGGATTAATTTCAAACATTATTGTGCTTTTATAAATGTACAATTCAAATTGCTAGTTGTAATATCAGATAAATATCTACCTGGAGTCTATATGTTTGTATTGTCACCTGTACAGACACACTTATCACTTTACAATGGTTGATGGCGTTTGTTAGAGGATAATTTTATACTACTGCAACTGTTTAGTTTTAGGGATTAGTATTGCTTTCAAATAATTATATATAATTTGTATATTCGCAAATGCACAAACACTGGAACACACACCTCTGGAGGGGTGGAAGAATTACTGTTGATGGGCAGAATTTATTATAGGATTCATGCTTAACAAGAATGCATTTTTTATCGTGCAGAAATTACTGATGTTGTGGTTAACAACTTATTTTAGTGGAATGATGAGCTTGGCTTCACCTTGAAGACCTCCAAGATTGTTGTTTTGGTTGGTCAGTTGGACTTTTGAGCTTGATTGCCTATTGAAGTCTAGTGGAAATCCTATGGTTGATAAGGAATGTTAGACCATGGACAGTTGACAGACAATATATTTGAGATTCAGGGCAAGAGATCAATGAATTTATACTCTTCTTTGCTTGTCACTCTGTTGGGTACTTATATCTTCGGAATTCCAACCATTTTTGGTGATTAGATGGCTTGACATTTGATTTCTTTGGTCAGTTCCTATCATTTTTTTGTTTAGAGAAGTTGTTTTTTTGAGTTGGGTCTTGTAACGTTAGGAGGTAAAAATATGAACACTAGATGACCATCAGAGCGTACAATAGATCAGATTTTTTCTCTGTTTGTACTGGAAGATGGAGGGTAGAGGGTTTTGGAGGTGGTGTGTGTTTTTTCAGTTGATATTGAAGTTAGGATAGTGTCTGCATAATTTATATGAGCACTTAATGTTTTATGTACGTGTGGAGTATGGTTTGGTGGCCACGATCATTTCAAGGATTTGATTAGGATGAAATAAACTAATTTTGAATGTGATTCCAGAGTTTTAGTTAATTAGTGGAACATAATTGTTAAAACAATGCCTTTAGAATCGAGTTTTCTATTGTACAACATGATATTCAATATGAAAACTTCCAAGTCTCTATGTTTCATTTTTGTTCTAGACAAATATGAAACTTACTGGTCTTAACGTTTCATAATGTTTGATACATGTCTTAGTGGTTGATTTTTGGAAAAGTTGATATGTAACATTTAGAACTTTGATGGCAAAGATTAACATTTACAGACTGTGCATCGTAGGTTATAAAAAGCACTATCTTACTAGCGTTTAATAGTGATTGTGCTTCCGTAGATTTCAAGTTTTAGGAGCAATTTAGAAGATTTTGATTGGACAACTTTGCTTAAGAAAGGTAATAGCTCTGAACACGGGGACACTGTGAGGTTTAACTGGAAGAGCTGTAACTCATTTCCAGACTATTTATGTCAGCATACTTTGTGAATGCTAACACTAATTTATTTGGAAACCTAAGGCTCCGTTGAAAGTTCAGGTGTTTGCATGAGTGGTGTTTCTCAAGGCCATGCAAAAAGAGTTTCAACTTTCAACTGCCAAAGAGGAGAAAATTTGAAATTGATGGACATTTATTAGGCGAAGGCAAAGATTTAAGGGAAAAATAAATGAATATGGCAGTATCCTAAGGTACTTTGGCATGCACCGTGATACTCTTGACATACCTTAGACATTTAGTAGGACATTGAATACTTTACTTGCCTGATGCAACATATTTCAGGGCATAAGGTCCATGCAGCTCAAGTGTACACAATTGTTTCCTCTCTTGGTCTTGTAAACCAGTCCTTCCTGCAATCTCATGTGGTTACCTGGAACTTCTCTTGCTTGCGATCTCAAGTATTTGGCTGGATAGTTCTAGAATTATTTTTGTAGGTGAACAAAAAGAGTTTCAACTTTCAACTACTAAAATTGGGAGCAAATTTGAAGCTGATGGGAATTTGTTTGGTGAAGGTAAGTTTTGGAGAGAAAAAACAAATGGGGGTAGCGTACCAATGGATGCCTTACCTGCCTGATGCAACATATTTCAAGGCGTATGGCCCATGCAGCTGAAGTTTACAACACTTCTGCTTCATATGTTGGGTCTTTTAAACCAGTTTTTTCTGTGACCCCATGCTGATGTGTTACTTTGAAGTTCTCTTGCTTGGGTTCCCTGTTATCAGTTCCTATTTTAACCACTATGTGAAAGTATGCATGGTGAACCGTTTTGTTTACTTTGTTGATTTTTGTGGGTACTACTGTCTTGCGAAATTTTACTGATTGCTTTGTGTTGATCAACTCAGGTTCTCAATATGATAGTTGAGGATTTGTTTCAAGGGCATCCTATCAGTCAAAGAAAACTCAAAGAACTTCTTGGCCACACTCCATCCCAGGTCCTTGCTGGAGCTCTGCTTGGAATTGTAGTTGCATGTGTCTGTTGCCAGGGTTGTTTGGTTGCAACCTAATCCACTTCTGCAGTTATTTTTCCAGACCTATGTGGATGATACATGAACGTCGTCGTGTTCTGGAGAGGGCATGGTCTTGGTATTGTTTGATTTTTTTCTGGTGAATGGCCTCCTTAATTTACTTGTTAAGGAGGTGGATGTCCTGATGATTTGTTGTACTTGAATGTTTTTTTTTTTTTGAATTCGACAAGTTGAATGTTGAATATGGACGTAGAAATTTCTTCTTCAAACTTGTGAGAGAGCATGACTATAATCATAATGCTTTGAGCAGGCTAGTTAACACAAATCCACTTTAATTTTTAAAATTGGATTCGGGTAGAAAAGACTTATTCTTATCAGATGAATTTTCATACCAAGTGAGCTGTAAGATATAAATGGATCAGTTTCCTTGGAGCTCAGATATATTCTGTTAATTAACAAACAAGATAAGAATTATTTAATCATAAAATTCCCTTAACTCGTGTTTTTAACGACCCGAAAAATCCACGTCAAAACGTAGCAATTCAACGGAAAATTGATAGCTGATGGCTAAACGCGTTTTCATTTTCTCCCCTTTCTCTCTCTCTCTCTAGAACGGAGCATAAAAATCGTCGATAACAAATCACTGCTCTCTTCTCTTCTTTCTTCAATCGTTCAACCCGTAATACCCTTTTACTCTACTCCAGTTCCTCGCCAATTCATCGCCACCTATGTCTTCTCTTTAATCGTAGCCCTCGTCTTCCGTTCTTGCTCTCTGGTAAGAATCCACTCTCGCTCTCTGCTTTTCATTGAATTATATTGTACATTTACATTCAAGAAATCATTCTGAAAGCCATAATTTGTATAAAGTCTCATATCTTTGTTGGGTTTCTCGTTGTATCCCTAAAATGCTTAACTTTTCCCGAAGATATACGAGCTCTAATATATATTTGTTTGGATTTTTATTGTACAGTTTGATCATTTAGGGTGCAGAGTTTTATGTAAGGATCATGTGTGTAAATTTGTAGATTCTGTGTTTGGGGATTTTTTAGCTTCTTTTATCTGAGTTTTCGGGCTGAAATTTGGATAGAGAAGATGTCGTCGGCTGGTGTTGTTGCAATTAATCCAATTCGCGATGAGTCAATGGCACTTTCACCTCTTTTACATAGCCAGGAATTAAGCGAGTCGATTTTGATTTACGTGGCTATGTCGGGTTCGATGGAACCAATGAGGGTTTTGGAGTCCGATTCGATTGAGTCCGTGAAGCTTCAGATTCAAAACTATAAAGGATGTGTTGTGACAAAGCAAAAATTGGTATGTGGTGGCCGTGAATTGGCGAGGAGTAATTCCCTCGTTAGGGACTATGGAGTCATTGATGGGAATGTTGTGCATTTGGTTATCCGCTTCTCAGATCTTCAAGTCATTAGCGTGAGGACTTCTTGTGGGAAAGATTTTACCTTTCATGTTGAAAAGAATCGGGATGTTGGGTATGTAAAACGTCAGATTGCTAAGAAAAAGAATAGTTTAGTTGACATTGATGATCAAGAGGTCTTGTGTAATGGTGAGCAGCTCGAGGATCAGAGACTTATCAATGATATCTGTAAGAGTAATGATGCTGTGATTCATTTGTTTGTGCGGAAGTCTGCAAAAATTAGACCTAGGCCCGTGGAGAAAAAATTTGAATTGTCTATTGTTGCATCGCCTTTGAATGATGTGAGAGAGAATGATGTGAATAGAGAAAGTGGGTATGGGTTTAAAACAGAGAACAGGGTAGTTGTTCCAAGAAAGCCTCCGGATAGGGAGATCTGGTTGGAACCAGTGATTATAAACCCAAAGATTGAATTGCCTTTGGTGATTCGTGATATGATTGACTCCACGTTTGAAGGGTTAGATAGAGGGAGCTATCCAATCAGATCGTCGGAGGGTACAGGTGGTGCATACTTTATGCTTGATGCATTAGGGGGCAAGTATGTTTCCGTGTTTAAGCCAATTGATGAAGAGCCTAAGGCTTTAAACAACCCTCATGGGCTGCCCTTATCAGTGGATGGTGAAGGGTTGAAGAAAGGTACAAGAGTTGGAGAAGGGGCTTTCAGGGAAGTTGCTGCCTACATTTTGGATCATCCGAAGATTGGGCAACATTCCTTTATTGGCGAGGAAGAGGGATTTTCTGGGGTTCCCCCCACTGTTCTTGTCAAATGCTTGCATGGAGGATTTAATCATCCAGAGAGCATGAATGTCAAGATTGGGTCCTTGCAGATGTTCATGGAGAATTATGGAAGTTGTGAGGATATGGGTCCTGGTTCTTTTCCAGTGGAGGAGGTACATAAAATCTCCGTGTTGGATATAAGGATGGCAAATGCAGATAGGCATGCGGGGAATATATTGATGAGCAAAGGCGAAGATGGCCAGACTCTGTTGATTCCGATTGATCATGGCTATTGCTTGCCTGAGACTGTAAGTCATCTTCTTCCTATTCTTCATTTTTGCTTAATTCATGATTTTGTGCAAACTCATTATCCTTAAATCTTGCTAAATTTGGTCCTTGTATGCTGCTTTCTAAACTATGGGTTCAGTTGTTGAAACTTTTCCTGAATTTTTCCCTTCGGAAATTTCTTTTTGATGTGTAGTGACAGTCAAAGGTGGACAAGTTGTCCAAACCAAAATTACTCATGGTAAGATTAACACTTATGATGTGGGTCAAAGAAGGAGACTAATGACTTGTTTTTTTCACTGCAATGGTGTGTTATGTGCAAAGGTGATAGTGAGAGTGTGAATCATATATTCTTACATTGTCCCATTTGCTTTCAAAAGCAAGGATGATAAGCAGAAGGGTTGTTTTTGAGGTTCTGCAGACTTTTCCCTCTGAAATTCCTTCCATGTTCTCAGTTCCTGTAAAAATATAATCCCTTCTCAAACTATCGTAGGCCTTTGAAAGATGTTTTCTTCAGAAGCTGTTTGCCACTGCTGTTAGTTTTGGCCTTCCAGACTTAGTAGTTCACTATGACATCGATGACATTTCTAATTTGCTTAGCTGACATAAATGTTATTAATGCTGGTCTCAAATCTTTTTTAGAGATTGATGTTAAATTTCTAGTTCATTCAGTCGTAGTGTGTGTTTTCCATTTGTCTCATGTTCTGTCATTACTGCAGTTTGAAGATTGCACCTTTGACTGGCTCTACTGGCCACAAGCACGTCAGCCTTATAGCCCTGGCACAGTCAAATACATAAAATCGCTGGATGCTGAGGAAGACATTACCATACTGAAGTTCTATGGCTGGGACCTTCCTATTGAATGTGCTCGCACACTTCGCATCTCCACGATGCTTCTGAAGAAAGGTGTAGATAGAGGGCTTACCCCCTTCGTCATAGGAAGCATTATGTGTAGAGAAACCTTGACGAAGGAATCAGTGATTGAGGAGATTATCCGTGAAGCACTGGATTCTGTGCTCCCTGGAATGAGTGAAGCTTCATTCCTTGAATCAGTCTTCCAGATCATGGATCGTCGCCTCGATGAAATTGCTTCATGGAGGTCCACACAGAGAATTGGTACATAGGCGTCTTGTGTTTTCTGTTCATCTATATGGATGGTGGATGTGGATATCTTTTATCCAAATGGTTGAATTTCAAGGAGAATTTGCTTTTAATTCTCCTTTATTTTTTCAATTCTTTTGCAGTTTACCGGAATTGACCTCGGAGAGCTTGAAAACAAGCTTATCATTTGTCAAATTATGACTTTCTGTTCTGGAAATGCATTCTATATCCGCATGTTAGACATAATTACCCTCTAAGAATAATATATTTGTCTAGAAAAAATGGTTTTGTTTATGTTTTTGGTGGGGTTTGCTAGTGACTCACGTGTTAAGCTGCCGAAAAAATGTCCTTATTGCAATTTGTTATCTGCAATTGGTAAAATCTTTGCCCTTATTCCACTTGTTTTGATTGCTTTGATAGTATCTTCTTCAAGCTGTCACTTCTTCAATCCTTAGATTGCAGATTGATTGGTTCTTGCAGCTGTCGATAAGAGCTCTGGAGAGTCATCGGTCAACTATATCGGGTACCTTTGATCGGTTGAGTGAGAGCCCGGTTGAGTAACAGCCCTTCCACGCGGGACCCGGATCACTATGGCCCCCCCCCCCCCACATACTTGAACAACAGTTGGTATTAAGTGAGCATTAATCTGTTTCTGCTTCTCTAACCCTGACTTGGTGCCCAATTCACTTGAAATGCAATTATGCCAAACTTATCTCCTACTCAAAAAGCTTTTTCATATCTTAAACCTCCAAAACCCCACCCCCTTACAAAAAGGCATATCAACCAATTCACTCACTCCTCCAAATCTTCAACATTGGAGAAAACACAATGAATCCATCTGGGTACCTTTTGAACTTCTCAAATGTAACTACTCACATAGAAAATTTAATTTTTTTCGAAGGGTAAAGGAACTATTTGTCCTTAGAGTTCCCTTCACCCTACTCCTTGGTACAAGGCCAAACTCCAATAATAACTTGAATCAAGTTTCTTTCCTTCTTCCTACTTAAACTGGGATATTTTGAATTCGACTATAGAGAGGTACGTTAAAAAATTCGGGTATTTTAGATTTGACTATAGAGAGGTGTGTTTTGAGATGTCTCAAGTTGGAGAAATTTGCCCTTGTAAAAAAATCCACCTAGATAATGACGTGGCAAAATCCAATAGCTTTTCCAATTTTCGGTAGATAGAAGTAACTAACTGTAGTAGCTCTAACACTCTCCTTTTTATTACCACCATCGCATCACCGTCTTCAACTTTCCCAGGCTTTCCTCTTTTCCTACATTTCGTACAGTTAAGTTCACCTATCTCTCACCTCAGCTTAGCGATGTATGAACCCCATAGCCACAGATCTCAAAGAAGTGGCCGTACAAACCTAGCTTCATGTATAGTGGCAACAGTGTTCCTCCTCTTCCTCGTTGTCGTCATCGTTATCGTCTACTTCTTCGTCTTCAAGCCCAAGGACCCAAAAATTGCCGTCGAAGCCGTCCAATTCCCAACTTTCTCCATCCAAAACGGCACCGTCAACTTCACATTCTTCCAATTCGTCTCCGTCACGAACCCCAACCGCGACGAGTTCACCCATTACGACAGTTCACTCCAGCTTGCCTACTCCGGCCAGCCGGTGGGTTTTGTTTTTATCCCCGCCGGAAAGATTGAGGCGGGTCGGACCCAGCACATGTCGGCGAAGTTCAACGTACAGAAATTTCCTGTGGCGTCGAAGGCAACGACAACGGCGGCGGCAGCGAATGGGATGTCTACGCCGTGGGTAGGTGATGGAGTTGGAGTTGGAGTTGGGGTTGGGGTGGGACCCACAATGGAGATAGAGACGAGGATGAAGTTGGTGGGGAGGGTTAGGGTTTTGAAGGTGTTCACGCACAGGGTGGAGAGTGGGATGAGGTGTGGGGTGGTTATTCAAGTTAGCAGTGGGTCTGTGTTGGGTTTCCATTGCTGATGGTTATTGTTGGATCAAATATGTTTCTGTTGTAATTGTAGTGTTATTGTACCGTTGGATTTGAATTTCAATGAATGGTTAAGTGCACAAATACTGTTTTATTGTTGTTCTTTGTCTATGCCATTTCAATCATCTGAGCAAAGATTCTATAAAAATATACATTGTCGATAGATTAGGTGAGTCAGCCATGATGACTAAACTAGCCAAAAGCCATGATCACTAAAAATGTCAAACCAGCAGCATATTCAAATTTGAATAATAAATTTCTATATGCTAAAGAAAAATTGAATTTTCAGAGTAGGATAGGACTATAATTTAGTGTTTTTGATACATTGTAAATGCGATCATAAATAACATACATGTTAGCTTATAAGGCACAACTGGGTTAACACGGCACCAAATGTGAGTAACGCAAGAGACATCTTGATTGAGCCGATGCACCAATCTTGCAGTCTTGAGTTTAGAGTACCAGGAGCAGATGAACCCAAAAAAAATCTGCAAACTCTTCCATGATGTACAATACAGTTTTCCAGGACTCGAGAGCAAAACTTTAAGACTGATAACAAAAAAAATCCTAAATGGCATCTGAATAGCGTTTGCGCTTCCCATCCTCAATCTTCATCTGATTTAAAAGGCGAGATGAAATGTGCCACAAGCATTTAGCTTTGAGATGACTAATAAACCATGTGATCCAACACGATGACAGCATGGATGTTCAAGTACTTGAAAGTTCTGGGTTGAAGCTTCCCGATTGAGTCAACCTGGTAATTGGGTTGAGCAGTACCTCCAGTATTATCTGTCTTAGGAATAGGATGAAGAAGATAGATACCTATTGAAAGAGGTTATCATCACGGCACACTCTCTGGACGTGTTCAAACATAATGTCAAAATGCTAAAGCATGGAATGGAGACCAGTTTAGCTCCAGATATGCCACTTTCTACTTCTGATGGCTACATGACATCTGCACAGCATGATTGGAACCAAAATTGGAAATGCAGAATAGCCTCTATAAATCTGAAGATGTTCCAGGGCCAGTATGTCTTCTTTTTACCATAAATGTGGAAGCAAGCTTCACCTGCAAGGAAACAAATCCGGACTTCTTCACATTTCTTTCTCAAAAGATACTTCACAAATACAATCCCCATCCTCTTTCCCCGCCAAAAAAAAAAAGGTTCAAGCTTCTCTTTTCTTTGTTAAATAACCAATGCAAAGACAAAATATGAGGTACAGGCTCATCCAATGTATTCCTTTTTTGGTCGCCCAAGTCTAGTCACTAGATATTAAGTACAATTACATGTAAATCCTGATTTACTTATTCATTGCATCACAACCATTCCAAATTTCAAATTCACAATATGGATGCAAATGTAAACTCAATTATGAACTTGCATCAAAATGTTGGAAAAGGCCAAGCCCTTATCACAACACTAGGTGACACCTTTTCTATAATGAAAGTTTTATTAGATGATTTCAGCAGTTGTTCAGCAGAAAAAGCTAACTACACATCCATAACAAAATAGCTAGAAAACAATAAACCAAAATCAAAGGATCTACAAGAATAATCTCAAATTGTTACGATCTCGAAAATAAACTTGGTAAAATAGTAGCTTTCTGGTTGCATATAAGTCATACAAGACACAGCAGGAGTGTTTCAAAAGCGTAATGAAAATGTGGCAGCGTTTAAAATTGTGAGCCACAACAGCAAGTATGGGGAGGAAACACTCCCTCCCTCTCTCCTTCTTTGTGTTGAGAGTGCAGGCAGTAAACCAAAAACCATGCAGACCTTGCTAAAGTTCAGAGGAAAATAATACCTTCAATGGAAGTTAACCAGTTAGTCTGGCATCACAAATTAGGATCATTCACTGCTGCTTAGCAGGCTTTTTCAGCTTCCGCTTGATCCTTTTCCTGAAAAATATGAAGTAGAAAAAAGGAAAACAAGGACCGTGAAGAATAAGGGATAGTTACTTTGCTGACACAAAGGACTGATGAGAGTAATTCACAAACACAAAAAAAAAAAAAAAAATTTGAACGAGAATGAGATCACCCTCCATTGCTAATTCTGCAAAAGGTCTTCAGGAACTAAAATTTACCTCTTGGTGGGTTTGCTAACACCAAATACACCCTTCATTAATGACCTTATATCCACAGAGCGTTCTCTTGTGATTTTATCATGGTATATCTTACTCCCAATCTCAACAATTAGTTCCTCCACCTCTTCCAATGTTTGATCTACACTGAGCTGCAACTCTCCTTTCCTGATGACGGTCACACTAAATCCATTTGCTTTGGCTTCACGAAATGCATCCTATATAGTGGTTGCAACAGTTAGAAAAGAAATAAAAAAGGCTTCTAATCTAAGAACGAAGACTTTTAGGTTCCTATCTCTATATAAATAACATAGGACTCAGAAATCAGTAACAAAAAAGGTTCTTATACGTGGTTTTTTTTTTGGTTTTGGGGTAGTTTTTTTTTTGTTTGGGGGGAATGGGGGGGTTGAGAGGGAGATCTTGACTATGAAATATTCATCTTCAGAGGTGGAAACAGACGAGAACCCAACATGTGTTTGGGCCACTTTTTTTTTTCTCGGTGTTTGGCCACTTGAGCAGTCTCCTTAACTGAATATTTGGTAATCAGGTCATGACATGGCACATGTTCTTCTGGACTGCTAAAAATTTACCGAAACAGTTCAAGGATATACATTATCTTGATAGGTTTTCTGACATTCATTTTAGACCGCCAATCTCCTTGAATAGATGACAAGCCTAATCGTCTTCTTGGCATGTTCTAAGTAGATCTCCGCTGTAAATTTGGAAGGAAATATTTTGTGTGCAAGAAAGTAGGCAGTCCACAAGTACAAAGGTTAAATTTAAAGTAGTTCTTTAAACAGTTCACTCACGCAGTTCATAGTATTTTGGCCATCTAAGTTACTTGACCAAGTAATTGATCCAAGCAAGTGTGGATTTCATTACTGGATCGCTCTGAGCTTCTCACCTCACCACGAGAACTCTAAACATAATCTGAGATAGTAGCAAGAAAGCAAATTGATTAATTACCTTAGGTGTTTGTGCAACAACAAATGCATTGCCACTTCCAAGCATTTCCATATGAGCCTGTATAATGTAGCAAAGATTCTTACAATCACCAGCATCCTCAAAAGCAATGATGTGATACTGCTTTGGGTCCAATTCAAGATCTGCCGCCATCTCCAATGCATAAAATCCTATTTTCTGCTCCCCATTTTCTTTCGTGTACAATTCAATACACTGGAAAACAGATGTAGACGAACAACTTACTCGGAAATCATTAAATGCTATCTAAAAAAACACACAGTAAAATCATTGAAGTGTAATTTATAAAAGTACTACATTGGATGTCACTGCATTTCATAACACGTGTAAAAACACTAATCATTTGCTTGCATAAGGATCAAGATATAACAATGACAAAGGTAATTTTAAGAAAAGAAGTATTGATATCATATTGTCTGCAAAACTACGCAACAACAATGTAAAGCCAAGTAATGCTGCCGTATCCAGATGGAATTAACTGATGTGAGTAGAAAGGGCATGCTCTCTTAGGCAAACTAGAATAATGGGAATAACATAACACAATCCCTCCCAAAACAAACAAACAAATAAAGATACAAATAACCGAGGGGACACTAAATATTTACCAGTACATAGGGAAGATCTAGCCACCACAAATAATCTTCTTCCTTCGCTTCTGAATATTCACGATACTTGCTCACAACAGCTTGTGGACCAAACATTTCCATTTCTTTTTTGACCTTGTTGAGCTTCTCTTGAATGAACTTCCGTCCCCTCTCAGGTATTTTATCCATCAGCTCAGCCGCTTCCTGTACTTCTTTCTCAGTGATCCATCTATCCAAGTCCTTCCCTACATCCTTCATAACAGCTTTGATTTCTGGATCTGTTTCTGCATTATAAGATTCTAGAAACCCTTGGGACCATTTTTTTGTGTGTTGCCAGTACTCTTTCCCTGATTTTTTGCCAGCTTTGACGGACCCATCACTGCTTTCTATTATTGTCTTTGGAGTTTTCGAAGGCTTATGTAGAATTCTTGCATTTTGATTACCAACAGCGGAGGTTGCAGGAATATTATCATGGGATAGGGACTCTTTTGATTTTTCAGGAAAGTCTTCTCCATCCCTCTTCACAAGGTATGAATTTCTGACACTTTCAGCCATAAATGCCTTTCTTTGTTCTAAAAAGTCATTGAGGAATTCAGGATTATTTTCTAACGAGGGACCTTTCCAGCGAGGTACAATTTTCTCTGGCGGATCATACAAGCTAATACCATCTACAGGAAATGCAAGAAGCTCAGTTAGCATGGTACCTCAGAAATTAAAAAGGTTTGATAAATGCATAATTCCAAATCTAACTCCACTAATGTAATAAGAATCTAGAGCTTTGTAAAATAATTAGTTTGACACTTTTTGAAGAGAAAAGTAATACGTGGAATCATGGAAAAATATAACCAGCCGGGTCAGCATCCCTTAAGTTTATACTTTTATATAAAAGAAGGTTTTAATGTCATCCATTCTTTATTCATGGCATAAGAAGCGAACTAAAAGAAAATTCAAGGAAACAGTCAATTACCTGCTCCATAGTCAAGGTTTTCGATGTTTGAATGTATCCATTCATGCAGATTTGATAGCTTTTCATTTTCTTTTTCAACTTTCTTCTCAAGGCCATTGAAGAACGCAAGCTTTTCCTCATCGTCCATCATATAAAAAGGATCCTGCCCTGCCAGCTCATTTTCTCGGACTTGAAATACAATTTCTCTAAGCCTGTCATCTTTCATCCACTCAAGTTCATCATGATTTTCATCAGACTCAAGCTGAATCATCTCGGTATTTGAATTCAAATCTTGATTTATTTTGTTCCTTGCAGCCATGTAATTATCCTTAAATCCAACTTGAATCTTCTTTACAATGGGCTCAAATTCATGAAAATTTTTCTTCATCCAGTTTACCTTTTGCTCTGATGATACCATCTCTGCACTCCCGCCATTGCTTTCATCGCTAAAGGAAGTTCCAGATGATTGAAAGTCTACCGCTCCATTTCTTTCCTCTATATATTTGGAACGATTACTATTGGCTGAAAGAGATGCCTCTGTCTCCAACGTAGAATGTCCACCAGCACAGAAGGTGGATGCAGAATCTGAAGTTCCATGATTTGTGCAACTATCCCTTTCTTCTCCTCTGGGTAAGATTAAAGCAGACAGTCCTGTCTCTTTACTGCCGTCACTGCAGCCATGACCCTCTTCAGCAACTTTAGGATCACTGATTCTGGTTGGAACAGATTCCTTTCCATCAACAGTGGAATCATCAGAAGCACCTGTGGTATATGAAAAATATGGTGTGCCAATTAAAGTGGACGCGTCCAACACTTCATCATTCTCATCTATCCCCTGGCTTGGGGCACAACCCATTGCCTTTCCATTTGGCATGTTCAAAACAGTATCAACTTGTTCAACAATTCTTATTTTCGTTTCTTGGTTGGGCTCTTGTTTGTCACGTTTTTGAGAGAGGTATTCCCTAGCTGCCTTAACTGACCGTATGACCCGCGGAGCATCAGATGGTTGATGTACTTCAATTATGCCCGGTAAGTTTGAACTACACTCTCTATCTTCCAAATCATTTTGAGTATTGGAAGTTTGTCTCTCACTGGTCTCCACCAAAGCTATATCTCTAGAGAATCCAGTATCGTAACCTTTTTGGTTATCAAAAGAGCCGGGCTTCATAGTTCTGCTATGACCACCAATTTGGACTGCATAGCCAATAGGATGGTCATGTGGAGAGCTCACATCCCCATCTCCAAGATGTTGAACAACTTCCTCTTCATTAGACAATTCCTTGACAGTTCGATCATTTTCGCCCTCGCTTTCATCTGGCAAAGTATCTTTTCTCTCAAGTTCTCGTGCACGTCTTGCCATTGCTCTAATTTCCTGAATTTTATAATCAAAATCCGAAGATTTAGTAGCCTGAGTACCAGAAGATTCTGGCAATGCCAATTTATCAGTTGATGCCTGCACTTTCAATATGCTATCCATAAGTTCTTGCTTGTCAAGTCGAGGCCTTTCAGTAGACATTGGTTGCTGCTCCCTTAACTCCTGAATAATTTCCACACTACCCTTCATTAGCTTCTCTTTCTCCATTCTAGCTTTTGTCTTTCGCCTCATCATTTCCTTCTCCAACCTCGTATACTCTACGCTATCTTCACCACCAGTAAACAATCTCTTGACCGCCCAGATCACAAAGAAACCACACAACATCGAGACCCCAACTAATGACAATTTTGCTAACAGACCAGGTTGACGAGTAACACCCCGAATCGCATTAACAACACCCCATTTTTCACCTGAAACTATAAACTTTGCCACTGAACTATTCTTTTGAATCACATTATTCCCATTCTCCATCTCTTTAGCTAAAAATTTGGCATGAGAAATTTTCAAATTCACTCCACCTAAGTCCTCAAGCTCATTCTGCTTATACAACAAAGGGTCAATTCGGCTTCTCCTCAATATTTCGTCCTCATTTACAATTACCCTTTCGACATTATCATCAGAATCTTGATAAACAGTGAATATAGGACCAGAGCCAATACCCCAAAACTCTGAATCCTCCTTGTACTGGTCAACCCAACTCTCTAATTTATTCCACAAAGCAGACTCTCCCAAAACCTTTGATTTTGATCCCTTCACATTATCAGAACTCGCGCTATTCTCCCGTACATTATGATTAGCTGAATTTGATTGAAAACTATTGATGTCATCAAAATGATGAACTGGGTTTCGAAAATCCGGACTTGGGTCGTCAGTTTGAGGATTGTGACGCACCTGCTGTTGTTCTTGTTGTTGTTCATTGAGCTTTTTTCTCAGAGAGTTTCGGCGGGTTGTGGGCCGGCCAAAATGAGCAGAAATTTGGAATTTTCTGGAACTAGAGAGGCGTAGATATAGTGAAAATGGTGACTGTAGAGGCAATTTGGATTTGGGTATGCCGACTCTTGATGGGTTTTTCTTATCCCATGCCGTGGAGGGAAATTTAGGAAAGAATATTGGAATCCGAGAGAGAATTTCAGGGCTGGTAGGGATTTTGGGGCTGAGGACCTCCATTGTTGCCGACGGAATTCACATAGAGAGAGAGAGAGAAGCTTCGGTGCAGTGTTCTAATACCTCTGATAAAAGCCTTCTAGGTACTGAAAGAATTGTACAGCCGACTTCGGGCTCACTGTAGAATCGTCTTATGTATCCACTGAATGTCCTGCTTATACGACGCCGCATGGACATGGCACCATTCAAGCCAATTTGTGTATATTTCCAGTGATTTTAAACAATAATATTGTGGATTAAGTTCAAATGAACATGTGATTTTTCTGAATTTACCCATCTTTTGCCCCAACCGTAAAGCTGAACTCGAAGTTTTTTATATTTCGTGCTCAAATACAAATCCATAATACCAAGTTGAAACTAAGTGTATATTAGAGTCAAACATGAAAAAGAAAAAATTCAAGCTAAACTATAGAGCGTGAATAAGTGAGGGTTAACTCAAACTGGCCTAAGCATAAAAAACTCTGAAAGGCTCGGCTCAATTTACACTATACTGTTATATTCTTTCAATGGGTATATGGGAGAGGAAGATACTTCTTATTCAAAAATAAATGACAATGATATTCACCTTCAAATTGGCAATCAAGAACTTGTACATATTTCAAGACCTCTCAACGTCTCAGTCCACTACTAAAATTAGCTTAAAATTAAGCACAAACAACAAAGGGGGAAAAAAGAAAGAAAGAAAGAAAGCAAGCGACACCCAAATAGCCTTAATTACAGAGGTTCGGTATGCATGCTCCGCCATCTGGGTTTTGTTGTTCTTTCCATATCCGTCCTGTAACCCGCAACTTCAGCTCCTTCGTGTCTCCACCAGAGAAGAAAAGGGCCATGTTACGTTGTATAATGAGGCCATCATGGCTATCCCTAACTTTCCTGTGACTATCTCTTATGCTTCGCGGGGTACCCTCAAAAATGAGTTTCCGGCCATTTCCCCCAACTTCCAAGCTGTAGCTATAATTTCGGGCCTCTGCCTCGTCGCCCATAAATCGAAGAAATGCCATATAAACAGGAGCCATGCCAAGCTGAAAAGCTTCAAAATGTAGACAGAAGGACTGACCAAAACAATGGAAGACCTAAAACAAGGAAGGAATTGGGAAAATAGATATAAGCATTCACAAAAACTTGATATACACAATAGCAGTCCTTGAAATAGTTTTAACCGCTAGAATATCTCAACGGTCCTTCAGTAAAGCACAAAAAGGAAATCAAAGACGATGTTATCCATGGTTGAAGTAATTGAACTATACATAATGGCCCATGAGAATGAACGGCTCTCATAATATTACGAGGGTACAATGCACTATATAGGTTGCATAATGTTTACATTACCTTATAACCACTTTAAGTCGTCTAAGTTTCATGTTATTAATTACTATTCTTATTGGTAACTCATAACTGAAGCAGTAACTTACTTAGAATGCTCTATTTGATATGTGAATCAAATTTTCTAAGTTTATTTAAAGAACATCATGAATCGCTGTGACCTGACAAGAAATAAGCTCCTGTTCCACAACTTATAGGTAGCCCAATGAGCCCAATGATCGGTGATGTGTTCACATATAACCACCATATTTGTAAATTTGCAAAACTCGTATAACAGAAAAAATACAAATATAAAATATAGGAAAATAAACTTACAGTTAGCATCCATGTGGCATTTTCTACTTCACGTGGATTAGACTTGACATAGCGATGATTGAATGTGCATCCAGAGTGCATGTCTACCTTGTGATCATCCCTAAGATGAGAAACCAGGTATGGAATATCCCCAACAACTGAGCACTCTGATCCAGCATATGGGCAATTGTATGGCCTAAAGTTACATATGGCCTCATGTTTGAGCTTGCTGTAGTAGGGAAAGATCTCAGAGCATCCAAGTGAGCAATACTTGCAAGGTAGTTCCAGTGATTCAGCCACCTTTTCTAATGCTAGACACCTTATATCACCAAGCTCCTGTCTACAAGTGGGACACCGGTTTTGCACTCTTGTTTTACAGGTGGAACACAAAGTATGCCCATTGTGGCACTGCAGAAATCAAAACTTGTCAGACCAATCAACTAAAATCTTTTTCACTTGCACAAAGAAAATAAGAATAAAGAAACACTAGCACAAATTAAAATATAGACAAGACAAATTTTAATTAAGGGCATTAGTCAAATTAATTACCTAGTTAGATGAAAGTAGATCAGTGCTATACGTAGCAATGTAGGGAAGGATGATGACTTTGGCATAATTTTTGTTTCAAAGCTTTGCATCCCAAACTTCCAAACTCAGAAAGTTAGGAATCCACCTCTTCCACCAAAAATAGGGGTTACCTAGGGGAACCTTTTAAAGTATAGTATGACTGTACTCGATCGATAGTGCAATATCTGACTGAGAAATATATATATATATATATATACCCCACCCTATTATCTTGTGTGCGCAAAATACACCCCAAAATTCTCCCATTTAGTGCAGCCTCGGCAGCATCAGTAATTTTCACGCCCCTTGTGAATACAAATGAGGCATACCCAGGGACATCTAGAGTCAGTATTCTCCACCTAAAATTGTGTAAGAAATACTGGCACCTCGGTTGCTATTCTAACATGGGCAGAGGGGTTAATAGGGAAGTCTCACCTGCTCTCTGGCAAATTTAACCAGCAATAACATAATTCCTATTCTTTTTCCAACTAGCTCCTTTCTCAACTTTTCTTTCCTAGTTGTCTGTACGTTCCATTCTAAAATTTAACATCATAATTTTCCACCCACATCAGTCAAGTAAACAAGCAAAAGAAGGATAATAATGGCCAGAACAAACCCAAAGGCAAATAAAACTATCCTTTACCAAACCAAATAAATCCCTGGTCATCCTGCACACTATTGGTGGGAAAATGAGAAAAAGCACAAGAATCTCATGAACCCTATCATCTCTCATATAGAAAGTTGAAACCAAATTTAAGAACTTGCAATAATTAAACGTCCTCCAAATGCCCCTTCCACATCACATATATAATAATCATAATCGCCAGAATTCATCCCAATTAATTCAAGTATTCACGCATAAATATATTAAAGAAGCAATTCTAAACCTAATCCAAAATCCCTTCAATGCAGTGCAGCATTGCCCAGAAATTAGAATCCTGAAGGCAACAACTTGGTTTTAACACAGATCCCAAAACTCCGATCAACCCCTAAAATCAAAATACGATTACAAACCAACCATGGAAACTACATATTTTCATCAACCAACCCATCGGAAAGGTCCACCAAACCCAATATTCAAGAATAAAATGCAGAACAAGAACGACACATCATATTAAACGACCATTATTACAAAAATTGGCGAACCCATTACTATAAATTCGAAAAAGAACGAACCTGATGTATAGGAGGGTACATTGAATTTGTACAGACTGGGCATTCGAGAAGCTCATGGACACTTGTCGTGGGACGAATCCCCGCCGAAGAGACAACATTGCTGTGAGGCTTGGAAGATGAAAACGGACCAGGAGCTTGATGCTGATGACGATGGGGCTGGATCTCATCCTCATCGTTTCCATCCGAGTATGATATGCATTCAATGCTATCCATTTCCATTTATGTACAATGCATATACACCCAAAAAAATATATATATATATATATTTTGATGGGTTTTGCTGTGATGGGTTTGAATCTTTTGTTTGTGAATATCAGTCACGTATTCAGGTTCTTTAAAGGTTGAAGGGAGAGAGAGAGAGAGAGATTGGGTAAGTTTCAAGAAAGGGCCGATCTTGATTCACTTTTTTTAATTTTGGGAAAGTTTTTCCCCGGTAGCTGTTACCTGTTTCTATTTTGTTATTCCAATTTCTATATCTGGATGTGGAAATTTGTACAGTGGGGATATGAATAACTCTACCCTATTTCTGGATGCCTATTATAACTATTAACTAATTATTAAAATTCCACTGAAAAATAATTTACAAAAAATTATTATTAATTACCCAGAAAATGATAATAAATATTATAAGCCCTTTTTCGAAGAATAACAATCCAAGCAACTAATGCGCCAACGCGTATATTCATCATTTCATGTTCTTTAATATTCTCAATTAACTTTATGTAATAAAAAAAAGTGGCTCATTTATCTTTATAAGTCATTAATTCCTAATTTCTACAATTACATTATGAGTTTAAATTCTATAATCTATTGGGACAAATTTGTTTTTTTATTTGCCTTTGTAAATCACACTAAAAACATGAGTTTTGTGCATTGAATCTATTTTTTTTTAAGGTTGAAGTTAAAATTTTCCTGATGAGGTTGGAAAATCTCATTGTTTTCAGGTTTCTTAGATTGCTGTCACCTTTGCAAGTCAGTAAAATGCCAATGGAACAACCATATCTAATACATGTGTTTATCATTACATATGAGAAGGAAGAATTAAGATGACTTGGGTTAAAAGTTATAAAGGATTTTGGACTAACACCAAATATTCTAAAAGCATTTTGGACTACTTTAATTAACTTAAAAATGGATTGTTATCCATCCTTAAAGAACATTATTCTGATATTATTGTTGTTATTAGCATCAGTAGTATTGTCAATTCATTTTTGGTGCTATAAGCCTATAATTAATCGAGATCTGGACGAGCCTTGCTCTTTCCGATAAAGATACAGAGAATGTGCTTCTTAGTTTAAATCAGAAAGAAACGAATATCAAAATTGAGAATTTATGCCTTTTCCTTTATCAACTTGTAATGTGGATGAGAATTAACTCTAATGTTGTTATTTAGTAGGTAAGATATTTACAACTAAGAAAACCTTTCTTGTTCATCAACATACAATCGTACGACGAACTTCTTTATAATTTATAACCTAATAAGTTTTTTTTTTTTGCAAAAAATATAAAAGTAAAATAAGCTACTCATATGTAATATAGACACAAAATGAACAAAATACACTATTTATTATGGGTCGAAAATTTATTTCCTCTATAAATCCTGAGTCTCAAATTTTAAACCAAAAACGAATTTAAAAAGTTGATCAAACTATTTTCACAAAATACTTTTTAATCCCTTCCAAAGCCACGTACCAAACATACCCCTTGATCATATGCTTTCCTTGAGGTGATTAGTCTAGGAATTGATGGGGCATGAAATAGGCAAACTCTCAAGTCTCTTCTCTATAAACTCAAAAGTTTGATGCCCTGGTTGTAAAGACTTTAATGGGCCTAGGTCCATGAGTAAGCCTTACAGAATGATTGTTACATAACTGGCCTCTTGGCAATTCCTTGGTCCAAAACATTGGGCTTCAACCCAGTGGTCATCCCCACATCCCTTGTCAAGAGTAAATATTGGGCGTAATGGTCAAACTATGTCAACAATATTAATGTAGTGTAATTATTCAATAAAAATTTTTATAAAATAGATAAAATAGAGCTCATTTTCTATCATAGAGGTGGTTATGTCTTATATGACCGAGTAGTTATGACTTTTGTGGGGCCACTTGCTAACTCATTTATTTATTAGTGTATGATTATACCAAATAGTACTATTGACATAGTGTAACGGTTACACTTAATATTTTTTCCTTTGTCACGAGATTTTCGATCCAAGATAGATTTGATTACTCAACAAATTTTATCTTCATGGTCCATCCCTAAATCTTTTAGGAATTGAATATGCGATCCAATTCGATCTAGCTAACTTAGGTAGGATTTATCTTAACAAATTACACCCGAATTTTAACTCATTATTATCAAAAAATCACTAAATTACACAATATAGCCATGTAGTTAAGGCATTTACACAAAAATTAGATTAAATTATAATCCGATTGGATATTCATAAATTTAAATCTAATTTCAAAAAAGGAATTGAGAATATAGAGGAACAAGAAGTCGCACATGGTTGAGGTTGAGCCCTAATTTTCAGGTTTCCCCACGTTAATTACATTATTCTATGATTGCAAATAGGTTCATGAGAAGGAATCAAGGAAGAAGCCATTTATTTTTAGGCCCGGATTGTCTTTGCCGGCAGCAGAGCATACTTTCAATTGAACCTTGTTGTGTCCTCGTCAAATAAATATTTTAAGTTATGTTAATAGGTAAAAAAAAAATTGATAATTCCACATTCATGTCCTAATGGGTCATGTCATGCCTTTGTACAATGGCCCACTCTATGGCACATGGGTGATTCTTTAAACTATAGGTTGAGCAAATAAAATGGGGAAGATGTTAAGATTAAGAGTTTAGTATTAATAATAGTGAATCCTATTTTTGTCATTCCTCTCACAAGGGTAGTAGTGGCGAGTGAATATTATCAATTTATAAGTTCATTTGTAAATTATATCCACTTCACCCATATAATAGAGGGTGGCGAGCCATGTCACAAAATATTTATTTTTAAATTCTTATGAAGAAATATCATTTAGCATATATTTAATTACAATTTGAATCCCCACAAATGAATGTTGATGATATTCAAAAATTACATCATGAATAAATAAAAAGATATTTAGATAAATGGTTCTGAAAAGAGCTAACTGGCGAGGTTTATTCCTCCACCTTGTGACTATGTGTCTGTCCTTAGATGAAGATTCAACGTTGTTCACATACGTTATTAGTTAAAAGAATTCAGGTCGTCCAAGAACGATTTCAAGTAAAAGTGTCCAAGTTGTCCACACTATACCACGAGGGGAATCATCATTTCTGTCAAGATAGGTGTTTGGATCGAGTTCCTTTACTCACGAGTTGTTTAAAAAAATACGAGGACATCCCAGTGCAGAACACCCTCACAACGGACTCTTGTAGAATTATGGAGGACCACAATGTATCCAAATTTAAAGACAAGTCACAATACCATCTCAACATGTTTTAGAAGATTATGTCACACTTAGGGAATGTAGTCTTTAACGGCCTAATATTCGCTTAACAAAATTCTAACAAACTTAGTGAGTATGTGATAATGACAAAAGGATCACCTTACTTGTGAGTATAAATATAAAGATCTTCTCCTTGAAAAGACATCTAACAAATGGTAATCCTATCTTGTTCTCCAAGTAATAGATAATTCTTAATGAACAAGAGACTCAATTAAAATAGATTAGCTAAACTTCTCATCTGGTGAACCACCATAACTTGTGTGTTCGTTTTCTTCCTTTGCTCGTGCCATAGTCATTGGTTTTACATAGCATTGGGTAGAACTACCATACTCTACATTGGATCATTTTTCTTTTCCGCTAATCACTTGAACACTACTGTTCACAAGCCCTAAGCTCTTTAACTTAAGCATTCTCCTCACATTTCGACTTATTTAAACTTTTCAATTGATGAACCACTATAGTTTGTGTGTTTTGTTTTTCTTTTACTCGTGCCGTAGTCATTGGTTTTACAATTATTATAACATTGGGTAGAACTACTAGACTCCACCTTCGATCGTCTCCTTCTGAGCTAATCACTTAAACACTACTATTCGTTAAGTCCTAAACTCTTGAACTTAAGCATTCTCATATTTCGAGTTCATACATGGTCAGATGTTCATGGACCAAATTTGATGCTTTTAAAATTCCCTACTTGTACATACTAATTGCCAACCAAAAACATCTTCTAAATAATCTAATAAATCACCGAAAGGTAAGAGGAATATGGCATGATGAATTGAAAGCATTGTTTGCTATAACTGCTGAAAAGAAAAGGTCGTTGGGGTCCACGAAAAACAATAAGTAAACATCATTGTTCCCACACCATACATCATCCCCATGTGCTAATCATCTGATCGATCGGAAATTACGGGCCTAATTGTTTGTGTGCCTCAATTTCACATGAATTCCGAATTAACCCCTTAATATTTTTTTTATCTATATTATTTATAAATGTCAACATCAATAAAAAAAATTTTATTTTTTATTTTATCTCTAATTATTATAATAAGATTAATTATACCCTCTTATATATTTTTATTTTTTACATATTTAATTTTTAATTTATTTTGAACTCTTTTATAAAGATTTGTAAATTCGAATGAATTCATTTATTAGTAATATAGTTATATAAGTTATTACCTGTACCTGAAGGCCAAGATTAATAAAATAATAGTTAATAATAAACATATTTGTATTCATACTAAAAATCAAATTATAAAATATAAAGAGAGAAAAGAATTTAAATCTCAGTTGTAATAGAGGTGAGTAGTAATAGTGGTGGTAGACAGCAATGATGGTGGTTTGTTGGAGGCGATGATGGTTATGGCGGGTGATGACGATCATGGTGCTAGTGGCAATCATGAGTACTAATAGTGATAGTTGTGGTTAGTTTTGGGTGACGATGGTGGTAGTGGTAGTGGTAGTTATGGGTGACAACGGTGATGATGGTGGTGGTGGTGGTCGACGACGGGTTCTTCTGGATAATAGTGTGATGAGTGGTAACGAATGATGCTGATGGTGGTGATAGGTGCGATGGGTGTGAATGACAGTAGATGACAGTAGTAGTGGGCCATAACGGTGGTGACGACGATGGTGATATGAGTTGATGGTGGGGACGGTGGGACTGGTGGTGGTAATAGTGTAACAGTAACAATGGTGGTAGAGTGGTAGTAATAGTGGTGGTGGTGGTGGTCGACGACGGGTTCTTCTGGATAATAGTGTGATGAGTGGTAACGAATGATGCTGATGGTGGTGATAGGTGCGATGGGTGTGAATGACAGTAGATGATAGTAGTAGTGGGCCATAACGGTGGTGACGACGATGGTGATATGAGTTGATGGTGGGGACGGTGGGACTGGTGGTGGTAATAGTGTAACAGTAACAATGGTGGTAGAGTGGTAGTAATAGTGGTGGTGGGGTGACGACGACAATTGCTATGGCAAAAGTGGTGGTAGGATGGTCGTAGCAGTGGTAGTGGTAATGGTAGTGGTGGTGATGGTGGGACAGTGGGGGTGGGTTGGCAACGGTGGTAAAACGGTTCTAAACATTATTTTTTTTAAAATATTTATGAAAAGTTATAAAATATTTTTAAAAAATTATTTAAACACATCCTTATGGGTCTATTTCCTATTAAATTTGAGATGTTAATATTAACCGTCAGATAAACTTTAAAATAAAATTTAAAAAGATCTTAACTGCAAAAAATAAAAATAATTTTGTTTATATTTTGAAATTTGAATTGTATTGTATTTTATTATATAGATATAATTATTTATATCTATATGATCTATAGTCAAATATATACTAAATTTTATTTTTTGATATGTAATAAAATAATAATATTATAAGAGCGGTCTAACTAATTTATTAAAAAAATAAAAATTAATAATTCTATAATATAATTAGATGTGCAAATATTTAAAAGAATCTTAACAGATACTTAAATAAATGACAGATTAATTGTTTAAAAACTTATAGAATAAATCAATAATTAAAATATAAATTAATTATTTGACACCTAATTTATTATTTAATTTAATTACATATATAATTTATATATTTTTGTAAAAATAGTATTATTTAAATTTATTTATGTGCGTTACATGTAGTGCATTGCTGGTAATAAAAAAAAGAGAACAAATTTTATTAATTTCAAGAAAAAAATTAATTACTTTAGCACTAAATTAAAACTCTATCCATTAAATTTTCATTTGATGATACACCTGGACTAACTAGTTACAAATTGATATCTCACACATACATGATTGTTAATTTACTACTGAGTAAAATTAAATTCAAATATGATAGAGAATCGATTTATACACACCAAATGCAAGTCAACAAATTCAATTGGCATGCGAATTAGCTCAAGATCAACACGATTTATTTACCCTTCCCTCCCCCCTAAAATTGGATATTTAGCATTGCCAACATCAAAATTTAAACCAACATTTCCCGGATATTTAAACCTAGCTTCGAATATATGGAAGACAAACGACAAAGCAGGGAAAGAGTTTTCCCTTCTGTCCACACAAGCTACCTTTCCCAATCAAGCACACCCACGTGAAGAAAACCCGACCCTTGAACCTGCTAAATCATACGCAACCCGGAACCCTTGTTGTTGGATATTCCCAATTATGGACAACCCGCTCATCGTACCCGCAAATGCAAAACAAAACCTCCCCGAACTATCCACAGGAATAAGATAATTCGACGCCGGCAACGACACGTCAGCACCCACAAAATGCAATACCACCGTCGGAACTTTCACCACCGTTTGGCCGGACAAATCAAAGCAAGTGTCGAACAGTGAAAACTCGGGTCCCCGCTTTAAATTGGATGCTCCCATCCGAAAAGCATCCCTCATTGCAACATAAGCGGGTTGGGTTAACCGGGTCACCGACGTACCTGAATCAATGATCACACCACCGTTGCCAGTGGCGTCAAACTTGAACATTGAAGCCTTAATGCCAGGAACACGAACACCTCCGACAGAAATTCCGGTGAGACCCACGTAGTAAAACGTTTCGAGTTTCGGATTAGCAAGTAAAGGAGTGAAAATGGAGTTTCTTGAAACAGAAGAGTTGCCGAATATTATCCAAGACGGTTTCGACGAAGCCGATCGGTCCACCAAACAGTAAGAAAATTTCCGGCCAAATCGGCGACCGCTCTGTCTCGGAAAAGATAATCCTCCACGGCCGAGACCCAATAACCCAGCAGCTCCGATGAAAAGGCCTTCATTGTCATGCCCACATCCGATTGCAACATTTTTTACTCTGATTCTTTGAAAAGTGAGTGTTTCAGTGGAAAATTCACCAGAAGTGAAAGACCCATCACCGTAGGACACTTGGTAAACACACCTCCGACGGTTGCTACAGCCAGGTGAGTCAAGACGGCGACATAGAGGGGACCCACATGAGAGTCCGACGAAGGAAGAGGATTTGGTTGGGTCGAAGACCGGGTCGGACTGTGTGTAGCATTTCCGGCACGGCCTGCACTGGATCCAAACGACGTCGCTTCCGGTGTCCAAGACCATGTAAACGTATCTAGCAGGAGTGCCTATCCCCAAGCGCGTGAAGTACTCACCGCTGCCTTGCGCGAGCCCTGAGATTATGGAACCGCTGAAGTCTCTGCTGCGACGTGCGCGCACGTGACTGCCTGTGGGTTTGGTTTTAACGGCGACGAGGGACGTCAAGGTTTTGACTCTGACGGAGTCGCGTTGCAGTCTGAGGTTGAAGAGGGCCTCCGGGGTGATGTTGAACTTGGAGGAGGAGGAGGAGGAGAGAGAGTCTATGTGGTGTAACTGTAAGGAAACGGTGGTTTCTGAGTAAGATTCGGTGGTGGTTTGTTCTGGTTCCAGTACTGAAAGGGTTTGGGAGTCTTGGGTCCATATTGGGAGTGACTGTGGCTTGGGGAGAGGGCTTAGGACTAGGGTTTGGTAATGTAACTCTCCGGCAAAAGTGACAGTGAGAGAAAGGAAGATAAAGGAAAAGAGGAAGGGAATGGCTTTTCCTTCCATTTGATTGAGAGAGAGCTTTGGGACTGTTGGTGGGAAGAGCTTTGGGAGTATAAATAATGGAGAAGTCCCAGGGACAAGAGAGGGAGTTCGAAACGCGGTTTGGTTGAAGTTATCAGTTGATTGGAAGGAGATTTTTTTTTTTTTTTTGTCAAATTTAACGAAGAATTTGGACGAGAAGGTCACGTTGACATAAATATTATAATTTAGGTACTAAATTAATATAAAATGTAGTTCAAATATTTAATTGACATAAATGATATAATTTAGAGATCAAATAAATAATTAAAAAATAACGAATTAAACTAAAATAGGTTGAAAAAAGTTAGGAGTAAAAAGGAAGTTGAATTGCTTTCTCTTTCTCATATTTTTGGTTTTGTCTCTATAAAGTGGGGAATGGGACAACACTAAAGTGGGGAATGGCACAATAGTGTTGCTAGCAGTGTTAGCTGAATGAGTGGGTGTTCAGTTTGAACCGAGCTTGAAAAATTTATTTGTTAATTGAGTTTAAAAAATTATTCAAGTTCGATTCGTTTAAGAAGTGAGTCGAGCCCAAAACAAATCAAGTATGAGCCGAACTTGTAGAATTTTTTTTTTAAAAAAATGTTCAAGTTTGGATTCATTTAAAAAATAAAATAAAATTGAACCCAAGTCAAATTCAAACTAAACTCGCATAAATCAGTTTCATTAACAGCTTCGGTAATTGGGGACAAATCGGCAGTTTGTCTAATGTTAGTTGCAAAAGTTGGATGGATTTGTATTAATTGTGTCATTTAATCCTTCACAGCGACAGATATCTCACTTGGAACTTGAGCTCTGTGTCCAAAAGGAATCAAAAAATAAAGATGTTGATGTTATGGTAATTAGTAAATTTTTTTATTGCCATGAAAAGTTCTCTACCAATAATGTCACAGCTGTTTGGCTGGAAAAGCATTGATTTTCCATGATCTTATTGAGTGGAATTGGAAGTGGGTTGCTTAAGTCAAAAGCAAACAGTACACGAGGGAAGAGAAACAGGGATAGTTAAAGTAGTATTAAGATATTTTAGTTGCAATATAAATGACGTGTTTTTAATTGTATTGAAGAAAATATTAATTAAAATAAGTATAAATTAATCTAAATAATCCAAACCGTAGTTAAAAGAGAGAGAGAGAGAGATAAGGGGCGTAGGTGTGTATTCAATAGAAGTAGTTCAAGTCACTATTCTGTATTCAATGCTAGGAAAGGATGAGACACATTGGATTTTTTTTGCATATATAGCAAGGGATTGGTTGATATTTGCTTGACTCATAATAGGAAGACTTCATTGTTATATTAACGCTTTCGTTTGGTACGTTAAAAAAATAAAAAATTATAAGGATAAATAAAATATCATATTTGATAAAGAAGGAAAATAAGAAGGATAGAAAAGTGAATAAATTAATTTTCCTTCTAACTCACCAGAATCAATCCCTCTAAAATCGAAAAAAAAATAGATGAAAAGTTAATTATTTGTGTTAAGATGTATCTTATTTGTGTATATATTATGTATACATTAATTTCATATAAAAATATAATGATAAAATATATATATATTAAAAATAAATTTAAAAATAAAAATTTTAAATTAAAAAAAATTCATCTTAACTAAGGATAAAAATTTTCGACTCAACACGATTCGAACTTGACACGAATTTTATGACACGAACATGATTATAACTCGACACGAACTTGAAAATGACCTGACATGCGAACGAGAAATATAAAAGTCTCTTAATTTTATGACACGATGCGAGTCGATTGTCACCCCTAATTTTAGTCAGCACAAAAAAAAATTAAAAAAAAGGTTAGTCATTTTTATTTTTTATCCATTCAAGCAAACACAAAAGAAATAAAATGTATCATTCTTATTTTCTATCGTTCAAGGATACAAAGTGTATATCCCCTACTTTTCATTCTTCCTGCCGTACCGAACAATAGATTTGTCCTCCGCTTTCAAAAGTAATAGTGAGATTTCACAAAATAGTTTGATCAATCAAAGGAGAATGAATGAGGAAATTATGCCGTAATTAATTATATTCGTTTACTGTGAAACAAAATTTATACACCCAAATACAACTTGATGAGATCAAGTTTCACCGACAAATTTCACAATGATTCTCTTTGACTTTTTATTCAAATAAATTAGTTTAATAACTATTATACTGAATTTAACGTTGTACGGAATACCCGCAAAGGCAGTGAGGCTCCTCTGACTACTGTATTATATTGATAATGAACCTGAGATAGCCAATAAAATGAGGGGACCGTGGTCTCAGTGAACATTTTGTATGCTTTTTGGTACTCTATACGGCCCATAAAAGCCCAAGTAGGTAAGAATAGATGCCTATTAGGCTTCAGATTATGTTAGAATCCACCAACGACCAATCGCCTGAATACATTTTAGGGCCCACTTCATGGTCATTAATAATATTAATTCACGGATTCAGCGGCCCTCGAATATATATATATATATATATATATTAGTGATAATTTGTATCTGAAAATATAATGCAATGTAAGTGAGAAATAATATATTTTAGGAAAAAAAAAAAATTCAATGTAAATGGTTTTGAGAGAGATGACAGTAGATGTTGAATGAATCTATTTAAGACCGTAGGATAAATTTGTTAAAACTTATCATATTTTGTATTATAGATTATAGATACTAATCATATGATAAAACATAAAATTCGAGCGTTTCAAAAAAATCTATCTCATCATATTAAATAATAATTTTTCTTTCTTTCATTTCTTGGATTACATTATTTAAAATTTACTTTTCTTAAAAATATTGATAAATTTTTTTCAAAATATGTAATTTGACAAAAATTTCTCAATATATGTATACTATCATACATTAATAATTTTGAAATAAAAAACATATTAAACTATAAATTAATCAAATAATAAAATAATTAGACATGTGATAGAAATAAGTGATGTGATATTTTTGATGAGAAAAATATGTAGAAAATAAAATTCAACTTGTGAGTTATATATATATATATATATATATATTTGAGTGGGGACTCTCACCATTGAATAGGGTAGTTTAGTAGAGTACCGACCAAATTTTTCACCTTCAAGTTTGAGGCTTGAGTCTTAGGGTTCATATTGAGGCTCATTGGTTGACTGCTATACTAGTCTAGTTAGATTTGTTCTCAAGAGTAATGAGTGTTGTTGGAAGCTTTATGATCTCATCAATGAAGACCTATTAGGATAGTTTCTAGGTGCTCTCATTTACGAAAAAAAAAGAAAAGGAAGGGACTCTCTCTCCCTCTCAAAGCAAAGTCAAGCGAGGCGGGTGAGATAAATTTTTATTATGTCTTAACAGGTTTATATTAAAAAATATATTCATACATAGTTGATTCATTTATTAATTTGTGCCATATTAAATTTGTATCATGTATGAGTCATTTATAATCAATATATAAACGAGTTGTGTTATGTAGTTCTTTTGATTGTTATCACTTTTAATTTATTTGTTTATTAATTATGTCGTATTGAATCCACTTATTTATAAAATATGTAATTGAAAAAAACTCAAATCTTCTAATTTTATATCATATTATAGCACCTCTAGCCCTTTTTTATTTGGTACTCAAATTTAAATTTGAGTAAAAATAGTTTAAAATATTTTTCAAATGTTACACTCATACCCATACCAAATGAAAAGAAACTTTTTTTAAATCTAAATTTTTAATAGTGAGATTAAGGGGTCGTTTGTTTCAAGTATAAGATTTAGGTGGTATAAGATTTTATATACATTCCACTCCGATCAAATAGTATATTATACCCGGTCTTAAACTATAATCTCATCCTTCCCTTTATTTGTTTGTCACAAACATTATCCGTATAATTCCTACTTAAAAAAATCAACAATTGCGACTAACCAATATAAAAAGACAATTTTAGCCTTAAAAAGTCAAAAATTGCAACTAAGATTTTATATGAGTATTGTACCTGAGGGCATTTTGATTTTTTTAGTTTATTATACCTCCATTCATTTATACCAAGAGCTAGTTTGTTTCAAGGATTAGAATGATATAAAGAGATGGTATTAGAGAAATAATATGTAGGACCCATCTTATATCTTGTTTGTTTAGCATTTTATAGTCAGTACTATTTTTCGGGTTGTAATACCGACTTGCTGTGAACAGTAGTTATAATGTCTTATAGATGGTCTTAATGAATACCACCTACCCGGTGGTATTATATGCCCGGTACAAATAAGATGGAGGTATAATAAAGTAAAAAGACTCAATTGCCCTCATGTACAATTGTCTTTTTACAGGTTATAGCCGCAATTGTTGATTTTTTTAAGTAAGTATTACACAGATAATGTTTGTGACAAACAAACAAGGGGAATGATGAAATTATAGTTTTAGACCGAGTATAATATACAATTGGATCAGAATAAAATGAATATAAAATCTTATATCACCTAAATCTTATACTCGAAATAAACAGGCCCCAAGAATATTATACCACTGGGTAAGTGATATTGAATAACATTGTGTAGAAGACATTATGACCCGGAAATTAGTGTTACTGTTCACACCGGGTCGGTACTATGACCCTGAAATTAATATTTAATAAAAAATGTCAAACAAACAAGGTTTAAGGTAGGCTCCACGCACTGTTTTCCTTATATCACCTCCTTATACCACCCTTATACCTCAAACAAAGAGTCCCTAAATTCTCCTTTAAAGAATCAATGATCATATTTTACCCACTTTTAAATTTAACTTTTATTTTATTTAAATTTGAAATGGAGATATCTAAACCAATTACCAAATCAAAATTTTTACTTTTTTTTTATTTAAATTTAAATAAAAATTTGAGTTTTGTCTTAATGCATCGCGGTGATCATATTTTTACACCCCCACCACGGTAGTAGCCAGAGTCTATGTTTGATTGTTTTATTTTAACTAATTTCCAACTCTCCGGGGAAATAATGGAACCAGACGCCCAACGGAGGAAAATCGAAGAAACTGTGCTCGAAATCCTGAAAAATGCAGATTTGGAGACAACCACCGAGTACAATGTCCGAACCACCGCCGCCCGGAGGCTCTGCGTTGACCTCTCCGACCTCGACCACAAGTTGCTTGTCCGACGCGTCGTGGAGTCTTTTTTGTTATCGACAACTTCAACATCGGAGGACGGCGACAAAGTCCGAGAAGAGACCAACGAGGTCGTGGTACAAGAAGAACAACAGCCGCAGGAGGAGCAGACCAGATCAACTAGTGTTGGTGATTCCAAAGAGGGCTTAAACAACAATGCCCGTGTTATTTGCAAGGTCAGTTCAAAAGTGACTAAACCCTAAAATCAAATCTACTTAAAGAAAGGCAAAGATAAAGAATTGAGTAATCTGTTGATTATGTTTATGGCTATGTTTAGCTCAAGAAAGTTGGTTCTCTTGGTTATCTTGTTGGGACTCATCAATGTTATTCATGAGAATTATGATTTATTGGTTTTATTGTTTACTTCTAGATAAAAAATGCAATTTGCAGTTACATGGGGAGAAAAGGAAGAAAAACCCAAGTGCTTTGTTTGGTTATTGGGAAAAAAATTGCAATTAAATATTCTTGATGTAAGCATCTCTATATTGTTGAAGGCAAAATTAACATTTGTATTCAGTTCAAATTTTATCACTTTATTTGACTCCATTTTAAAAATGTTGGAGTATAGATAGTCTAGGTTTATTAGGATTTCTTTTCCCTTTTTTACCCTTACTAAGATTTTTATATTTGCCTAAACTACAAGGATGTTTAAATCACTCTGTATTATTTTTGGATATATATACGGGGCTCTACTCTTAATTTGAGTATCCCTTTTCACTTACGTTTATTCCAAGTTGGTATCAGAGCCATACACTAACCCTACCTCAAACCCTAACCTTCTCCCTAACCTAGCCTCCACCGAGATTGCCTCACCGGCAAACTGCCTTCAAGCAAACCTAGCAACCCACTGCCTGTCCACCAACCCCATGCGTGACTGTCCATCCACCGACTGAAACCAAATCCACCGACTGAAATCAAAACCAGAAACATCCACCGACTCCATACCAGCGAACCAAAACCAACGAAATAGAAAAACGCTGAACCAAAACCAGCGAAACTCCACCGACAACCTGCTGCCCAGCGAAAACACAAGCCCCATACAGCTAAGCCTCCCAGCCTTCCAGCCCCTAGCCGCAACACTCCAACAAAATCACACCGACATCCACAAACCCACTTGTCGCACCCACTGCACCGACTGCCTCCGTAAAGCACCGACTGCCTACACAGCAAAACCAGCAACCACAAACCAACTGACCAACCTGTCCACACCGACTGCCTCCATCAAACCAACCCACAATCAAACCCAAAAACCAATACAGCTAAGCACCGTGACAACCAATATTATTAGCCGTCACAAACCAACAAACCAAGTAAGATTGGGTCACTGTTCATCAGCCCACTGCTGGGTTGCTTTTTTGTTGTAGCTTGGTCCTTCGCACACTTCGTCATAGTGCTGCCAGATTGCAGTATCTAGGACTTTTTTAGGAGGGAGCGGATCCTCTTCTCCTTTTATCTGTTTTTGATGCAGTAAATCATTTATATTTATTGGATTTCTGGGCACCATGACTTGATTATTTGGGAGCTTTTTGGACCTTCCTTATTTGTCGCTACTGTTCGACTGAAGGTATATTGTTCTCCCTTATTTTATTCTTCTATTTATCTTAGAGTTATTTTCCTGTCACGGGTGCCCTAGTATTGTTGTTGATATGGCTACTACTGAGGGACTTGAGAACCCTACTGTTGACACCTCTACCGTTGAGACATCTATGGGTACTTCCACTTTTATGTTTGACCAGTATACAGTGCCTACTAGCACAGTTGCATTACCAGCATTACCGGGCATGATCTCTCAAAAAGTTACGGCACAATTGTTGAATGGTCGTAACTTCGCTGAGTGGTCACGCTCATTCCAGCTTTTCTTAGGCCGTGTAGGGAAGCTTGGTTGGCTGACTGGATCTCACCCAAAGCCAGCTGATGCCGACCCTGGATATTCTGCGTGGTTCTCTGAAAACTGTGCCATTCTTAGATGGTTATTTGGCTCAATGGAGCCCTCTGTTTGCAGGATCCACCAGTTTCATAGCTCTGTTCCGAAGCTATGGAGCGCATTATCAGAGATGTATTCTCAGTCAGGACGGGGAGTTCGTGTTTATGAGCTTTCTCAGGAGCTCTCATATGCTCGGCAGGGAAATATGACCGTTCAGGATTATTATGGCTATTTGACCCAGCGCTGGCTTGAGTATGAGTCTCTACGTCCTCTTGCTGTTATTCCGAAGATAGAGCCCGAGGGAGCAGCATTCTTGCATACTCGAGAGCAGGAGGATAGGATTCACAAGTTCCTTATGGGGCTTCGTGATGAGTTTGAGGGACCTCGTTCTCAGATCTTGTCGATGTTGACACTTCCTTCTCTTTATGAGGTGTATGGGATGATTGAGCAGCATGAGCGTCGAGTCTGTATTGCATCACTTCCAGTTGCAGCTTTGACTCCTTCGATTGACCAGATGGCCCTTGCAGCTGCTGTAGGGTCCCGTTCAGGATCCTTAGTCAGGGATGGGCAACGCTCAGACCAGCGCCGTCAGGGCGCCCCAGATCAGCGCAGACGGGGGGATTCCCGTCAATGTGATTATTGTGGCCGACCAGGACATCTCAGGGCTACTTGCTGGAAGCTCCATCCAGAGCTTAAGCCACCTTCTCGCAGCCGTACTGTTGCTATTGCTGAGGTACCACCGCCCACTACCGCCACTCCTGCTACTGCTCCTCCTTGGCAAAGTGATATGGATGCTATCACTTCCCGATTAGATATACTTATGTCTGCTCTGACTTCTCAGAGTCTGACTACTACTGCTGTCACCACTACAGGTATATCTCGTGCCTTTCACGCTTGTGCCAGTTCATCTCCCCTTTGGATGTTGGACTCGGGTGCGAATGGTCACATGACAGGTGAGGCCCATCACTTCACCACTTTTGACGAGCCGTTACATACACAGGTTCAGTTAGCAGATGGAACACATGCCCCTATTGTTAGTAGGGGTACAGTCCGTCTCCCAGATGGCCTTACATTACATTCGGTTTTTCATGCGCCAAAGTTGGCCATGAATCTATTATCTGTACATCAGTTAGCCAGAGATTTTCACTGTGCGGTTGTATTCTTATCTGATTCATGTTATTTGCAGGACTTGAGTACCAGGAGGATTATTATCAAGGGACATGAGAAAGATGGACTGTATTATCTTGGCAATCCATCTCCAGTTTCACCAATTCCTTCACCTGCACCTGCTTTGTCTTTTTCTGTTCCTAGCTTGCATGCTAGTATTTTACCTAGTAGTTGTCGTTATGATTTTTCGTCACAAACTGTTCAATTGTGGCATGACCGTTTTGGACATACAAATTTTAAATATTTATGTATGTTGTTGTTTCCAGCTTTGAGTAATGCTTGTGTTGGTGGTAAACTTGATTGCGTTATCTGTTCCTTATCAAAACATGTTAGGGCCAATTATATTCCTCGCATGCACCAGTCACCCAAGCCATTTGACCTAATACACTCTGATATTTGGGGACCCTCTCCCGTTACTGCTCTGTCAGGTGCCAGATATTATGTGACATTTATAGATGATCATACCCGTTGTACTTGGGTCTACCTTTTGCATAGGGAGTCTGATGTGCTCCTTATAATCACTCAGTTTTTACAGATGATTAAGACACAATTCGATGTCATTGTTCGTGCTCTTCGTTCGGATAATGCCAAAGAATATGTGTCTGATGCTTTAGTGTCTCACCTTTCTTCTCAGGGTATCCTTCAGCAACTCACTTGTCCATATACTCCTGAGCAAAATGGTGTTGCTGAGAGGAAAAATAGGAGTTTGATAGGGATGGTACGTTGTCTGCTTAGAGGCATGAGGGTACCAAAATCTTATTGGCATTTTGCTGTTTTGACTTCTACCTTTCTGTGCAATCGTACGCCGAGTCGTGTTCTTCAGCATAAGGCTCCCTTACAGGTCTTATTTCCTGAGCGGACACTTTTTCCGGTCCCCCCTCGTGTTTTTGGATGCACATGTTTTGTTCAGGATCGGTCTCCTACTCGTTATAAACTTGATGATAAAGCGATTCGTTGTATCTTTGTGGGCTATTGTCATCAATCTAAGGGGTATCGATGTTATGATCCTATTAGGCGTCGTATGTATCACAGTCTAGATGTTACCTTTCTTGAGCATATTCCTTATTTTCCTTTCAGTCCTTTGTCTGCCCCTCCAGTTGATGATACTCCATTTGATTTTTCATTACCACAAGAGTCAGAGTCATTGATCACTATCCCTACAGGGTCATCCGTTTTTCCTCCAAAGGAGTCACTCATCCCTGTCAGTACAGAGTTACCAGTCTCTCTTCCTTTGCAGGTGTATGCTCGTTGTCCTCGCTCTCATCACCCTGTTGATATCCCCTCTACTTCAGGCGATGCAGGTAATACTTCTCAGTTTGTTGAGCATATTGATGCACCTGTTGTTAGTACTGATGAGATTACAGGTGCTGAGCCAGTTACTTTACCTGATAAGATATTATCAGTAGAGGATGGTGATTTAGGGCGTCGTTATCCAAGGCGTGATCGCCGTCCAGTTGATCGATATGGTTGGACCGCCAAGATTTTATATCCGATCTCTGCTTATGTTTCTTATGGTAATCTGTCTCCCACATTTCGAGCTTATACTATGGCCTTATCAGATACGCTGGTTCCTCGCTCTATTTCGGAAGCTATGCGGGAGCCCCAGTGGGTTCTTGCCATGCAGACAGAGATGGACGCTCTTCAGCGTAATCATACATGGGATCTTGTCTCCTTACCTTCAGGGGTGAAGCCTGTTGGCTGTCGCTGGGTTTACACCCTGAAGTTTCTGGCAGATGGTACTATTGATCGTTTACAAGGCTAGACTTGTGGCGAAAGGCTTTACTCAGGTACTAGGTCGTGATTTTGGTGCTACATTTGCCCCCGTGGCAAAATTGACTACTGTTCGGTTAATTATTTCTCTGGCTGCGGAGTACTTTTGGCCTCTTCATCAATTAGATGTGAAGAATGCGTTTCTTCACGGTGATCTGGACGAGATTATTTATATGGATGCACCACCGGGCTTTCGTGGTGAGGGGGAGTATGCTGGAAAGGTATGTCGACTGCGTAAGTCTCTTTATGGACTGAAACAGTCGCCACGAGCCTGGTTCTCTCGCTTCAGTGATGTAGTCATACGATTGGGGTTCGCCAGGTGTCATTCTGATCATACCTGCTTTATTCGACGGAATACTTCTGGACAGTGTGTCATCCTTCTGGTATATGTTGATGATATTATTATTACTGGTGATGATGTTTCTGGGACTGCGCAGGTCAAGATAGACCTTGGGAAGGCCTTCGATGTGAAGGATCTTGGATTTCTGCGATACTTTCTTGAGATTGAGGTTGCCCGTAGAAGCAGAGGTATTGTTCTTTTTCAGAGAAAGTATGTTTTGGATCTTCTTTCAGACACTGGGATGTTGGGGTGCAAACCGGCATTATCACCTATGATTCCAAACCTGAAGCTTACTGCTGAAGGTGAGGAGTTGAAAGATCCGACAGTTTATCAAAGATTGGTAGGTAGACTTGTCTATTTAACCAATACTAGGCCGAACATTTCATTCGCAGTCAGCCGAGTTAGTCAGTTCATGCATAGGCCATGTCAGCCTCATCTTGATGCAGTTTATCATATTCTTCGGTACCTCAAGTCTTGTCCTGGACTTGGGTTGTTTTATGCATCAGGATCTCAGACCGGTTCTCTAGCCTGTTATTCAGATTCAGATTATGGGGGAGCATGTGATGGTCGATCTACTATGGGTTTCTGTGCTTTTCGAGGGACTCATCTTATCTCTTGGAAGAGCAAGAAGCAGGCAGTTGTCTCCCGCTCGTCCGCAGAGGCAGAGTATCGGGCATTGGCACTTGGCACATGTGAGATTATCTGGCTACGATCGATTCTTGACGAGTTGGGTTTTTCAGTGACCTCTCCATCCACATTATATTGTGATAATCAATCTGCTATTCAGCTCACTTCTGACTCTGTACTACATAAGAGAACGAAGCATATAGAGATCGATGTTCACTTTCTTCGGGAGAAGGTCAGCAGTGGTCTTGTTACTCCATCGTTTGTGGGGACCAGTGATCAAGTTGCAGATGTTTTTACCAAACCTGTCACTCTGTCTATTCTTCGGGACTCTGTTGTCAAGCTAGACTTAGTTGACATTTTTGCGCCTAGCTTGAGGGGGAGTGTTGGAGTATAGATAGTCTAGGTTTATTAGGATTTCTTTTCCCTTTTTTACCCTTACTAAGATTTTTATATTTGACTAAACTACAAGGATGTTTAAGTCACTCTGTATTATTTTTGGATATATATACGGGGCTCTACTCTTAATTTGAGTATCCCTTTTCACTTACGTTTATTCCAAGTAAAAACAACCAACTAACAACAGCACACTAAGAGCATTGAAGTGGAGAAACATGTTCAATCAAGATGCATGTACTTTATTGAGCAAGACTGGAGATTTTTCTAAGTAAATACCCTTGAGTGTATACCTCTTTTGGTTTGAGAGTTATAGTAGCAGTGTGGAATGCTTAACTCTTTCGATGAGTTTTTAATTATGTTTAGAGTCAATACTCTCAGTGTTCTTATTGTAAGCATTGCTGTCTTATTTGTTCATAGCTATCAAACAAGAGGATGTTGGCAATTCAAGACTATAAATGGCAAAAATTGGTGTCAATTAGGGACTACTACCTAAAAGATGGAAAACGTTTTCCTACAGCCAGAGGTGATAATTAACGTTTTTATTATCTATCATGTTTTGCCATCATGTATATTTCTACTTTTTCTTGATTTTATGGTTTTATAGAGATCATCTGCAATTTAAAATTAAAACTTCGTTGAGTCCAGTTTTTCTCAATGATTTTCCTTAACCTTTGTACTTGTAGAAACAATCTGCATGTCAACTTGGGTTTTTTGGGATTTAACACTAAGGTGACTATCGAAATAGCCCATCTGACCCCCATGTAAACCTTTTGGAGATCCTGAAGTAGTGCCTGGGATTTATCGACTTTTTGCCGAGTCTGATGGACTTTAAATGAACTAACCTATCAGGAGCTAGAAGTGGTCTGAATGGTCTAAAAGTACGTACTGACTGAATTCAAAATAATTACAAGAAAATTAAGCCAGCAGTACTGTGATTTGTTGATACTTTTGGCGATCTCAGGTTAGGGATGCATTCTCCCAAGTCCCAACAATTGAACTGCTCTGACTTCTTCCAAAGATGTGTCTCTAGTACCTTTTGGGGTGTTTGGAGTCAGATGCATTCTTTTTCATTTGGCATAGATTTACAGAGATAGACTTTGGACATGGAGAGAAAAGAAGAGAGAAAGCTGGAAGCAAAGAGAGAAATATGATAGGATAGGAATCTTTACCTACAAAGTCAAGGAGATTGGCTTTTTCGTGGGTCAGTAACTGTTGCCAGCAAGGAGAAACCTCATCTACAACTTAAAACAAAGTAGGGGGTGATTTTCCTATAAAATAAGTATAAATGGGATTGCAATTTCTCTGGAAATGATGTTCAAATTGTAACCACAAGGGCTTAAACCCTTCCTAGACTGAGTGAGTGATGCACATGCCAGCCATTATCCATCCCTTCAATGGTCCTCCATCTCTGTATTTGTTATTTTGAGTTAGATATGCTCAAAAGGTTTGAGGCTCACTGCTATTATGCTAGTATACTCGTTTGTTTCTTCATCAGCTTGTATCAAATAGCAGCTTCTTTGGGTTCATTGCAGTCTCTTCCATTTTCCGAGGCACTTGTTTTATCGATACTGATAACTTTGTGCTTCTGCTGTACATTCAGGAATTAGCTTGACTGCTAAACAATGGTCAGTTTTTAGGAATAGTTTACATGCTATAGATGAAGCTGTTGCAAAGATGGAATCACGAAAAAGGTGAGACTACTATGTTCCCATTGAAAAATCCTGAACTGATTTCATTCCCCTGATATTGGGAAATGAAAATTGTGATGTAGAGAGTGTTGCACTTTGAATGCATGTAGGGTTACTAGTCACATGTTTAACCTTTTCATTTCTTTGTTCCCACTAACCCATTTATTCATGTTTGGCTAAAAAGCATGTAGTCCACTAATTGATTGACTTGGACTGCCAATCAACAAATTGTAGATCCGAAGATGTTGGAAAACCAATTGAGGGAGATATATCTGATGCAGTCAACTGCTTGGCTCCTCAGGGACTCCTCCCTGTTGAAAGAAATGAAACTCATGCAGATATGCCTGATTCTGTTACTCCTCATGGAAATATACCCACTGATAGAAAGCAAGTTGAAGTAGATATGTCTGATTCAGCAACTGATTTTTCTCTTAAAGGACACAATCAACATAATTCATCAATGACTGCTGCTTCTCCTCAAAGGCTCATTCCTATTGAGACCATCCGCCTGAATGGGCGAAATTACCATTGTTGGATGCATCAGATAGAATTTTTCCTAAAGCAGTTGAAAATTGCATATGTGCTCACTGAGCCATGCCCAAGCAATTCCCTCAGCCAGGAAGCGAGCATTGAAGAAATTGTTGAAGCCCGAGCTTCTGCACAAAAGTGGAAAGATGATGACTACATTTGCCATCACAACATCCTGAACTCTCTATCTGACCACCTGTTTGATCAGTACTCGAAGAAGACTTGCAGTTCTAGAGAGCTTTGGGAAGAACTTAAATTAGTTTACAATGAGGATTTTGGAACAAAAAGATCTCAAGTCAATAAATATATTCAATTTCAGATGGTTGATGGGATATCAATTCTTGAGCAGGTTCAAGAACTTCACAAGATTGCAGATTCTATTATTGCTTCTGGAATGTGCATTGATGAGAATTTTCATGTTAGCGTTATCATTTCCAAGCTTCCTCCATCTTGGAAGGATTATCGCACGAAGTTACTGCTCGAGGAGGTCCTACCTCTTCACACGTTGATATGTCGCCTAAGGGTCGAGGAAGAATCTCGCAATCGCTGCAAGAAAGAAAATCCCTCTAAGAATGCAAACGTGGTAGAGGCAAGGCTCGAAAATAAACTTGGACCGAGAAAGAGAGAAATGAAGAAGCTCTGCTACACTTGTGGAAAGGAGGGGCACATTTCCAGATACTGTCACCATAATAGGAAGGTTCATGCCACTAAGAAGAGCAAGGATGAGGATAATGGTGATGTACCTGCCATTACAGAGGTTAACAGGGTCGAAGGAAATATAGAGTAGTTGATTGATCCTTGTTGCTGCTGTTGTCGGAAAAGTTACCCTATTATGAAGTAGTGTATATAATGACCAATATTCAATAGTGTCCCGAAAGGGACATTCCGCCAAACAGGAGTTTCCTGTGAATCACTTGTAAATGATGAGAGGATTAACCTGATTCCAACTGTTTGTCATTTCTTGTATCAGGGTGTTTTGAAGCTGGTTAAGAAAAAAGGGGTTTGAATCTGGTGGTCTGTTTTTGTGAAGTTTTGTCCTGAACACCAATTCTCTTTGTTAATTGAATTGAAGGTCTAGTGTTGTTGCTAGATTTTATGATTTGTAACATGGTTTCAAGGACTTGATGAATTACATAAATAGTTAACCAGACATTAGAAATTATCATGAGATACTTTCACACAGAGAAAAGTCAAATATACATAATCCTATCTCCTCGTATAGACAGGTCAGGTTGTTCCGATAAAATATCATTATCAATAACTTGTCCAATAAAATAGTGAGAGAAGAATAAGAAACAAGATGTTGGAAAGAGATTAGTAATTATTGTTCCGGTCATTTCGTGACACCTTAGCGGTAGGATTGACCAAAATCACACTCAAAATTATTGTGTCTGATGCAGGGAAACTAAGACAATGAAGTGGCAACAAACCGACCCTTCTGGTTTCAGGCGAGTCCCCAATGTTATAATTTACTACGATGCCCACAAAATTGATGTAAAGTATCGATTAGGTGATGAATTTTCTAAACAAACGCGTGTTGACTCCTATATTGTTTTTATTACTTTTGACCAATCAACTTTGCATGTATTCAACAAATATATTTCACACAGGTAATACTAGTGTGTCTTAAAAATGAGACTGACAGCCGAGAGAAAATAAAAATGTGCTAATATGGTAAGTGATGATGGTTCAAAATGTTCACCAAGTTCTAAATGTTCTTGAGAGCTAGATCCGTCTTCCAGGATACCTGCAAAGGCAAGTTAGAGATCAGAAGGACTCTAAGAAACGACCCTCTACTGATAAAGTCAAAAAAGAATATTTTATGAATTAGAAAATGCTTGTGTTAGCGTTTGAGTCACTCACCTCAATCTCCTTCGTAGGTTCCCCTCTTATAGGCCATTTGTTTAGAAGCAGATCTTACTCCGCTTATTTGAATTAAATCTGTTGTGCTCCACTTGTTATATATACAAATAAATAAATAATATACACACACACACACACACACACTAGTGATATATTAATTAATAGAACATCATTTGCATTTGTATTGACATAAACATTGAATACATATACAAGAGTATAGATATAATATACATAAAGTACTTGTAAATTGAGATTAGTGGAAAAATAAAATTCACGGAGTATGTGAGATGGAGGGTAAATACAACAATCCCACATTGATTCTTGGGAAGAATAGAGGAAGAATTTTATTTGTCACTCAATGTTTCAAGGAATTCTCTTCAAGAGGAAGTCTACATAATGGGAACTTCAAGTTATAATTTTGTATATGTATAATATATATAATACATATAGAAGAAGAAGAAGAAGGAGAAATAAAAAGAAAAGAGGGTGGCGACATTCGAACAAGCCTAAATCCCAGTATTTTTTTAGAATCTCGATTTCTAACAAAAATTGATGTACTCAAACTTCAATTTGATCAAACACTAATCACGTTCAAACGTGACTTGCTTTCAGTACTTTGACAAAAATCTCAAAACGTCTTCGAATCGAGATATTGAGAGTTGAGTCAGTTCGAAGGTGATAAGCTCGTTCGAATGTGACAGGTTTTCTGTTTGAGATTAGTCTCTAACAGATATATTTTTGCATCTCTTTCAAGGAGTGTCTTCTGCCATGGTTATGAAAGATTACACTCCTTCATTTAGGGATGCATAAAACATTATAAATAGGGTTGAAGTGCAAGAAAAAAGCATTAACAAATTGATTCTTCTGCTTCTCCTTGATTCAAAGCTTTTATATTTTTTAATTTTCTATATTCAATTAAGTGTTTGATTCCAGTATTATTAAGAAATACAATATTTGATAATCTTAAAGTTAGCATTGTATCTGAGATAGAATTTTCAAGAGTCTATCTGTATTATAAGTTAAAAATTACTATCTCGAAGATGGCGAGTGTCGTGTCTTACGTAACGATTTATTTTTTTTAATTTTCATTTATTACTTTTCTACTATTTGAAATTATTTTACTACACTGTATTCTACATCACCACTAGCTTGACTCAGTCTTGCAGGGTTAACTGGAAGCGGTAGTTGAGTTGAACTAGTCAAAGTCTTTGGAGGTTAGGACTATGCTGAATTTCAGAGGCTGGGGGCATGATTACCAACCGAGTTAGAGCTAATCCGAGCTATTGAGGTCGGCATTTCAAACACGTGTCTTTTTCTCGTTTATCAATAAGCAACACTATAACTTTAAATGAGTGAAATGGGATAAAAAAAAATTTACTATATCATTATCACATCGTTTAATCTCCATTTTATGTTCTATTTTTAAGTCAGCTTAATATTATCAATTGATTAATATCAACATTGGTAGGCCAGTATAATATTCCAAAAGTGGTAGACCCTATAAGCCTAACTTGGACCAACCGGCAGAATCAGAAACTTTTAAGGTGTTTTTATTTTTTGGGGTTAAAAACAGAATATACTTATAAAAAGTATTGAAACTTTAGAGATTTTTTTCAGTAAAAATTGTGCTTCATTGCTTAGTGCTTGTCATTTGTTGTAAGATATTCTTTTTTAATTCATGATCCTTGAAGACGTGTTTACCAAACCCCATTTTCAGGTTAGGTTAGGTTTGGTGGTCCTGTTCAGATGAGTTTTGGAAAAAGTCTTAAATCTATTGAACACTCCTCCTCCAGTCCTCTTATAAGGCACTCAGAATGGTAAGAGATACTGAATGTCATCATGTGGTACATGCATGACATTAAAATTAATGAATATGTTCCTCGTTTAAGTTGCCAACCAAGTAATGGTACCTGTAAGGATCATGCAAATAGCAGGTTCTCAATTTTCTTCGCTCCATTTATTAAGTGGGTCCCTCTGTTTTTTGTTCTGGAGTTTCTGACTTTGACCACCACATGCTCTGGTTTGGCTCTTGTGTACCAAACCCACCACCACCGCCACATGTCTCACCAAGTTGTCCTCTCACTTCATTTCTTTTCTTTTTTTAAATAAAAAAGAAGGAAGATTAGTAAGAAGTATTTCATTGAGCCTGATCACGAGAGTCTTTCGTTACAAAACGTTCAATTTGAATCATAATTACTAACATAGGGGAGCAATTTGATGGTAATTTTCAGACATTCTTAAATGACACGTGTACTCAGCGTCAATGAAAACATCTGCTATAATACTGACACGTCTTCATGGTTTTTTAACCCCTTGTCCTGAGGATACTATTCACAGGGATCAAGGACTCCCAAACCACCATGAATCGACACGTATTCCTCGACAGTTTTGGGTATATTAGTCCTAAATCATGCTAGTCCCTCGACATCGAGGGGTATCTATTGTATCGGCGTTTCTGCACCTGCAGGGGTTATTGATGGACAGATAACTAGCCTAGACAAGGCTAGACTAGCCATCATGACCTCGTCTTACTCAAATGGTGTCAGGAGGTACAAAAAAGCAGAAGGCTCAACCAAAGGGGAATAGGCACGTGACGTATTGTGTCAGATTAGAGACAAAAAGACCAGAATGCCTTTGCTGATACACGACTTGGGAAATCAAATATTTAATGCACTTTTTCCTCAATGAGACAACATTTAATGCAATAGAGCTCAGAAGTAAAAGATAATAAATGTCTCAAAGTCTGGGCATTTAATACACCTCCGCCGAGAGAAGATCATTAAACGTTCGACAGACTGAGGAGAAAACATTAATTGTTCGGGGTCCCGAGCAATAAAGAATAAAATCATTACTCATAGAAATTGGTGTGTACGCTATCCACCCCCAATGATTACCTACTAGCTACGTTGTCAGTAATGATGAATTTTTAAGGTATAAATAGTTCTCACAAACACAGAAAAAGGGTACGCAACGAACACTCTCTCAACCATCATACAGTGTTTTCTTTTTCCCCTCTCTCAAAGAACTGACTTGACCGTCGGAGGGGATACGCTGGAAAATATTCCGGCACCCTTCTAACTTGTTTTTCTTTGTTCCAGGAACCTCCTTTAGTTTTCCAGGATCACTCAGGCGACTCATACCAACGATTGATTATCCACCTTCGACCCTCACAACCTGTTCAACTAGCAAGACCAACCACCCAATTTCGGACACTTGTTCACCACGGAAGAGATCTGTTCTAGTATTTATATTGTGTAGGATCTTGCATCCACATAATTCATTACCACAGTACCGCCAAAATTAAGTTAATGAATCGAACCTTACTTTATAATTACATAAAAATTAAGGATGACTTTAAATAGGTACGACTTGTCAGTAAAACACAAACTCTAGTGGTTATCTCATTTCTTTTCTGACTACAAATAAATAAGATTCAAAAAAAAAAAAAAAAACAAACAAACATGCTAAGCCAAACATGGAATGATTGAGAAAGGGTGGAATGAGTTATGGGCACAAAAGCTAAAGCAAAAGCACTTGAAGACTTGGTCTCTAGTTTGGTCACATGCTTCAGCATTTACCCACTCTGGTGTCTAGTTTGGTCACATGTTTCAGCATTTACCCACACTTGTTCTTCAAGTGTATCAATCGAAAGATATGGCATAGAACTCTATTGGCGTCTACCTTGCAACTGGCTGCATTTTTTGCTGTCGTGTTATGAGACGAAGATAATGTCCATTAAAAAAAACCAAGATGAAGATAATGTTCATTAAAAAAAACCATCTTTCTCTCTTATCTCTTCGTGGCCGCATAAAATTTGAGTTTATCGATACAATCGATTTGATAGCAAAGGCATACATCCAAAATTCCTGTTATAACAATGAATCTAAAAAAACATGTGATTAGAAATTCGGAACGATTCTCTGTTGCCAAAAAACGAGAAAGATCATGTTCATTCCACGAGAAAAGCTATTGAATCTGTGGGCTCCAACTCGTTTGTTCAACCCCACACGATTCTCAATGCTCACCAGCAAGTCTACCACGCTATCAAATCTTATATCTCAATCATTTACAGTTGACTATATGAATCCATCTTCGCCATATATATCACTATTTGGACTCATCGTAATAGATCCCTAAAGTTTTATGCTGGCTGTAGCCTCCCTAATGCAACCTTCCTTTTTTATTTTGACTTAGAACAGGCAACGTTGTATACAACACTAGCGGGGGAAGAGATGAAGGAAACCACCAAACTTAAAAAGAGTCCAACAGCTATTTGCTCACCAATAATCATGCCACAAGCCTTTCAATAATCCATCAAATGCTAAACATAGCAATAGAATGATAAAGATCCATGCAATGATAGAGAGATTGCAGGGAAGAATAAATATATATCTCTGTTACTTTATAATATCATAAAAATAAAACAGGTTCTAAACAAGCAATAATACTACAGCCAGCTAAATTACAAATTTAATAGATCTTGCTAGACTACTTTCTTGTGGCAGAATACCTGTACTATTAACAAAAACCAAAGATTTACTGTCCTACTTGGTTAATAGGAAATTATTTTTCTACTTCTATCAGCACTGCTGTATATCAAAACCTTTGCATAAGCCTTTTGAATCGGATCTTCACTACAAATTATTCCTACCAACTAATGTTAATATAACTTGTCTGATTACCCAACTGATGACAATGGCCACTAGGAGTTGGATTCACGGGAAAATGCCGCCATCAACTTTTCCTTCGTCACTTGCTCTGATTCTTGAGACTTGATGACAAATGTGTGAAACACTGTGTCATTCCCTGCACCAAGTTTGGACTCAACAATATTGATCTGTGCCTCGTTGAAAGCTTGGATGACTCTTGATATGGGATGAGCATCCAATGGGCAGCTCACTCTTACTACAAGTTCATCATGAACCGCTTGAATTTCGATATCTGGAACATGGCTTTGACTTTCAGGATTTGATTTAGCTTCCAAATCCAATGCATCTTTTGAAGTGCATCCGAGCCTTTCCCTCTCTGATTCCATGTCCTTGAGCTTCTTCTGAAGATCAGTGATGTAAGCAATCGCATCTCCCAACAGTGAGGCTTTGTCCATCTTTGAAATATTTGGCACAACAGCTCTCAATGCATAGAACCGTTGGTTCAACTTTTCTCGCCGCTGCCTCTCTGCCTCCACATGATTGAGGGGCTCTTCTCTTCCATTAGCAGGCTTTCGGCCACGCTTCCGAGGCCTCTTCTCATCGGGCAGGCCTGTTCGGCCTTCTTTGCAAGAAGCCTCAACATCTGAATGCTCAGACTCAACCCCAAGGGCAATGATAGGCCTGGAAGTGGCCCCTGTAAAATCAATCTGCATTTGTGCTGGCCTTTGAGGCTGAAAATTGTTAAGCCGGAATTCATCCCTAACCCCATTTATGGGTTCGTGTAGATTGTTTGAAGGGGTCTGAGGACTGTAAATCTCTACCGCGCCCCCCTTCTTTCCATTATTGAACTGTGCCCAATTTAAACCATAAAGACCATTTCGAGTGTTTGTTAATGGAAGCCTGTTCCCATTTGAATGCACTTCCCATGACCTCTCATCTGGCTTCCTAACAGCAAGTTTTTCCCTAAATTGGGGACGACTAGAGTTCAAATTCTGCCCGAAAATCTTTGGACTTCCATTTGGTCGCTCGCAAATACCCAGACTTGAGAAATCTGCATTTCCATCTTTCTTGTCGGTTATCACTGGCAAGGTTACCATTGGCTTGGCCTGGATGTGCGATGAAAACGCTGAAAATGATGATCTCAATGACTGCATCAGATCTAAGCTCTCAGGTATGGATCTCACTGATCCCAATTCAACAACTCCAATATCAGTTGGGATCAGAACAATAGTTTGAATACCAGCAGACTTTGCCAGAAATGATCTGACGCAGTAATCAGCTGATGACTTCAAAGCATCCGAGAGCCACATATGCTTCCCAGATGCAAAACACTTTCCGGGGCCGCCTTCACCCCGAGGGAAGGAAAAATACATCGATGCAAGAAAGAACATTTCAGTATCTGTGACCCTATCTAGTCCAAAAGCAAAACTATCCTCATCTGATCCCCCAAATTTGGTTTGCAGTTTATGAAGTACCCTTTTCCTCATCCTCTGTTGGGTCTCATCTTCGAGTCGAAGATTGAGTATTCGAGTCACTTCCGTCTCCTCTCCCTCCTTTGGCTCTCTACAAGACCCATCTCCCCATCCTAGAACCAAATCACCGGATCTCGAGCGGGAAATTTGCCAAAAAATCGCATAATTCCAACTAAAATTGACCGCGTTTGGGTTGTCCACAAGATCTGATAGCTTATTCTGCAAATTCTCATCATTCCCCATTGCCATAAGCAAGCATTCGGCTACAACCGAGCTCGAAATCAAGTAATCTAAAGCCCTAGAGCCCAAAACTGCCGCAACCATGGCCTTGTCTTCATCATTCCACCCCAAACCCCCATTACCCACTTCAAATTTCATCTCTAAAACCACGAAGAAAAAGAATCAAAATTTCAATACCCAGTCTGAATATACCCCCAAAGCAATGAAAGAACCCAGTCTCTGCCCGCTAACTAAAATGAAAAAATAGTCAAAACATGTGCAAGCTAAACCACAACAAACACATCGTAGCTTCTACACTACAAGTCATCATTTTCAATATCCATTTAGTCATACCTCAAGTGTCAGATCTCAACAGCTCTAAATCTAAGCTATAAGCCAAAAAAACCAGAAAAATTCAAACTTAAATGTGTGTATACAACGGCAAAATACAAACAATAAACATACAAACCAGTATAGGAGGTTGGCAAGCAAAAAGCAACCTCTTTGCAATGAAAATATTCCGGGACAGTGACAGTTCAATTGGAAAACATCTACTCCGGCAAAACAAAAGATCGGATATCTGAGAGACAACAACGAGAAGAGAGAGAGATAGAATGAGGGGGTGTGGCGTTCGTTCTGCTTTCTAAATCCCAACCGCGTGTATACACACTGTAGTTAGAGGCCTTGAGTTTGAAGTGGGGTAAAAATATAACCGTGGTCAGGTTAAAACGTAGCCATGGTCAAGTTAAAGAAGAGAGGTTTATGGGTTAGTGGGGTTGAGCAGTAGTCGGCAACAATCTTGTGTGGTTGGTATTTTAGTAGCAAAGCTTTTTGTGCGTGTGATTAGACTGATTGTATTAGTAAAAGCTTGTTTGGCAGCAGGATTAGTTCAAGTTTTCACTAATTTTATTTTTACCAATAATTTGTATATCATTTATATTCATGCCAAATAATATTCAACTGCATGCAATAAAGACTTGTCTGAATATTTTTTTGGGATGATTAATTAATTTTATTACATCTTTATTTAAATATGATTTGATTAATTGCTCCTATTAGATGATTTGACATTCTCTAATTTGATCAATAATCGTATTATATCTACATGAATAACCTTTAAAATATATATATATATATATATAATCTCTTTATTTATAAAAACAATTGAATGGGGTACATATCCTTTCACAACAAAGTAAAAGAAATTATAAAATTTCATAATTATTTCGAAAATGCTTTTCATATTAAATATCTATAACGTGTATTGTTCGAGTTTTCCCACGCGTAAATGCTCACGGGAGGGTTGCTGTCTTGGCTGCATAAAAAAATTCATCAAGCTGGCCAGCTTGTGGGGTCACGCTTTTAGTGGGGCACTGATAACTCTCTCCCAAAAGATAACACGTTTTAGCACAGTAGCTTTTGCCACGTGGTTAACTTTTCAAAATTATTATTTTTTAATTAAATGACTAAGAATGTTTAAATCACTTAACGCCTAACTTGACTATTTTTTTTTTTTTCGATTCGATTAAAAATAAGTTATTTATATAGGGACTGTGATATTCATAAGAAATAAATTTTTCATAATATAAAAATTATCAAAATTCAAACTTAGGACGTCTGAATTTATAGTTCATTTTTATTATCACTTGACGTAAATAATAAATCATTCACCATTAATATACATGAGAATTATTATTTACTAGTGAACTCTCGTTCATACACGATAAATAAAGATTATTTATCATTAATTTATAAATGAGCTATCATTTGTTAGTGAGTAATGTTATATGAACTTAAAAATTAAACTTAATAATTATAACAATTGATTTCACTGTGAGTCCTAGCATTTATAGAGACTCACTACTTATTCAATGATTATAATTATCAAGTCTACTTTTAAGTTTATGTAACACTACTCTTTGCTAGAAAACCTCTCATTCATACACAATATATAATTTACAGCTCCCTTCGTTCCTAAATATCTATCATTTTACACAATTTTTTTTCTTTAATAATATCTGTCGTTTAATGAAACTAAAGCATAATTAATATTTATTTTTTCAAATTTACCCTTAACTTTTCAATGCATTAGATTAGGTGGAGGGTAAGTGTCTTTCATATTCATTTCCTTTCCAATACGTATTGAATAAGGGTATTTTAGTCTTGTGTAATTATTTTTAACTCATATTAGAGCTATTTAATAGCTTCTTTAATTGCTGTACAAAAACTTTAATGATCCGTTTGGTAGGGAGGATGTAAATTAGAAAGAATGGAAAGTAGGGAGAATACAGTTTCTATCCTTTAAGGATGAAAAGTAGGAAGTACATTTTTCTTCCTTTGTGTTTAGTTGGATGGATGAAAAATAAAAATAATTTTTTTTTGCTGGCTAAGATTAAGTGTGACAATTGAGTCGAGTTGTGTCGTGTCAGATTCGTGTTGAGTCATTACGAATTTATGTCAAATATTAGTCAAAACTAACTTAACTCATTTAACTAATTATGTCGTGTCGAGTTACGAGTTGACCTTGTTTTTTTTCGTATCGAGTTTGAGTCGTGTCGTCGTGTTGTGTTGAAAATTTTCACCTTAGTTAAGATAGAATTTTTTTTTTTTTTGTTTAAAATTTAAATTTTTTTAATTTTTAAAATATATATACATATTTTACCATTATATTTTTATATGAAATTAATGTATAGATAAGATATACAGTCAAATAAGATACATCTTAATACAAATAATTAACTTTTTATTCTTTTTATTTTTCTTCCTTACAAAATATGTTGTTTTATTTATCTATCCAATTTTTTATTCTCCCACTTTTTTATCGTATCAAATAGAGCATAAATGATAGAGTATTAAATAAAATTGAGAGACAGAGAACAATAGAGATGATTTCAATCAGTTTGACTACACAATTAATTATTCTAGATATTTAGGAAACCAAGGGTAAGATAAAAAGGGTCGACAAACCTCGTGAAGAGCACGTGGGCTTAACGTGAATCGAGGGTTTAATGTAATGTCATGTGTTGATGGTGTGTAAGAAGTTGTAAGGTAAGAAGAACGTGATCTGCATTTAATTATTTAAAGTTGTTTTGTTTGTGGTATGTATGCGTATGTTAACGCGTTCGGTGTGTGTTGTACATTTCGTAGTACCACGTCGCTCGTTTTGTCCAAAGTGCTTTTTTGCCCAGACGGTGCTTTTAACATGATTTTGCAAATTTTGTATTAATAAATCAAAACAACCCCCTACGATTTACTAAAATTACGAAATATACCGCATAGATTGCAAAATTGCATCTGGTACGGCAGATGTGGTGTTTTTTTTTTTTTTTTTTTTTTATCATTTTACCCTCAAGCTTGTCGTATTCAAATCCCACCCCATCTTTTTTTAAGAAAAAAAAACATTGTTGCAAAACATACTCAATCACAACCCCTCCCAAGAAACACCAAAATCCAAATTCCCTCTACCCCAACATATAAAGGTGTACCTAGTGCAGAAGACTTCAATCATTGCAAAGTCTATAGAGGGATTAGATGTACGCAGTTTTACTCCTGTAAATAGAAAGATTATTTTCACGACTTGAAACAACTTTACCGTTACACCAATGTCCACCCTCACATACACATACAAAATCATAATATTATGGAATAGCGACCCCCCTCCATTTTCTTGATTTGCACCCCAAATGTAAAAACACCTCCTAAATTCTGGTAAGTTTAATAGTGATAGTAGTGTTTATGATATTATAGGTGGAGGTGAGAATTGGTACTTGAAGCGATGTTGTGTCTCTACATTTTGTATGTTATTTTGTGATTGTTCTGGTTCTTAATTTTGCTGATTATTTGGTGGAAAACATTCAAATGACAACATTAGAGTCGTGAGCGATGACACTAATTGATGATTTTGTAATGACGCTAGGGTTAGATTTGGTGGTGTCACGAGGGAATGAGAATTGGTGGATGTAGTGTATGGGTGTGTATAATATTGATGGTGGGTGGTAGAAGAAATTTGATTTTCTTATTTTACGATATCATCCATTTTTCGTTTTGTTTGTTTTCACTTTGAGCCTAAGCTTAGGTTGTGTTGTTTGTGTTTAGTAATCATTTGTGAAAGAAAAAAAAAGATGATATCAACAAAAATCATTTTCTTTTATTTGCTTGCTCAACGAATATTGTTGGTGTCTAATGAAGAATAACAAACAAAGAGGTAATGCAAAAACAAAATACCAAATCGGAAAAAATGCAATATAATAATTTCAGAAAAAAATCACAAGGTTAGCATCTGCAATTGAACAAATTGTAAGGGACATAAGTATAATTTTACCATTATGACTATTGTTTGGTGCCATGTACTTGCACTGACAGCCGTTGGATCAAGAAATGTCGGTACACCGAGTTCGTTGTCCCTCATTATTTGAACGGATGCATTCGAGCCTTTGAGGTGGTACGGGCGGGCCCCAAACATCTACGGAAAGGTGGGTGCATGAAGGACATACATACATACATAGATAGTGTCAGCATAATTGGACTAGTTTAAGGTAAAGATCATGAGTCCAATGCATACTAATTTGTCAATTATATGAACAGTTTAAGGTTGTCGCTTTCACAATTTTTACGTGGTTTTTACGGGTGAACTTGAATACAATTTAATAAATTCGATTTTTAAATGGATATTTTTGAATTCTAGTTTTGACTTGAATAAAAAAATTTAATTCGATTTAAATTCAAACAATAATTAAATTGGTGTGTTAGGTGTTTGAGATCCAATTCAAATTATTAACGTGTTGTTTGGTAATCTCATATTTTTTTTTTGTTTTCATTTGTTTGGGACAAATGAAAATAAAAATATATTTAGTTAGTGTTTTCATTTTTTTTTTGCTGATTTGTTTTGAAAATAATGTTAATTTTCAAAAACATCTAAAATGACGTTTTTGAAAACATTCAAAAAACAAAACAGGCGGAAGGAAGGAGACCATTTACTGAAATCCGGACTTCGAACCTTAATACCAACAAAAAATCTATCTTTTTTCCTCACCATATAAAAGGTCAACTCTCTCCTCATCTTCTCTCTTCTCTCCATTTCTCTCACGAAGGCTCAAATCTAAACCGATCTTCAATGGTGGGGTTGAGTGATTAATGGTGTTGGGTGGTGGGGTTTGAGCGATAGTTTTGGGTGGTCAGTGAGATTAGGTGGTGGGAGTTGGATGGTGAATTTTTTTGTATAATATTAAACAAGTTTTTTATTTTTGTTTTCATAAATTTTTAAATATTAATGACTACCAAACATGTTTTATATTTTTAATTTTTATCATAGAAAAACAAAAAGTAGTTCTATTTTTTTAAAAAAACAAAAATTTAAAAACAAAAATGTTACCAAACGCACTGTTAAATTCTAGTTTAACTCAATTTTATTTTCAGCCCTGGACATGTATGATAACTTAAGTGGTAATAAGAACGAGTTGTAAATTCAGACGTCTTGAATTTGAATCTTGACAAAATCTTGGGGTTAAGCCATGAAAGATTAATCCTTCTTGAATGTCCTAATTCTTGCGTGAATAACCTACTTTTGACCGGATTGAAGAAGAAATTAATCGAGATGTATGTAATTTGGTCCGAATATCCCAAACCGAAACCGAAATCAAAAACAAAAAAAAATATATAATAACTAGTCTTGGACATGTATGATCTTATGTGCCCCTCACAAACTTCCCAATAATTATCAGACCTTGATTCTTCATGGGTAAGCTTGTTCCCAAAAAAAAAATAAAAAAACTTCATGGGTGCTTTTATAAAATGAATTGGTGTCGGCTGTTCGTGTGCTTCATCCCCTTTATTGTTTGTGTCAAACATGTGGTTATTGAAACACTCGTTACTATCGCTCATCATCCCCACCCCTAAAACAACACCCCACAACTAAAACCAACCAAATGTTGGTTTGTTGAGAGCCTCTTCCCAAAAGTCAAAAAACTTTGGCAAATAATTTTCCACACCCTTTGTAAGATTTAATGCATGTCTCTCCTCTCAACAACCCCCCACCCCAAAAAAAAAAAAAAAAAAACCAGTCCTTGGAATTTGTATTATGCACCCTCTTGTTGACAATTTTGCACCTCTTTTGTATGTATTTGATTTGACTGTTTTGTGTGGAAACAACCACTTTATAGCTGGCCTACGATTTTTTCTATGTATACAACACTCACAAGTCACTACTCCTGAATGCACGTTGCCTCAACAAGGTTTCAATCCACATGTTGGAAGTAATACTATACTTAAAAGTATTTTGATACTAACAATGCTGATTTGCTAAGCACAGAGATGTATCACTAATCAAATACTCTTTATTGCTATTTAGATAACTGTGCATTTATCTAATTACTGCTAAGAGACTTTCGTGAAAGACTTATCTTCCGAAACATAAATATACTTAAGGTAGGCTCAATTGAACTTAATTTTCAGTGGGTCTAAATTTTTGACGTGTATAGCGGGGTTATTTTCTTCTTAGATTTTCTCATCAAGTGACGATCCTTGACTGTACAGTAATGGTGAGCTGTTGCATTAATTTCCACCCAGTTATAACATGGTGGTCACTGTCATATTACAGAGAGCTGTTGGACTAATTACCTCCCGGTGATAACATGGTGTTTCGTAAGTCACGGGCCATGGACTTTTTAATGATGAAAGGGTAAAATGATCGACTATTACACCGTCAATGAAGAATAGTAAGACATTAGTTGAGCCCGATATGATTCATTATCACACATGAATGAATGAGAGATTGTTTAGGTCTCATAAAACTAATCCAAAGGAAGAATGGTGGTGAGACATGCCAGAACTCATCCCAAGGGTTTTGGTCCAATTCAGCCACGTACATTCGTGAGTAGGACAGGCAGGCCTCAAGCCATTCTGGACCATATCCCAGACAAAAAGACCAAGCACCTATTGGATCCAATAAGGCTAGGGAAACCTTTCACTTGGGTTAGTCATTAGTCATGAGGTGTGACCAGACCACCTTTTCAAAAGAAAAGCCCAATACGACCCAACCCGCCATACATCCTCTTTAGTCTTCTCTACTATGTCTTCACTGTAGCCCTTCTACATGCCTCCTATACTCTCTCGTTCAAACACTCTCTTCTCAGCTACTAGCTAGGAAACGATCGATCACTCTGGTATTTTCTCTCCCTCAATCATCTCTTTGTACTTCAATTCATAAGCTCCTTATATGATTCTATACAAATATACACAAAACCCTAGAATAATACCCCATACATATCGTTGACACATACAAAATCTCTCTAAAACCCTACCTAGATACATCAAAATTCAAAACCCTAGAGGCACATTTTCTTGTACACCGACAAATGGAGTGGAACCCAGAAACCCTGCAATTTCTTTCTCAATGTTTCCTCAACGCACTCTCTCCTCAACCCGAACCCCGCCGCCGTGCCGAGGCGGCGCTGGCTGAAGCCTCCGATAAACCTAACTACGGTCTTGCCGTCCTCCGTCTTGTAGCTGAGCCCTCCGTCGACGAGCAGATCCGTCAGTCTGCCGCCGTTAACTTTAAAAACCACCTCAAGTCGCGCTGGGTTTCCAATGACCCCAATCTTGCAACCCCAATTTCCGACCACGAAAAATCGCAAATCAGGTCCCTTATCGTTTCTTTAATGCTTCAATCCAGTCCCCGAATTCAATCCCAATTATCTGAAGCCCTAGCAGTGATTGGTAAACATGATTTTCCTAAATCTTGGCCCACATTGCTTCCTGAGCTTGTTTCTAGTCTCAGTACTGTAAGCGAGGCAAATGACTATGCTTCTGTTAATGGGATTCTTGCTACTGTAAACTCATTATTTAAGAAATTTCGGTATCAATTTAAGAGCAATGACTTGCTTCTTGATTTGAAATACTGTCTGGATAATTTTGCAAAGCCATTGTTGGATATGTTTAAGCGAACTTCAGGGCTGATTGATTCATGGGCTAGTTTGGGCCAGCCAGTTGAGAAGCTTAGGCAGTATATTGAGTCTCAGAGGTTGAGCTGTAGGATATTTTATTCTCTGAATTTTCAAGACTTGCCTGAGTTTTTTGAGGACCATATGAGTGAGTGGATGATTGAGTTCAAGAAATATTTAGCTGCGAGATACCAGGCTCTTGAAGATGGTGGTAGTGATGGGCTTGCATTGGTTGATGAATTGCGAGCTGCAGTGTGTGAAAATATAAATCACTACATGGAGAAGGAAGAGGAGTTGTTTCAGGGTTACTTGGGTGGTTTTGTGGAAGCTGTTTGGAGTCTCCTTGTGGTTGCTTCTGCATCTTCTAGTCGTGAACGACTAACTGTGACAGCCCTCAAATTCTTGACCACGGTGAGTACTAGTGTTCATCACACTTTATTTGCAAGGGATGACATTTTACAACAAATTTGCCAGAGCATTGTCATTCCAAATGTCATGTTAAGGGATGAGGATGAGGAGTTGTTTGAGATGAATTATGTTGAGTTTATAAGAAGGGATATGGAAGGAAGTGATCTTGAAACGAGGAGGAGGATTGCTTGTGAACTTCTTAAGGGAATTGGTACAAATTATAAAGATAAGGTTACTGAAAAGGTTTCCACTCAGATACAAAATTGTTTGGCCTTGTTCTCCGAAAATCCAGCTGTGAACTGGAAACACAAGGACTGTGCTATCTATTTGGTTGTTTCACTTGCAACGAAAAAGGCGGGTAGTAGTTCGGTCTCAACTGATCTTGTAGATGTTGAGAATTTTTTTGGGTCAGTTATTGTACCGGAATTAAGAAGCCAGGATGTGAATGGGTTCCCAATGTTGAAAGCTGGAGCATTAAAGTTTTTCACTATGTTTAGGAGTCAGATTCCAAAACCCATCGCAATGGCTTTATTTCCTGATGTGGTTCGCTTCCTCAGTTCGGAATCAAATGTGGTTCATTCTTATGCTGCCAGTTGCACTGAGAAGCTCTTGTTGGTCAAGGATGACGGGGCGAGAGCGAGATATACATCATCTGATATCAGTCCATTTTTGCTGGCTTTGATGACCAACCTTTTTGGTGCCTTGCAGAAGCCAGAATCTGAGGAGAATCAGTATGTTATGAAATGTATCATGCGGGTTCTGGGAGTTGCAGATATTACTCCTGAGGTTGCTTCTCCTTGCATCACAGGGCTAACCTCTGTTCTCATCAAAGTCTGTGAAAACCCAAAAAATCCCATCTTCAATCATTACCTCTTTGAGGCCGTGGCTGTTCTTGTCAGGAGGGCATGTGAGAAGAACCCTTCTCTTATATCAGCTTTTGAAGCAAGCCTTTTCCCTAGTCTCCAGTTGATTTTGGCCAAGGATGTATCAGAGTTCTTCCCTTATGCATTCCAGCTGCTGGCTCAGCTAGTTGAGTTGAATAGACCCCCTATTCCGCAGCATTATATGCAGATATTTGAGATTCTATTGTTGCCTGACTCCTGGAAGAAATCTGCAAATGTTCCGGCTCTTGTGCGATTGCTTCAGTCCTTCCTTCAGAAGGCAGCTCATGAGCTTAACCAAGAAGGGAGGTTGACCCATGTGCTTGGAATATTCAACAAGCTTGTTTCTTCTCCTAGCACAGATGAACAAGGATTTTATGTTCTCAACACAGTTATTGAGTACCTTGAATATGATGTGATTGCACCCTACATGGGCCACATTTGGGCTTCCCTGTTTACACGGCTCCAAAATAACAGAACAGGGAAGTTTATTAAATCTCTTGTAATATTCATGTCTTTAGTTCTGATCAAGCATGGCTCTCAGAACCTTGTGGATTCAACGAACACTATTCAGCCTAATATTTTTCTTGTCATCTTGGAGCAGTTTTGGATACCTAACCTTAAGCTGATCACAGGTTCCACTGAACTTAAGTTAACTTCAGTTGCTTCGACTAGACTCATCTGTGAATCTCCAGCCCTATTGAATCCTGCAGCTAGTAGACTCTGGGGGAAAATGCTGGACAGCATTGTTACTCTTCTGTCACAGTCAGAGCAGGATAGAGTTCAGGAAGAACCCGAAGTACCAGATTATGGGGAGGCTGTTGGCTATAATGCCACCTTTGTACATTTGTACAATGCTGGGAAGAAAGAGGAGGATCCTCTGAAAGAAATTGATGATCCAACACAATTTTTGGTTTCTTCATTGGCAAATCTCTCTGCTCGTTCCCCTGGGAGGTACCCACAAGTCATTGCTGAAAATCTTGATCCCACAAATCAAGCAGCACTACTCCAGCTTTGCAGCTCTTATGGTCTCTCTATAGTTTGACTAACAAGCTACCCCAAGGTATGTTCCTCCTTTTTGCAACACATCTTATTTAGGGGTGCAACTTGGAGGGGTCAACTTGAAGGCAACCTGAGGACAATCCTAAATATTTGGTACTTGGGCATAGATATCCAATATTCGTATTGGCTTTGAATAAAAAATTCCAACCTGAGTCAGATTCGGCAATACTTGGGTGGTGTCTTGGGATATCGGAATGCAACAGAAATGAAGCTGAATTTTAGCCCGAGTTGTGAATCTAATCAAAATTGCACTTGCATTCAACCAGGGTTGTGTAACCCATGTTTACAAAGTTAAACATGAGCAGTACTCGAGTTGAAAGGTTTGATATAACTCTGATCCATCATTTTATTACTTGATTGAGCCCAAGTGTGCCTATCAACCAGCCCAACCTGCTCGAGTTGCGCCCCCTATCTTTCTTATTAATGTAGTACCATGTTTTATTTATTTATTTTGTTTTGGTAGGAAGTACTGTGTTTTACTATGATGCACCTTGCATCTTTTGTGTCTCACTTTAGCTCCATTTAATGGGATACATGTGAGTGTTTCTTGAGATTATCTTCTTTTTTCTATGGTTCCTTCAAAGCAGTATTATTGTTTTCATCACGTTAATTTTGTCATTATAATAATTTGCTAGATACATAATATTTTTTGCTTCTGACCTTAGCACTTGAGATTATGCCTAGTGTCATTTCTGATCCTATCAGAAAATGACTATTTGTAGAACGATGGGTCATGCATCGCCATTATGGACCTTTTTACATCCAATAGGTTGTGAGTGATCAGAGCTTTAGAATTCCAACTAATTGGCTCCCCCTTTGTAATGTTCATTAAGTCCATTTTACCAGCTTTCTTCTCAATAATTTAGTCATTCTGTAGCAATGGAATTCACCATTTTGCCCATAGTGCGAGTGAGGAGGGCAAGTTCCCTTTTTCAACTATAGCAGGAATTATATCTCATGCATTTTCTTGTATTTTGACCCTGATAAACTTTATTCTCCTCCAGCCAGTGTAGGAAACAAAAAACTTAAATAATCCATTTGTGCAATTTTTCAGGTTGTCGAATGAGAATGTCAAAGTTGATATGGATTTGTGGCCACAGCTTTGCCGAGTCTGGTCTTGTTCAGCATGCATCTGTGAGCAAATGGTGCTCCAGCATTGCAGTCGACTGGTTCAGTTGGGTAATCATCCATTTGTGTCGTTTTCAGGATCTCATGCAGTCGAGTTGCTTCCATTGTGGTCATGGGTGTCCCTTTTATTGCCTACATAGTTGGATGGAAGTCCCACATTAGAATAAATGGGTCCCTAGGGTCACTGTTCATCTGGAGTCTTCATCAACGTGCTTTCATGGCAGATGTTGCATGTACACTCTGGCTAATCGCGTTGTAGCTCAAGCCTTTTCATTTCTTCTTCTTCTTCTTCATTGTGTATACTCCTTCCTTCATTTTGTGTTGTTGAGGCAGTGATGTCGGAAAGAAATACTGTAATATTTTTTGAGGAAATTGGATTGAGTTGTTGCGAGTTAATTATAAAAATTGAGTCGTATGCATTTCATATAAGTTTTATATGAACTCTTGGGATTGTTCTGTACACATGGTTTACCTCTGTGGAGCACGTCATCATATATTAGATGGCTGCTATCAATCCTTTCAAATAAAAAAAAAAAAAAAAATGTCACCGTACAGTGAGAGCTGGACGGTTATGGACTTGGAAGGAGCCTTCGTAGTGGGCATTCAGGCCTTTCTCACAACTTCTTCTTTAGGCTTATGAGAATTTTGTTTCTGAAATCTTACAAGTTGGGGTCTTGGGGGACAGTAACTCGTGATTGCAATGCAAATTCAAATGCTGTATGTGCGTAATTATTTATGAATCATGTGTCGGGTAAACTACAACTTTAAAGTTTCAAAATAATGACACCTAAAATCTATACATTTGAAATACCTGTTGAAGGGTGGGTTTACGAACAAAACTATGAAAAGAGAAAGGGCATGAATATATATGTATGAGTTTAGGTTTTGATACTAGGTCTAGGATAACAGAATGGGTCAGCAAATCTTAAGGTCATGCGACTAAGATTATATAACAACAATTATTTATTGTGCAAAATACAAAGACTTTATGGAAGGGAATATATATATATATATAAAATACATGGAAGATTTGAGGCCCCTTCCCTTGTTTGTTGACGAATGCTGAATTTCTAGCAGAAAAAACACAAATAAGTGGGCATTTTTTTTGATTTTATTTCAGCCATCATATTTTGAACAAACATTAAAGCCATTCTCCCCTTAATATAATAATACGTGTTAAACAAATAGTTTGCTATTTTCACACGTACGAGTGTGTACGTGATCATCACACTAGCGTCATGCATGCGTAACCCTTAATCAACAATTTTTTTTCATAAGTTAAGATAAGTTTACGTGCAATTTAATTAATCCCTTCTTCGATCTGATTCACGACAGACCATTCACACCGAGACTAAAGTATTCACGAGAAATAAATTTTAAAGAGTTATCAAGATTCGAATTTAGGATATCTGAATTTACAGCTCCTCCATGATATCACTTGAGTTAATCTTTGAAATTTTCATCATTATTATTCTTGAGCCAAGTGTCAATCGCCCCCAACCCAACTAGACAATAAAATAGTAGTAGATTAAATAGCTCGGAGAAAATTATTGTGTAATGGACGATCTCTTTTGAGTAAATCCAAAAATAAGATGCCCCATTCTATTATTCCAATCAAGAGGATACCCCACTCCCCACATTCCCATTGTGTAGCATTCGGAATAATGTGGGTTCTGTGGAGATCCCATTGCCATTCTATAAATTTTCACTTTTGTTTTATTTTAGAACTAGTCATAATTCGTACATGAAGACACGATAAAATATAAAATTCGAACGCTCAAAAAAATTTATTTCACTATATTAAATAATAAATTTTCTTTGTTTATCAATTATTTTCTTAAAAATATTGACAATTTTTTTTCAAAATACATAATTTGACAAAAATTCTTAACATATATATATATATTAGAGTGTATGGATAATATGTGAATAAAAATTAAAATTAAATATTAAAATAATTGAGCATGTGATAAAAATTAGTGATATAATATTTTTTAGAGAGAAAATATGTAGGGGATAAAATTCAACTTGTGAACTACCTTATTATATATAGATTAACCAAAAAGCCTATTCTTGGTTGGGACAGGTCAGATTACGGGCATGACACTCAACCCATGATCCATCCATAGCCCGTGGTTGGGAAAAGTGTAATTTTTACTAGGAATCGGGAATTCGTAATGGCTCGTGGACCTCAAGGGGTCTTCGGACCATCACTAGGGGACCTGCATTATCAAACCTAGTGGTCCAATTGATTGGCACGCCGATGGACTCATTTTGCACATGACTGATAATTGTGCCAAGATACTCTCACTCGACTCGACTCAAATATGATTCGACGAGTTGAGTTTAAATAATTTTTTAGATTTGTTTAAAAATGAGCTTAAAAAGATTCGGTTCGAATTTATAAAACTAGGTCCGTTCATATATAAGACAATTTTTAGACTCGTTAAATAAAAAAAAAAAAAAAAAGTTGTAGGGTTTCACATCCCGTATCCACTAAGAATATTTCTGGCTTTTAAAGTGTAGAACTTCAAACTGTAAGGTGTTTCACTGCATAAGTGATCGATTGTTACAAGTTAAAAAAAAAAGAGTGATCGATTGTTATCTTATTTTGCAGAACTCGAGAGATGTCCATATAATCTAACCAAAAATCATTAGAACCGTCTTAATTTATTATGGTACACCACCTCACTCATCTTTACAACACTATTAATATTATTATAGACAGCATTGTTCTACAAAAGCACAAATCTTGATGAACTATATTGCTATACTGCCAAACTGAACTCCACTAAAAACATTTTTAAACGTTTGTTAGTACATTCATGATTTCCCATTTTAATGTATGATTGATTGTCTTTCTTCGATCCTAACAATAGTACTGATATAATCACGATGGTTAACAGCCTCTAATTCGCCTACACGACGTCGTTTTATTATGGCAGGCCCCATAATCTGGTCCCACAAAATTTGCTTGCCTACTTTGAGCGCTGATTTGCTTTGTTTGTTAGGCCTTTTAATTGACCAATCAAATGCCGATAGTGTGCTTGTTGACTGAGTGAGTTAGTGGCATGATTTGCCTAAATTGACCAATCATCCCGGTCCACCAATCATATGGCTATCACACTATACAAGCAGTTTCTCTGGTTGCAATAATGTTTTGTTTTAGCTAAATTTGCATATTTCTTTGTTTGGGATATGTAAATGGAATTCTCATGAATTCCTCCAACTTGAATCCAAAATAACTATCTACTATGTGTAGGTGTGGGTGCGGGAGAGAAAGGGTGGTTCAAATTTCAAAGTGTCAACCGATATCTATATGATTGAGTAATTTTTTTACTTAATATTGTTCTATATTCTATAAAAATCACGAGTCTCACACAATTCCACTGGATTGTCTGAGACAATTCCAAGTTTTTTGAATTATTGTTTATTGAATTGGTTGATGCCGTTCCATAACGCTGCACTGGATGCTCTCATCAATTTCAAAATTTTCTTCTTTCATGGATATTGCATAGCACCATTGTGATAATGCCGCGATTGATTATCCTCAGGGCCTCCTACTGGGATGTATCAGGAGAGAGATGACACAAGCCTAAGAAGAAAGTAGGATAGGAAAGTTTGCTGAATGTGTTTACCACCTGGACCTCTCCCAAGAGAAAGCACAAGTCATTTGAATATGTTTGCAAGAAAAGCCCCGATTCTCTTCTTTTCCTCCTGCGTATGTGACATGAGTTGGGTCCTACTCCTACTGTCCCAAAGAATAAAGGAGAGAGGGAGAGATGGGGGAAAAAATTGGGGCCCGGTGATCTCGAAAGTCGATCTAAACGGTTGGAGAAGGATCAAAAGTCAGTCTTTTGGCAAGGAACCCATAATCGATCGTACACTATTTTGTCCCAATGTTATATACAAAACAATTTATTTTATTGTACCAAAATCTCACCACTACGAGATCTGGAGAAAATCAGATGTACGAAATTATATTCCAACCAACAAATATGACAGATGTCTCTACTCTCTGCACTTGAACCATTAACACCAAATTACAATAGAGCATCTTTATCATCAAGTAAAGCTCTAAGCTCTGATTTACTCTAATATTACTAACTTTATTTAATTCTCATTTGTAATTTATATGAGACATAAGTAGACATATTTACTTACATGGACTCAAATGAAGCGAGGGACTCCACTTGGATCATAAACCTATATAAATGCAATTGCCCGTCGTTGTCCTCACATCTAAACTTTAATTTAACATGAAATCCAACCTCAAATGCGCATACTCCCGAGGCAAGTGCGCTACCCTCTTTGTAATGAGTAATGCTAGGTTGACTAAAATTTGGGATCAAATTTTGAGTCTAAATGACATGACAATTAATTATTTGTAGTTTTTATTGAGTCCCAAATGACATAATACCAATAAAAAAAGCTCAAATAAACTGTCATGTCATTTGAGTTTCAAATTTGATCTCAAATTTTGATCAGTCTAGCATTACTGCTTTGTAATTGCCATCAATTTGTTCCTTAGTAACCTGCTAAACATCTTGCATGTCCCATCTTATTCTTAAACGTGCTGTGAACCACTTTTAAGTATCTCGTCTCATTTTCTAAGACTAATTTGTATGTCCCCTCTCTCTGTCTGTGTGTGCACTCGCGTGGTCGTATACGTGACACTGCGTACCATTCGTCTAACTCTCTTCCATACAAAGAACCCTTCATCACACACCAACGTCATTAAAACGTGACATCACCTTAGCATCAGAGGTAATAAGTTGGGAAAAGAAACCAAACCTTAAGGCTGTCAATGTTGTTTTTACACATGAAGAAGGTTGACAAGGTCCGTATATATGATTCAATAACAAAGCTCCAAAGAGTAAAAACAAACCTGAATTTGTGCATTCCAAAAGGATGAGTTTGCCGATCCTAACATAATTTATGAGGAGCAGAACGACAAAGTCTCCTCAACCTTCCCCAGCTTCTTCACTGGAGCCCGTGTGACAAGAGCGGGGTGAGGTTTGAGATCATAACAAGAAAGAGTTAATAGACCTTTATTTGACGTAAAGGTCTAAAATAATAAAGGCTTAATGAAGAGTAAACCCAAGAAGGAATCCCGTTGAGAGAGAATACTAGAATCAAAGTTCCACATTTTTCAATTTTTTTTTTCTAGTGGCTTCATATTGTTTAATCTCTATTTTCTAAAGAGTAGACTAGATTTAAAAATATACATAAAAAAGAATCGCATAACTCAACGCAATTGATCTGTTTTTTTTTTTTATGCCCATATCTCGAGGAGCTTAGAGTAGTAAATCCGGTTTAGCACCTAATCATGCAATTGTTGTCCAAATTCCACAATATTATATACTATAAGCAGCTGAGTTACTTCTTCAGGCCAAGTTCCGAAGAAATGACAACGTAATTGCTAAGAAAAAGAGTTGCATTCCAACTCCAACCTTGTGCATGATTGGTTCAGGAAAGGGTTCAGTTTTTCCAGGAACTTATTTATGTTATTTTTGGAGCTATATTCAAATGATTAACGACAAAAGGTTATTTGTATTAGATACTCTTAATAAACATTACACAACACAACACAGTTCCATCAGTTTTGTTTAGGAAATTCAGTCATTCAATATGAAAGTCCATGCAGAGTAATTAATAACGTAGATGCAGTTAGGGTTTGTGATGGATCTAAGAGATGAAGGATGAGGGCGATAAGCTCCACAATGAATCCTTCCAAACTATAGAGCCTCTCATCTCTCCAAGGTGTTTTTTTTTTTTTTTTTTTTTTTCTAAAAAGTCATTTCATATCTGCTTTTAGTCTTATTTGTTGATTTTTAGGTTGCGAATCTATTGAATATATATGGTTTATAATTGTAAATTGCAAAAACTAATTGTGGTACGATTCCAACTATATTCTTTTTTCTTTTTTTTTTTGGTACACATATAGAAAGTTATAGTGTGTTATTTTTGAAGTCCTTCCCTCTTTTTTTCATTTCTAAGGTTTTTTGTTTGAGGAAATTGCTAATAAAAGGCATCAAATCCAAAACTTTTTTAATAGTAACTTCCAACGACCAAAAGGAGTGGGGTACAAAATTCATTGGACATAACTTTGGAGAAACAGAAGGGTCAAAGTGGTTGCTTGAGGTTAAAACAGATGCAATTAGGAATCAAATCCTACTTTGTGGGCTGAATAAAGTTGGGTCTTCAAGCGCACCCTCTCCTTTTCACTGGTATATGCTCCAAATAGGGCATTACTCTAAAATATATCAGTATACCCAAGCTGCATAGTAATGATTCAATCTATCGTTTATTCATTTCACACCTTCATGTCAATTATTCCCCAATATAAAATTTTAATTTTGAAAAAGATCACCATCCGTTTCGGTAGTACAGTTCAATAGTTGAAGAGACCAAACAATACTAGCTAGACTCGAGTCATCTTATTTTATTGACAATTGATGAGATACTATCTTAATCTATAAATTGACGGTTAGATCTCTTTAATGGTAACTTTTCACTAATATTCAGGTACCTAGTGGCACTAATATTTTTTTTGTAACTCAAAAAAAAACCCAAAAGTATCCCTCTAGTGGCACATAAAACAGTGCTTATTGATGTGGGTTTCCAAGAAAAAGGGCCATCATGATAAGGAAATGAGTAAAGAGATGGGGTTTGTTATGTTGGTGAGTTGTTTGTTGTCTAAGAGAAGTGAAACACAGCAGCTTAATACAAGGGCGACTCAGTGTTTAATTAATTGTAATTCGGACTATGATTTGGATTCCACTCCACTACCATGCTTTTTTTCAATTAATAATGTTTAGAAATATTCTCACTCGTGTGGTGATGGACAATATTATTATAATTATAATACTTTGTGCATAGGAATTTGTCACTTTTGAAAGGACTGGTGGTCATTTTAATCCCAAAAATACTTCCATCAATTCAAACTTTGCTTTCATAATTTCCCTTCTCTATATAGGTCAAAGGGAATAGATCCTCTCCATCATTAGTGGATGCCTCATATCCCTAATGCACTGTTCTGTAATTTTTTTTCCAAGTAAACACACACACCCTTTTGTTTAGCTTTAAATGTGTGTGTGTGTGTTATTAAACTTAATGCACTGTTTTGTAATATATGTGCGTGTGCGCGCACTATTAAACTTAAAAAAACCTTAGTAGGGCCAAGTCAGAAAAAAGTGAAAAACAAATATATAAAAACAGGCTCTACTAAAAAAAATATATAAAAAGTTAAAAAAAAGAAAGGAATAGTATTTAAGAAAAAGATTACAAAACAATAGGTAAGATACATAAAAATATGCTGGTTAGCTTTCGTTGTCCAAATAAAACTAGCTTTTGAAAGAGATTGTAAAAATAGTGCAAGCATAATAATTGCATCACATATTTAGGCCAAAACTACTTTATTTTGTAAAAAAAATTTAGTGGAATGAGCTCAATTAGGTCAAATTCACGAAGCGGCTTCCAACTTGAATACCATACCATCGGTAAATTCAAAAACAAAAATATTTTCTCATATGTACATAGAGTAAGTATATAAGAGCCCATACTTAATTTTGGCTTGACTTAAAGTTAACACCATTTTAATCTTATTACTTACTTTTCCCAAACTCCCCTATAACTTTCTTTTTTAAACCACCAACGCAGATAAATATACTAGAATTCAAGCTGACCTTGTTCATCATTGCCAGATCAGTAAGAGATTAGCAAGAAAAGTTCAAGAATATAATAGTCCTAATGATAAACTTACAAATAGCTGAAGGATAACAAGATTTCGTTTTATTATTTGGACTTTTGGGATCATTAGTCATTAACCTTTTAGTGCTTTCCACTCACCTCACCCTTCCCTTTTGTTTCCGAACTTGTCCCATTTAAATTAGACCAGGGTAGGGTGGCAACTACATTTAAAAATAAATATATATATATATATATATATAAAAATTGAAATAAAAATGTTTTGGTGGCAAAATTAAGTCACGGGGCAACAAAAACGAGGCAATCGTGCTGAAGTGTACTGTGGGCCCTTCTGTTCTAACAAATTAGGACACGGTGAGGGTGTTGTGGCTCAAGCAGAGATGATGAATGAGTATGAGACCTTCCTACCCATTACTGTAATTATGTTCACATGCAAGGTCAAAATCATGTAACGAACAAAAAAAAAAATAATTATGAAATTCGCTGAAACAGAGGCCTTGCCTGCCGAAGAAAGAGATGTCAAATACATCTCCGTCTCCTTATACGTTATAACGCTGTAAAAGTTAACGGTTTTCGTCACTTCCATTAATTAACGCTTTCCCATGCGCCGTCAACCCTGTCCTGTGGCGCGTCACCCCCGCACAGGTCAGTGGCTAATGCCCGCCGCCGTTGTCGCAGGCCACTATCATTCACTTTCGCATCTTGCCGTACAAACAAGCTTTAAACCCAACCACGGTTAATGTTTTCTTCCTTTTATATTCTTTGAAGGTTGAACAAGCTTAAAAATATCAATCTACTGTTGACTCAGTAAGTATAAGTAAGAATTCGAATACTTACGTCTAATGATTGAATTTAAATTTTCTTAATTAAGGCAGATTATTAGAGTTAAACATATTTTTCAACATCTAGAAGACACACAGTAATACATAATGTTTGTGTGACAGAATAAATTCAGTAACATAAATAATTTGTATTTTATAATATTTTTTTCCAAATCACTTGGACACATCATCCAATTACATACATAATGTTATGTTTCTTATTTTATAATTATGATACGGAGACTCAATGAATTTTTTTTTGTTTTATAATAGTTTGTATGAAAGTGTGAGTTTAACCCACCATTTATATAAAAAAATATTTTGAAATTTATTTTTATAGAAAATATTTTTTACAAATTTGCATATTTTATGAATACTTTTTTATAATTAATATATATTAGAAAAATAAAATAAAAAATGTTTTAAAAATCAATCCGATTATCAACACTAGTTAACTGGGTTAAAGTTAATTTGCGCGAGGGGGAAAGTGACAGTCAGAGAGACGCTATGCCGTATAGAGAGAGAGAGAGCGAGGAACTATATAGTTTGAGGGAAAGAGTTGAGAGACAGACAAAGACACAAAGTGGTGGTAGAATAGAACGCCTGAAAATTGGTTTTGGGGATTTGGTAACGTTTGATTCAGGCGTGATACTGTCTGTCCAAAGAGAAAGAGAGAGGTTGAGGAAAATGTTGGAAGAGAAAGCGGTTTTGAACTGGGAAGGTGGTTTTTGTCGCTGAGAGGACAAAGCTAAGAGTGCTTTTGTAACTGATAAGTGAGAGAAAAGAAGAAAAAAACAGTACACCATCGATTGCACTCGTTACAAAGAGACTGTTACAAGGTCCGAACATGTACATATATCTCCCTATTTGTATCTATAAAGCAATGAAAAGGGTTGATTAATTTGTCTGCAGTAAATGAATTTCGGGTAGGCTTTGTTTGGATTGTTGATGGTCATGATAAATGGGTCAGGTTGAAGTGCGTGAAAGATAAGTTTTCAAAGAAGCTTTAGTGTTTCTGGGTGCTTTCTTTCTCTCTCCCTATCTCTCAACTTTCAGCTTTTGTTTTGGTGGTGGCTTTGAATGGCCCATGTTGATTGTCTCGGAGGATCTTCGGTTTCTCACACTGTATCACACCAAGAAACAGGTGAGAAAGTAGCTGATATTTGCGGGTTTGTAGAAATTTAGTGTTTTTTATCTGACCAATTTTGCAGCTTCACCTTCAATTTGGTTTCTGAGAAAGATGTAGAATAGGAAAGCTTGAAATTCTGACCTTCACTCTTGCTTCCATTTTCATTTCTTATCTTTCAGTCTCCCGGCAGCCAAACAGACTAGGTGTCTGGTTGCTTGGTGGTGATTTTATAAATTGCTGTATATTATCTGGAAAAAAAAAATGTCTCAACTTGACCCCTCTGTTTGGTTGCTGAAAAAGCAGAGATATTTCCCATTTTCTGTTTTCTTTTCCTTCGCTTTCTATAGCCGGCAGAGCACATGCATGTTGACTAACTTTGTCCTCATTTTTCTGGTTGATTTGTGTTGGTAGGTATGGGAACCGATGATCTTTATACAGAGCTATGGAAGGCATGTGCAGGACCTCTAGTTGATGTTCCCCGTCATGGAGAGAGAGTTTATTACTTCCCTCAAGGTCACATGGAACAAGTATGCTTTTCTCTTGCTGAAAACCTTAGTTCCTCATTCTACTAGAACTTTCATTTGATTTGATTCATGTTTTATTGGGTTTTGTAGTTAGAGGCATCAACAAATCAGGGTCTGAATCAACAAATCCCACTGTTTAGTCTTCCATCTAAGATCCTTTGTCGTGTTTATAACATTCAGTTACTGGTATTATCATCTCAGATGTTTGGTTCCAAAACTTGTTCGTCCTATCTTTTATTTTCAAGAATGTGTTATATTTATTTGCAATTGTTTTGGTTCGACTAATAGGCAGAACCAGAAACAGATGAAGTGTATGCTCAGATCACTTTACACCCGGAAGCAGATGTATGTAAACTACTGTTGTTCTTATTATGGTTATAATTTATATTTATTTCATTCTAGGCCCTTTTCTATTGTTGGAAAAATGGATTTCCGTTATGTATTTGCTGTTAAATGTCGTCTGGTGATGCTTATAAGTTATAGCCAACCGAGCCTCAGATGACAGCAATTATTGCTGTTATTATTTCTTTTTGGGCCCCCTAATTTGGTATTATTTTGGGTTATATGTTTTTGTAGAAAACTGAGCCTAGTAGTCCTGATCCATGTCAACCTGATCCTCCAAGGAAAACTGTTCATTCATTTTGTAAGATTTTAACAGCGTCGGACACAAGCACCCATGGAGGGTTCTCTGTTCTCCGGAAACATGCCAATGAAAGCCTGCCTCCATTGGTAAATTTTCTTGTTTTCACTACTCTGTTGGTTACAGCGAAAATTGAAATTAAGCGAAAATATAATTTTACAGTTTAGTTTATAGGATAAGATCACCTCAATTTGAATGGATGGTTTGCGTTATCTGAGTATGGTGGCAGTTTTTACTACACCGGTCTTGATAATGAAAAACCCGCGGCTCGAAGTTAGATTTCTATTTATTTCCTACATTCCCCCTCTCATCTACCAGGTTTATGTTTCTGTTGCTAAAATTTATTAAACCAAGTATTAGTGATCTGACATTTATGGTGCTGTTTCTAATCCTCAAGGACATGACCCAAGCAACACCTACTCAGGATTTGGTTGCTAAAGATCTTCATGGGTACGAATGGCGATTTAAACATATATTCAGAGGTAACCTTTTGTCATGAAATTTGCTATTGCAGTTGTTTGATTCATCTCATCCTGAACAACTCCATACAGAGCAAAAGGGTGCTGATATGTTTTATACCATGATGTGAATTTGTAATCTGCTTCTTTACCTCACTTCTTGTTATAAGGTCAACCCCGAAGACACTTGCTTACAACAGGATGGAGTACATTTGTAACCTCCAAGAGATTAGTTGCAGGGGACGCCTTTGTGTTTTTGAGGTAGAGGATCTTGGATTGCTTTCCCAACTACCCCACTGGTTTTGATTTAGGTCTAAAGATGCTGAAGCAATTGAGTTATTGACTTGCAACTATTGTCCTGTAGGGGGGATAATGGGGAATTGCGTGTTGGGGTTCGACGTCTTACTCGACAACAAAGCCCCATGCCCCCATCTGTGATATCCAGCCAGAGCATGCATCTTGGAGTGCTTGCTACTGCATCTCATGCTATGACGACACAAACCCTATTTGTTGTGTACTACAAGCCGAGGTCTATTACTCTCTCTCTCTCTCTCTCTCTCTCTGTTGATGTTGGTGATGTTATTTAATTTTTGATGTGTCATTTGTTTTTCTGTTGACTTTTTATATTTGGCTTTTGCTTTCATATGCTGCATGCCATTCTACAGGACAAGCCAATTTATTATTGGATTGAACAAGTATCTAGAGTCTGTCAGTCATGGATTTTCTGTGGGCATGCGGTTCAAAATGAGATTTGAAGGAGAAGAATCTCCCGAAAGAAGGTATTGTTGTAATTTTTCTATTCTTCTGTAGTTGGGAGCTATTTCATCGCTTCTATTTCCTACGTGGTTTGTTTCTTCAGATTCACAGGCACTATAGTTGGGACTGATGGTATCTCCTCAGAGTGGTTGGACTCTAAATGGCGGTCTTTAAAGGTTGAAAATATTTTTGATTCCTCTGAATATTGATTTATATATTGCCTTGTTTTTGCTATATGTTTCCAAATGATTTCCCCTTCAGATTCAATGGGATGAACCAGCAACCATACAAAGGCCCAAGAGGGTTTCACCATGGGAGCTGGAGCCTTTTGCAGCTTCCGCTTCTGTAGAGTTAACTCAACCCATGATGAAGATCAAGAGACCCCGTCCTATTGATCTTCCACATACTGGTATTAAAACTATTAACTTCTTTTTGTAATCCAATATTGGGGTCGAGTATTTATTTGGGTCCATTTGGAATGTAGAACCTACTGCTAGTTCAGCTGCTTCACCATTCTGGTGTCCGGGGTCAGCTACATCCCTTGAATTTGGCCACTTCAGTACTACTGAAGTCCAAAGCAAAGTAAGCCAAGTTGTCTGGCCTCCAAGGCAGAAAGAACTTGATAGCAATATCCCGAATAGCAGCAACCTCCGTAGCTCAAGGGGCAATCCTGATGGCATGCGGCCAACTTCTGTGCTTATGAATGGTTCGCTAAATCTGTTTCGAGAGACAGAAGAAAAGAAAAATGTTTTAACAAGATCTGTTGTTTCTGATTATACATCTCCTGTCTCATCAAGGGCAAGCAATGGCCTGATGCTCGACCAAGTGGACAAGGGGAGAAAACCTGATACTTCAACAAGTTGCAGGCTATTTGGTTTTGATCTGAGAAATAACTCTAACCCCGTTTTGCCTCCAGAGAAAGAAGTGGCGTCTCCAAATGTTGTGCCCGGCAGTGGTATTGAACATCCCACACCTGCTACTGTCTCTGAAGCTGATAGGCATGAGAATCCAGACCTTTCAAAGTCCTCAAAAGAAAAGAAACAAGTTCAATCGGAGGCATTAACAAAGGTGATGCAAAGTGAGTTGGGTAGCACTACTTCCACAAGAAGTCGCACTAAGGTGAAATTCACACATTCTGTCTGATAAGCTCAGCTGCATATAAATAGTCAGTTTCTGATTTAAGTTACTGGCTGTTTGGTAAGGTGCAAATGGAAGGGGTTGCTGTTGGTCGTGCTGTTGATTTGTCTACACTGGACGGGTACAATGACCTTATTACTGGGCTGGAGAAAATGTTTGAGATTCAAGGAGAGCTTCATCCACGGAACAAATGGGAAGTTGCTTACACCGATGATAAAGGGGATATGATGCTTGTGGGCAATGATCCATGGCCGTGAGTGGCTTCAAATTTCTAATCTACTATCTTCTTTTCGTTTGATCAGGTATTTTATGTTGTTTTGTTTTCAAATATCTTCTTGCAGGGAATTTTGTAGAATGGTGAGGAAGATTTTCATATTTTCAACAGAGGCAGTGAAGAAAATGATTCTTAGTTGCAAGCTTCCCATGTCTTCTTTAGAGGGTGAAGGGACATTAGTAAGCTTAGATTCAGAGCCAAGATCTGAAGCATAAAGTTTTTCACTTTTTGTCTTCTCTTCTTCTTTAGGAGTTGTTGGGAGTACAAAATATATGTTGGGGACGGGTTGCTCAATATTTTTTTGGAGCTTGCTCAGAGTTGGCAAAAGTAAGTTTGTCGGACTGGGTTTTAATGGTAATGGTAGAGCATTATGTGTGAAGTAGGAAAGAATATTTGGTGTAAGGTCAGAATTGGAATTTGTGAATACCTTGTTTGGGTTGTGGAGTGTTCTGCTTTAATTGATCAGTCTGTAAATATGTATGCATGTTGAGGTTTGTTTGCTGAGAGCAAATTATAGTGTTTGGATCTTGCGTATGGATAAATGCTTTTAACATTTTGTCCTCCCAATAACCCTTCTGATATCTTGCTACTTTCTACTGAAGTTAAAAAAGCAAAACTACAGTGTGGCCCCCCATCATCTTCTCAGCTCTTCCTTTGATTTGTACCAAAGTTGGCAGTAGTACTATCTCTACTCACATGTCCAGTCTCAGCCTACTGTTTACCCACAAAGTTATGGGCCCAACTCTAGGATACTATTGATAAGTTTTTTAAGGTTGTTGAAATGGTAACAGAAACGAATTATAAATTTAAATTTTGGTAATTTTTTATAGTTAGATTATTTGAGATTTATTTATCATGCATATTTTAGTTTTGACGTAGATTATTTGTGTTTAACTAGATTAAAAAAAAATTAGTCAAGGGGTATGTAAGTTCATTGTGCCTCACTTATTAAGAGACGGCTCCGTGACCAAAATAGGCATGTGTACATTGTTGTTCGTGGTATTCAAATATTGTAAAATTATTTATTGAAAATTTTGATTTGAATCATGTAATGTATAAGAAAACAGTAATAATCAAGAATTACACAGAAACAATCTTATACGAAAGAGTTACTGCAGTCTTACGAAATAGTCGTAACTGTTTGTCAAGCCAAAAGAAATACTAATCTGGTTTAGAATAGGTACTGTTTTTGAAGTTGATGTAGATTAAGGCTAGTGTTTTACACTATGTCCTTAAAATAAATTTTATCTCGACACACGGTGCATATGGAATATTGAGCGTCTGCCTCTCAAGGTACACTGATCTTTACATGAGCAAATGTAGCACTCCATTCTACTCGTCCAGCGAACCAAAAATTGTTCTGTGTACTCTTCAACACACTGCCTTAATGCTGAAATGTAGATTGCAATGCACTAATGTATGCGTTAATGTCGAAAATAGACTGAATAATAAATATGAATGAATGAATGCATGAATTGGATATTTATAAATATTCTGGTGACTGTTCAAACAGCCACCATACTAAAAATCACAACCTAGAAGATAAAATTTAACACCCAAAAGACACATTGAGTAACTGGTCTCCATAAACAGTCACAACTCAATTTCGGATTGGACTCAAAATTTTGAATTGGAGGGAAGCACAAATTCGAACCAGTGGGATTCAAAGGATACCGAAAATTAAATTCAGATTAAGAAATTCTGGCCCAATTAATTAAACAAATTTTTTCAAAAAAGATAGGGTTTATCTTGCCCATACCCGTACCCGAGCCCAGCCAGATAGGCTGTGCGTGCGCGTGTGGTCGAACCGAAGGCATGTAGTCGCTTGCTCCACTCATTAAATTATGGTACCCATTGGGGCCAAATCTAATAGAGCAAACTTGGCCTATATATGCCTATGTTGAATTTTTTTTTCAACCAATGTGAAATTGGTGTCAAATTCACATTGCATAACATTTATTTACATATCTCAAGAGGTTCACTTTGAAGCCTATTTTCTCATTCATTTTTTTACTCGATTTGAGCAAGTGAATATACTACATTATTCTCCTCACGTAGTAGAATATGAACCCACAAAAGTTTACTTTAAACAATGAACAAGTCCCACTTTAATTTAGGCTCAAAGTCGATCAAAATTTCAGGGGTCGTTTGATAATGTTTTTGTTTTTGAGTCTTCAAAAAAATAAAAAACAGAGACAAATTTTGTTTATATTTTGTGGTAAGTACTGAAATAAAAAACATATTTGAAAGTCATTTGTACTTATCAAAATGTGAGAATAAAAACAAAAAACATATTTAGTAACTACTTCAAGTTTTATCCTAAATATGCTTTATAATAGAAAAGACAATAGCACTATGGTTCTCTTCCATCTTTTTTATTAGAAACAATTGCCCTGTTCTTACCATCATTACTCCTCAGTCCTTTCAACATGAAATGTGATGGACATAAACCAGCGACTACAGTTCTTTGCTATAAGTGGTATAAAAAAAACAGACCACAAACAACCCCAGGCCATAAATTTGAAGTGACAGAAATTGAGAATTAGTTCTAGATTATGGGTTTATCTCACCAATAATCAAGCAATATTCTTAGCATAAGGTTAGCAATAATCTAAAAAATACTTATATGATTTCTAACTAAAGAAATCACTCCGGACAGAGTAGAGGAATTCACAAGGCGATGAATAAATGAGCTGTTAATGTAGATTGATCTAAAGCAAGTATAAACATAGGAGAAGGCATGCAACAATTCAAGACAGGGAACAAGTAGTTGTATCTCAGAAAATTCTCTGCAGAAATTCCTCAGGTTCAAAACTTTGGTATTAAATTACAGCAACATCCTTCACAAATCTTTTTTCTATTTCATTCCAGGAGATAGAAACTCACCAGAACACACACACAGACAATGCACATTGCACACTCCAATCTCCATTTAAACAGACCACTTTAATCCCTAATACACCAATGATTAAATCCAATAACTGTATTTCTTTTCCAATTCCAATGATTATACACAATCTCAGCACAAAGAATAGTAAGCAACTGATGCAAATCATAGTACATGGAACCAATTAACAATCCCTATACTATACCAAAAACCAAGGCCTTCTTTTTCCTTAGAACAGGCATCATGCACTAATCCTAATGCAGCAGCAGCTTCCCACCAACAAGCAGAGAACCAGTCTGAACAACATCTCTAATCTCCATTTGAACATGCCGCTTTAATCCCTAATATATCATTGATTAAATCCAATGACTGTATTTCTTTTCCATTTCCACTTCCAATTTTAATTTCAACACACAAAGACAGACACTCAGACATACACCTAGAAAACACACACTCAGACACATACTCAACACACACACACACCCCCACAAATTACCCACAAATTGACACACATAAGCGCACACACACACACATACAAACACAAATCTGAGCTAGATCTATGCATATATATACATATATATATGTATATATAGATTTTTATATACATACCTTCACAGCAACCTTTCAGCTCGATCGACAGATGGTTTCGTTGAAGAAGGCAGCAACGAAGATCGATTCGTTCAAGCAAACAACAAACTCCATTCCATCTGTGCATATATGCATAGATCTAGTGTATATATACATATATATATATACACAAATCTGTATGTATATATATATAAAGAGAGAGAGAGAGAGAGAGGGAAAGAGAGGAGATGAGATGAGAGAGGAAGAAAGAGAGAGAAAGATAAGTGGATTACCTCTCCGTCGGTGAGAGAGATGAGAGGAGATCGCTGCTCCTCGTCGGTGACGGTGAGAGAATAGGAGTGAGACAACGATGGAGAGAAAATAGAGAGCACGAGGCAGTGACGGAGAAGAGAGAGAAATGAGGTGGGTTTAAATAGTTTCATGAAAAAAGACTATTTTTACTGCTAAGAAAGTTTGAAACCCAAATCTCATTAATTCCTTTTAGCGTGTGTTTCTCTTTTATGTGTTTCCCGAAACAAAAAATTTTGTTTCCATTTTTTTGTTCGTCTCCAAAACAACTAATATAAAACAAAAACAAAAACAATACCCAAACATGTTTTTGTCCTCATTTTTTACAAAAATTGAAAACAAAAAAACAAAACACAAGACAAAAATACTTACCAAACAGCTTATCAGTTTTTACACTTAAAAAACTATTTTGGTCTAACAATCTCCCACATGAATGAAAAATTAACTGTTAGTATGCAAATGATAATGCTGACACACAATAAAGAATACATCTTTGAAAAAATTGTGCATCAAGATAGGTAATTTTTAACCTTGAACCTTTCATAGTGAAAGCCCATTAGACTTACCGGTTAAATAGTGAACGTGATGTCTTGAGCTATTCAGTTGTTTGATAAATCAGATCGAATAGACTTCACACAATCTCTTTCCTAATACAATTGGTTCTCATGATTGTGTGTATTTTGGCCGTAAACAATTCCTAATTTTTATGAGTGCTTTAGAGAATTCAACCTTTAAAATTCTCACAAAAGTGGCCCTTTCACACCTAAATAGGTAACTCCTATTAGGAATATCATGCAATATCTCATTTGGAATTTTCAAGATATAAGAGTCATTAAAAGCATAACTTATCCTAATAAACTTTGTAGGCATCACTAGTTTATCATAAAAATAGATAGGAGATATTATCTCCTTAGTGCTTCTTTTGAATCATGTATAATTCGGTTGTCCCTTTGAACCAAGATTTTGGGATCTCCAGCCAATTAAGTTGGGTTGCCAGTAAGGTGATTTTTATGTTTTAGGCTTTAGACTCATTCTCCTTGATGTGCAATTTACTTGCTCTTTCGTCAAACCTTTAGTAAGTGGATCCGCTAGATTATCTTTTGACTTTATATAATCAATAGAAAATAATCTCATTTAAAAACAATTATCTAACGGTATTATTTCTACGATATATATGTCTAGACTTACCATTATATATGTTACTATGTGCCCTACCAATTGTAGATTGACTATCGCAATGTATACAAATTACTGGCACATGTTTAGGCCATATTTGAATATCCTCTAGAAATTGGCGAGGCCATTCAGTTTCTCTCCTACTTTATCTAAAGCAATAAATTCAATTCCACTATAGATTTGACAATACACGTTTGCTTAGAGGATTTTCAAGATACAACTGTACCACCAAGTATAAAAACATAACCACTTGTGGATTTTATATCTTTCATATTAGATATCCAGTTTGCATCACTATATCTTTCAAGTACAATTGAATATCTTGTACAGTGTAATCCATAATTCAGGATATATCTTAAGTATCTAAGAATCCTGATAATTGTCTTCTAATAGTCTACTCCCAAATTACTCGTATATCTATTCAATTTACTAACTGAGTATGCAATATCTAGTCTAGTGCAATTTATGACATACATTAGACTGCTAATGATACGAGGGTATTACAATTGTGATATGTTTTGACTAGTATTTTTAAAAAAATAAAGATTTATATCAATTGGTGTTCTAGCAATGCTGTTTTCATCTTTGTCGAACTTCTCAAGTATTTTCTCAATATAATATAACAAAAAATAAAGACTTAAAAAATAATACGACACCACCGACATGGCGAAGAAATTTTTAATTTTAAATAAGTAAAAGTGTAATAAAAGACAAGACTATGATAGCGTTACATCATTTGATTTAAGTTTTTGATGGTGCATTCATTTTTTTTCTATGTGCTGTCACCAATTACGGGGTTGAATTAATTATGCCCTTAAATGCTATTCTAAGCACAGTGGTAGTGGAAGTTTTTGTTTCAATGTGGACATCAGATCTAACGGTGATGAATGTTTGTGGTCTCTCTCTCTCTCTCTCTCTTTTGGTGGGTGAATTGGGGAGGGGGCCAGGTACATTTCATTATCTTAATCGTCGTGCAGTACTCTGGTGTTGAAAATTGGTAATGATTAATTACTACATAACATAGGCATATTAATGGGAAATAGACTTTTGCCTACACAAGACAAAACCAAAATCAAATCTGACTTTAATCTGTGGGATTATGATTAGGATTTTGGTATAAAAAGTGTTAATTGCCTTGTTATGACCCAGCCATACTAAGCAGGGCCCACTTGCATTTCAAAGCAGTGTTATCACGTGGCTAAAGTGTCAATCCAGTCTGAAAGGTTGGTATACTCGCGAATTCGTCAAAGAATTTTCATATTTTTTAAGCAAAATCGATGATATTAGAGGGTAATTGTATGCATTCGTCAAAATACATGAAAAGACCCAATACTTTCCGATTACAAAACAAAAAAATTTGGGCGTTTTGACCTTTTTTTTTTCCAGTTGCGTTATGCTTGAAACGTAAGTTATAGTGGCGTTAGTCGTAAGGTACATGAATCCTATAAATATGTCAAGAGAGACAAAGTTGAAGATAACCCTTCACACTCTTTACTATAACGGAGTTGGCTTCTCTTTAATTTTGAAAATGACCCGAGAGAGAATGCTTTTTTTTACTTTTTGCATTTGGAGTTGGTGTGAGGCAGCAAGCTGGCTCTTTCTTTCTGTTACTATATATTATTGGTTTCTCTGTTCCTATCACCCCCTCAATATTGGTGATTGCTCATTGCTAAGGTCCCCAATATAGAAAAGTCAAAAAAAAAAAAAAAAACTTTGAACCTAAGCTACCATCTCATTAGTCATAACCTTTTCTTAGAAAAAAAAAACAATTGTAATCAAAAATAGTTTTGTTAAAAAAGTAAAAGCATATGCTACTGAAAAACTATGGTGCCTCCTATTTTCTGCCAATCAGAGCATGACATGTATAAAATATAGAATTTTTTTCTTTCACTTTGCTTTTTCTAAGAATCAACACAAGATTTACCACTAGAATTTACTTGTGCAATGATCCAGATACAGATGGACGGGTTCTGTCTGGATCCAGCCGAGGGAATCTACAAAAAAAGTAACAGATAGAGATAGGACCGTGGCATAATGGGTTGTTTTCGTTTGGTACGGTCATTTCATGGAATGGAGCAGGTAAAAATCCAAGAAATCCAGTCCCCGAAACATACTGGCAGGCTGACATTTTCCACCGTACCAGCTGGAATCCAATGCATCACCCATTGACCCTTTTTTCTTTTTCCTTCTCCTTCGCCTTCCACATTATGTTGTGTTCCTAGAGTTTGAGCCTCGAGACATCTTCAGAAAGAGCTGAAATTTAATTTCGACCTTCTCCGGCATATGTCAGTCCTCATTAAACTGATCCAAAATTATCTCACCCTCTCATCAAATCCTCCCCTTCCCAATACCATGGACATTAAAAAAAAACATTATATTCTTTTGGGGGTGGGAGGAATATTTTATTTCTTGGATTTAAGAAACCTTACTCACCACCTCCAAGCAAAACTTCTTTTCTGTCACAACTTGGCAAGAAATTAGAAAGTCAATATTCAGTGCAATAAACAATTAAAAACAAAAATAATCAAAAAAATAAGAACGTAAATTTTACGTGTTTAATAAAATTTATACCTATATTCGCAAAAACGACTTCTTTTCATTGTATATTAGAATTCAACAGATTACAATACATGTATAGGCACCAATTAATAACGTTAATCCTCGTTCACCTTGAAAATCAAGTGCTAGTAAAATCTGAAACACCAAATTCTGGTAAAACACCTTTGTCAAATGTACATTGAATATTCTCAATATCCCATACTATACCGCGGGGAGCTACGGCCAACTGACAGTAGATACTGTTGATTGTATTGTTTGGGATTCTAGTCCACATCCAAGCCAACATGCATGCTAGTTAGTTTGGCTTAGTACTTTGTTAGACACAGACTTTAGATAGGCAGATTCTTGCTTCTGTATTGTAGCTGCAAGTTTTTTTGATATTGATGATTAGAATTTGCAGCTTAGCAGTGATCTAGGAGTTCAATTCCAGCAAATAGAGTCATTTAGTCGTTCACAATGCGAATGCCACTTGCTAGCTTGATTAGAGGATTATGCAATTGAAACCGACAAAATCCCATCTTTGAGAAGTAGGTGAATTTCGTTTTATAAGCCTATATTGTGATCTAGAAATTTTAGTGATGTTGGCAGAGATCAAACATTGGGTCAAAGCAACGAGTAAAGAAATTCGTGACATTAAACAAAATAATATAATATTTAGACTTTATTTCTCTTCTTGTGGAAAAGACTATTATTGGAGTTAAATGGGTGTACAAAACAATATACAAACCAAAAACAAAGTTGTGGACTATTTCAACGCAAGGTTAGTAGCCGACGGTTACAGGCAAAACTTTGGTATTACCTATCTTGAGGTTTTTTCCTTGTTGTTAGACTTGATACTATTCCTTTAATTGCTTCCCTTGCTACCAATAATTCTTGAAAAATATTCAAAATTAGTGTGAAATCCGTATTCTTGAATGTTTTTCTATAAGAATTTTATGTTGAGCAGCCTGTAGGAAGAATAAATCTAAAAGGTTGAAAAATGTTGTAGATGAACTTAAGCTAGTCCTAGAGCTTAGTATATCGAGATTATTTATTTTGTGGACCATGGATTTCTCAGATGTTTTTGATGAGCTCAGATTTAATTGGGTTAGACCTAATAAATCAAGCAAACCCAAATTCACTAGGAAGACAACCCAAGTTTTGTTCATCAATTCGACCCAGTCTAAGATTTAAGGGGTTTAGGAAGATAAGAGCACATGGGAGAAAGATTATCGGAATACCAACTTTCGAAGATTAAAGTTATCTTAATTGTACTTACTTTTTTGTAATTATCCTCCACGAAGAATTGATACCCTCACACTCACGTCACCGCCTCAACCAAGGTTTCATGCCTATAAATTGTAAGTCTTCTCCATTGAGGGGCACTTCACCACATCTCTCTACACACATAGCTTCTCTCTCCTAGCTATTGTATCTCTTCCGGAGTTAACTATTGTTCTCTCCTCCGTTCACCCTATTTCATCAATAAAGACATCTAACACCGTTGTCGTTTTTCAAAATGAAGTAGGTCACCAAGACCGAACTACTATATATTTGTGTGTTGAGTCAATATTTACATTAGTGTCGTTGATTGCTTTATTTATTGTCCATTAATTATATCTTATTACACACTCAACTGTTGATCTTGCACGTGATAATTTTGTGCATCATTAGTTTCTATGAACACACTTTATATGTCAAACTAATTCCTATCAAGATATTGTTATTGTGTGTTTGGTTGGTTGGAAGTTTATGTTACTCTTAGTAGACTTGACATTATCTTTGGAATTGGCTTTATCACTGGATTGATAGATTTTTCATGTTAATCCTATGTATAACCAACGAAAAGAATCTTCAAGTATGTTAAAAATAACCAATGTAATGGTATTTTTTATTCATTTATTGTATTTATTGAACTTGTAGGGTATACAAACAACGATTGATTGTTGCCATCTCTATCGCTAAAACATAGTATAATGCAACCACAAACACTACTACCCAGACAATGTAGCAACATCGTATGCTTGGTATTTTGTAGTATGATTAGATTTTTTATGATAATAAGTCAAGATTACTTTGCCGAAAAATCTAACTTTTCATAAAACAATTGAGTGTATTTATATCAAATTGAAGATATTTTAATCAAACCATTCAAATCAAATGTATTGTCGAAGCTGAAGTGGATGCTAGGCATGACAAAGTTTGCTTCATGAGAGGTTATTTGAGTTTGACAAACTCTCCAATTAATTAATTATTTTAGAAGTTATTTTGTGTAACATCCCGCATTTTCTTTTATATATGTATATAGATATATAGTAAATAATTGTGGTAAAAAAAATGTTGATATATGTAGTGATGTGTGTTTGAATTTGGTAGATTGAAAAATTGAGACTTAAAATGTTAGTGAAAATAATAGTTGAAATTTAGTTTTAATAAGTGAAAATATGAAATTTTAAATCCTAAAACTTGTATTAAATAGGTTTGGTGTAGAAATATGTGTTGGAGAGGTTTGAGATGGATTTGGTTGGCTTAGGAATGAATTGGAAATGAAAAAGTGACGAAGACAGGCTGTGAACAGTGCACTGCTGCAACTTCAAGCTCGATTTAAACCTTGATGCAGTCAATATCTCTCAAAACTCAAAACATGAAAGTTTTAGAGCTCTTTCGTATCACTCCATAGCATCTTGAATCATCTCAATCGGAACTTGGATGAGAGAGTTATGCTCAGATAACGAAACGATATCGAACTAGTTCAATTAGTTTCGTTTTGCATTTAATGTCTCCATTTGCATCCTAGATCAAAATATAATAATAATGAGTACTTTTAGGTTTCAAATAAGTATAAAAGGTTTTAAGAAACACCCTTTATCACATTTTATATGCAAACATCGCAAAACTTTATTAATAGCCGATTCAGATGGGTAAAATAAAAATTTTAGTATTTCGGGTGCATGTTGACTTGGGTTTTGAGATAAATCATAAAAATAAATGTTTTTAGGTTAAAATAACATTAAAAATGAATCTGGAACGTCGACAAACCTTAGAGTAGTCATATGGATCAAATTAGAGATTTTTAGTGGCAAAACCATAAATTTGAAGAAACTCAAAATAGCCTGTGAACAGTGTTTTCGGGGCTACTATGTTTTAAACTTATTTTCATCTCATTTGTTTTCATTTCCTTCACTCCCCTCACACCCCCACACCTCTTGAAACCCTAAAGAGCATTAGAGAAGAAGAAAAGAAGGGAAAAACAAGAGATTCAAAGGTGATTTAAGATCAAATATTATTGTTCTTCACACCAAAACTAAGGATTCAAGGTAGGAGTTTTCTCTCATTCACTTACATTGAGGCTAGGGTATTTATATATGTATATTTTGACTATCAATGGTATATATATGTTATGGAATCATCATCTCTTAGACTTTTTGCAAGGATTACATGTTTTGAACAAAATAGGGTTTAATACCCATGAAATCTCCTTTCTAGTTTTTAATTTTTGGAGAGTGATGTATTTCCTTCCTAAATACTTTCTTTATTATGGATTTCGAAACCTTAGTGCTTTGTGTTGGGTAGAAAAATAATGTTATTGTGATCTCATGTATTTTCTTAGTTGGTTATGAAATTGTTATATGATATATTTTGAAAATTTTGATAGATGCTTGTAAATTGAGATAAATGTTGAAATTGTATGCTTGATTGGGTTGTTTGTAATGCACATGAGTAAGAGGTTACTTGTAAAAATGCTCACCCCTTCCCAAAAGGTTCATAGTAAGGATGCTTGAGAAATAATATAGTGATTGGTAAGAGGTTCCATGTAAGGATGCTTATATATTTTCAAGAGGTTCCCGGTAAGGATGCTTGAGAATCAAAGGTGACCTAAATGGGGGTGGAGGTTATCACAAAGTATGCCACCTACCGAAAGAATTGTTGGGAATTGGTTATGACAATTAATGGTTATTATTTGTATGTGGTATTCGTTTATTCATTTAAGTAATATTTTTAAATAAACTTGAGATCCTTTTTAAATGTCACTGCTTTATTTCAAATTATGTATCTATGTTATGTTAAAATTGAGACCGATCGTGTTAAATGTTTTTCTAAACCTTGTATGAGTTTGAGAGAATTTTTCTACAGAGCTTCGTGCTCACCCCCTATCGCTAACATTTTTCAGATTACCCGCTTGAGGAGGAGGACGTAATGGTCGAGGAGCCCGCTACTTGGGAGACTCCACTGGACTGGAGTGTGGATCCCGAGGTGGACGCATAGAGCGACCTCATTTCCTTTTGTACTAGACTAGGACATTCTTTTGAAACATTGTGTAGTCTAGCTTTTTTTGTTTATTCCGCTGCGCTTCTTTAATTAATTTTTGATATGTAATAGTCATGACTTGGGCTTATTCTTTGGATAATGTTGTAAATATTCGTGGATGACAAATAAAGTCTTGTTTCTTAAGGGATTATATTAATGCTCTCATGATATGAATGATTTTAAAATACAATGTCGTTCAGGTATATTTTAGGGCGTTATATTTTGTTATTAGGGTTTTACATTGTTTAGGATTCTACTCCACATACAATCCAAGTCAACATGCATGCATCCTAGTTAGTTTAGGATTCATACGTGGATTTTAGATAGGCAGATTCTTGCTTTTGTATTTTAGTCGCTGATTTTTCAATAAAGATGTTATATACGCTTACCTTCCTTTTTCTTTTTCTTTTTTAAAATTTTTTATTTTTAAAGCAACGATACTACACTACACTATCGGGAGAGAGAAGGGGAGTCATGGGAGGGGATTGAACTAAGCACCTCGTGTTGCTACACAACACATATCAACATGCTTTTCTGTTTTAGTTAGTTTTGTCTCCTTGGTCCCTCATCTTCATTACTTTGATTATTGGATTTTTGTCAAGGTTTTTTTTTATGGTTGGTCAAATATTTTTGAGGGCCTACCCACAAAGGTAACACGTTTTTTTTGGCTGGGCCAAATGCACAGTCTATGTGCTAATGATGTAAACTATGTATTTCTTTCGTACATGTGTACAAAAAACATACCACAAATATAGTGGTTCTTCACTTGTCCTTTCTTTCCAATTTTTTTTATTTTTATTTTTTTGGGTTCAAAGGTCAAAGATGTTGCCATTAATTTATAAATATTTTGACTAATTTTTTCATCCGTCAAGTCAAAGGTGGGATATTTACGCTAAGACTAAGTATTCATAATAAATAAATCTCTCATGATCTGATTTTAAGAGTTATTAAAATTCGAATTTAAAACGTATGAATTTATCACTCATCCTTTATATCACTTGACCTAATCAGTGTTAGAATTTTAAGCATCAATAAAGAAATGTAGTTATAAAAGCAAAATATGTTTATTATCATTTTACTAATGTGTTTATATGCATTTTAGCTACAACCACAATATACTATTAGAGCATATTACTGTCATACTATTAGTCAATTTTTTAAATTTTAATAACATTATTGTAATAAGGATACATAGTAAAAAGTCTAAAAATTACTATCACAATAATATTATTGGACTATATGATAGTCATATAACTAAGTCAACAAATTGTACTAATTTTTTAAAATTCAATAACATTACTCAAACTTATATGGCTCATGAGGAATAAACGCGTTTGTATGTATATGTGTTTTCGTCACTGTCTTCCTGTAACGTGGTGACTAGCCGTGTAATCTTTTTGGGTGTCTCTTTATCTTGAGAGACACTCAAAAGTCTCGTGTAACAGCTACAAGACCTTGCTTCTTCTCCCCTCTTTATTTCCTTCAGGTAAAGCCCCATTCTCTCTTCTCCCCCAAAAAACCATAATCTAGAGAGAGAGAGAGAGATGGGATCCGAGGCAGAACTCGAGGCATGTTCCTTACCAAAGCTTGCACTGTTCTCAATCCCACCGATGCAGTCACCTGTGCACTCTGGTATGCTAACACCACCACTCCACACCTCAGCTTCGGTTCCATTCCGGTGGGAAGAAGAGCCTGGTAAGCCACGACCCTGCACAGCTCTCATCACCCTCCCACCCAACAACAATGGACCCAAGTGCTTAGAGCTACCTCCAAGACTGTTAATGGAGTCTAAGATTACCAAAACACCCTCACCCACCACTGTCCTTGACGGTCCTGATGAGGACAAGTCTATATTCTCTTCATCTTCATTCAGATTCATAAGAAAGTTTGAGGGGTCATTTAATAGTACTGTTTCGAGTCCTGAGAGAGGGCAGCTTGGGACAATTGTTCTTGGAAAGAGATCAGGAAACAAGACGAGAAGGGGGTTCTTTGGGTCTTGGAGGCTAAAGACCCTTAAGGGTAGTAGTGGTAACAAACATGTTGGTGGGGATAGTTTCGTCTTTCCATCTTCCATTGACGTAGCAGATCATTGCAATATTGATGATGATCAGTGTGGCAGTACTACAAGGGTGAAGAGGGCAAGGATTAGAAGCAATGGAAGCTTTTCCACTCTCTCTCAAGCAAGGTCTCATTTCTGGGTAAGCTCTCTTCAACAATATACTGTGTTTTAGATTTCAATAACATGTCTGATCTTGATCAGTGCTTGCTATGCTAGGAAACAAAGCAAAATTGTTCAGAAATTTCTTTACTAGCATTTAATTTTCCATATGGGTAGCTGGATTATTTGTGCGCATGTTGTGTGTGTGCGTGTGTGAAATCTAATAATTTACAATTATTAGGTCTGGAATACATTCAATCATATATTATAAGTGAATGGTTGAATCAAAAGCTTAGTCTGACCAAAGAAAATAAAAGCAAAAGCTTATTCATAATGGCCGTTGAAAATTGTACCCGAATGGCTGTGTGGATGAGGATTAAATTCTTTACTTCTGTGGCTGGCAAAGGACACCATATTTTCTTGCGGTCATAGTCCAAATAGTAGGTAGATAGCCTCAGCCTGCTGTCTACAACTTGTAGCAGTGAATAATGATCCATGAACAGGGAAGATTACGCTGCCTGCTAAGTTGTTGGATATTTGACCTTTGTCCTTGTGGGTGTTATCTACTATCTAGGCAGCATCTTGCTCAGCAGGCATAGCTCGGAGCGAAAGTGCAGTGGGGGTAAGATGAGGAAAGTGGTTGCTGGAGAGGAAGCCAAAACGGTCTATTAAGTGCAGCTATAAGCTAATATGTGCCAGAGAAAGCTTCAACCTTTAACCAAAAGACATGGCTTTCTTTCCTTATGTTCACAATGCGGTTTCTTTTTGATGTCAAAAACTTAGAAATTGAAATTTGTAGTGCCAGCCCGCCAATTGCCTTCATCCTTTAGAATCATTTAAATAAAGAAAAAAAGGAGATGCTTCTTTCTGGCTTTAGAAAAATTGATTCACAGCCCCCTTCCTTGCCTGCTTTATTTTGAAGCTTCTAAAAGAAAGCAAATGGGACTTTAGCAAACTTCTTGTTGGGGGGGGGGGGGGGGGATTTCAGTAATGTTATGACTTTTCAACCAGACTACTCTGAAAAGAAATTAGAAGTGAGGGTCCTCTATCTTTGTTGTAACGTTTCAAGGCATGGACACTTTTTCTTGTGCAAAAGTTGGTCAAATGTGACAAAGAACATAGAGATCGCCCACGCCCAACAGTTCTGCCTCTACACAAATTGGGAAGGGTTTGATATACGTTGACTTAGGTTGAGAGACGAGATGAACTCGATATCACCTGACCAAGAAGACTAAAGCTGAACATTTATTTTTGATAGGAACGATCCCCTCACATAATTTTCTTGTCATGGTTGCATATATATATATACAGCGCCCCTACCGTCGGAAGGACAATTTTAGGCCATATCTCAACCACTTCTATGTTGATATTCTTTTTCCTCAACATTGCAGGAAGCTGTATACGAGGGCTTCAAGAAAGCGATTCCATGGAGTAGAAAATCGAAGAAAGATGGGCTCATCATATAAAGACAGCTTAGTTTGTTTTAAGCAGTCCTCTTGAAGCTTTTGTATGATAAGACAGACTCCAATGCAAACTTGCATGGCTTGATTTTGCTGAGTTTCAGCATGTATTTCTATAATAGTAGTAGTTATTCTCTTTTCTCCTATGTATGCACTACAATGCTAAAGCTTGAATATAAGAATCAAATTCAGTTTATGTATGGTCCAAACTATATTCGTCGTTTCACAAATATGTACACATTTTTTCTAGTGGAAGCATAGTGATGTGAGAATACCTTCACCAAGGTCTAGGTAAATCACTAATAAGATACCATGGGTCTCTCTCTCTCTCTCTCTCTCTCTCTCTCTCTCTCTCTCTCTCTCTCTCTCTATAGGCTTTACGAGAGGACTATTTATATAATAAAGTATAATATATTTTAAATCTCAAAAGATAAATAAAAATAATATTTATTTTTTGCGATTAAGATCCCTTTAAATTTTATTTTAAAATTAATCTAACGGTTAATATTAACACTCTAAATTTAATAAGAAAAATATGGTGTTAAGAGTGTGTTTGTGATGATTTTTTTAAGTATTTCTAAAATTTATAACTTTTTATAAGTATTTTAAAAAAAAATATATATTTTGAATCGCTCCACCACTATCAACACTACCAACTCACCCTCACCCTCACCCTCACCCTTACCCCCCTACTCCACCCCACCACCACCATTACTACCACAACCACAATTGTCGTTACCCTACCACCACCTCTACCATAACTACCACCACCACCGCCCCACCATCACCATCCACACTACCACCACGACCATTACCACTACCACCCCTACAGCCATCGTTGTCACCCCACTATCGCCGTCACCACTATCGTCATTTATCACCGATTGTTATCATCATCGTCCATCGTCACCATTGTCATTTCATTTTATATTTATTACCACTAACATCATCATCCCACTATCACTGTCGCCCATTATCAGCACTCACCACCACCCACTACCATAAACTATCACTACCTGTCATTGTCCACCATTGTTGTTAGCCACTATTACTCACCCCACCACACCTACTACCACCACCACCACCAGTCAGCGTGTCGCCATTCGTCACCACCCATCACACTATCACCTAGAAACATCCATTGTCGCTCGCCATTACTATCGTCGTCGCCCCACCACCACCACCACTATCAATCACCATCATCGTCGCCCACCACCACAACCACCATTACCACCACGGCCGTCGTTCATGGCTGCCACTTTGACTATCGTCACTCAAACCCACTACCATCATCGTCACCCAAACCCATCGCCACCATCACTGTTGCCACCTACAACTGTCACCAACAACACTGCCACCCACCCCCACTTCCATCGCTCACCCTCAATTACAACCGGTGTTTAAATTCATTTCTCTCTCCTCTATATATGTGATTTGATTTTAAGTGTGAATATAAATATGTTTATTATTAATCATTTTTTTATTACTTTGTACCTTCATACAGGGGCAATAACTAGTATATCTATGTAATAAAATAAAATATAATTCAAATCTCAAAAATTTTAAAAATGCCTTTTACTTTTCACGGGTAAGATCTGTTAAAATTTTACTTTAAAGTTAATCTGACGACTAATATTAACACCTCAAATTTAATAGAAAATAAGTTCCTAAGAGTGTGTTTGAGTGACTTTTTAAAAGTACTTTATAACTTCTCATAAATACTTTTAAAAAAAATAGTACTTGAAACCGTCTCACCACCGCCACCAACCCACCACCACATCTACCTCCACCACCATCACCGCCACCCCCACTACCACCCCCGTTGTTGCCATCCTACCACCACCTTTGCCACAATAATCGTCGCCGCCACCCCACCTCTACCACCGTCCCACCACCACCAATACTGTCGCCATCCTACCACCACCGTTATTGTCCCACAATTACCCCCATCACCCACTACCACCACCGTTGCCACCACCCTACCGCCATCGCTGTCACCACCACACCACCACTGTCATCGTCTACCACTATCGTCACCCACAGTCATCCACACCCATCACCATCACCACCATCACCATCGTCATTCGCCACCACTCTTCACACTATCACCCAGAAGAACCCGTCGTCGTCTACCACCACCATTATCAATCATCATCACCATTGTCACTCATGACTGCCACTACCACCATCGTCACCTAAAACCAACATCTACCATCACCATTACTACTCACAGCTGCCACCATCACCACGATCATCGCCATTTATCACAACCATCACCATCTTCTACCACCACCACTGTCACCTATCACCACTACCATTGTTCACCCCTATTATAACTGGGGTTTAAATTTTTTTTTCTCTCCTCTATATTTATGATTTGATTTTTAGTGTAAATACAAATATATTTATTATTAACTATTTTATTATTATTCTGTCCCTTCAGGCACAGGTAATATATATATATATATATATTTCATAAGCAAAACTGATGGTCTCCAAATCATGGAGAAGGCAATCAGTATATGAACAATGACTCCACTTCTTAAGACCACATATTTGACGTAACTTTGAGCATAGGATTCCCAAATAGGAAGGGATAAAACATCTTACCCAGCACATATACAGCTAAGGAACCCGTCCCACATGCTTCACAATTCTCAGTGGAAATGATTTGCTTACATGGAACACAGTTTCTGAGAGCACTAAAAATCCATTTAACCAAAGATAATGATGCGCTGATGCTGACAGTTTTAATAATTGAATTACTTATAATGGTCACCCACTCCAAAATTCAACTAATCCACCACTTAAGCTATAGAAAATTACTTACAACTTTTAACCTGTCCATTCAATCAAGCAAATGGAATATTAACAACCTGACCAGCTGATTGCTGATGTAGGGCTTACTTACACAACTCATATTCATGAATAATTACAGATACTGGAGCAAACCATCCAACACATACATACAATCACATCAATTTCATTGACTTACCATGGCAGTTTTAAACTAATTTGGAGTCTTTAAACCAGCTCAATGCAACAATATCAGAAACACTACAACCTGATTAGTTGGAGCTCAAAAGTCAATTGGCATATGTGAGTTGTCAATCAACCAGAATCCTCAGATGGTTGCTCACAATTCATTTTGAAATTATCAACCCATTTCTGAAAATTCTAATCAATTACATATTTTTTTTTTCAAGTACTGATCTAAAACGTCATAAAAACTTACAATTGAACAAAAACCAATAGACAGTTATTTTGTCATATTTAACTTAAGAATCTCAGTACTCGGTATAGATGTTAATACCAATAGTGAACAATACTTATAAATTTTTAAAAAACGTAAGGGTGTTTTAACCAAACAGACGATCTTATAGACAAGTAGAAAAAAGGGCACTCCAAAGTCCAAACCGGCCAATTTCTCTAGATGGGTCAAAAGATCCCAATTTTAAGCCTTCAAATAGATTGGTAGCAAGCCCACCAAGACAAGTGAAGAAGAGCTCAGGCATTCTAACATGCATTGAATAGGCTATAGATGAAGCTTAGATGGTTTAAGTAGCATGAAAAAAAATTCATACATTATACAAATGAGTTAAGAGATGTATGTAATACTTCAAAGTTCACAGGAAACAAAAGATACTCAACTCTTATTTCAATCTTTGATCAGAGTATAAAGGAAAATAGGTGGGAAGGGAATCAAATTACTGAAAATAACATCTACCCTTCATATTATCTTTATTTTTTGCCAGTCATACCAGCAACCACCTGCAAATGCGCAAAACAAATGATCGATTTAATGAAAGTCCTAGGGCAATTAGTCAGTTGAAAGTGAAAAAAAAAGCTTAAAGAAGCGCTAAAAAATTCCTTCAAGTAACTTTGTCAAGAGAGCTTGTATCCCACATCGAATATTAAGGACCACCAAGGTTGGTTTGTATACTTGAGGGGTCACACTACCCATTTACAATTGGTTTTGAGTTAGATACTCTAAGAGCAACTCCAACCGGCTCAACAAAGACCAGCTTTTAGCTAATTTGTTAAGCCAATCCAAAAAATTTCTCTTCAACCGGCTCTCTATTCCACAGGCTATTTTGCCTCCCCTCATTCTCACTCACCACTTCTGGCTAGCAAAACTCATTGGCTATTGTTCTTCATCTCAGAGCTTTGCACCAATTTGGGGTTGTTCTTCATCAGAGCTATCTTCATTGTGGTTTCATCTTCACCCGGTATGGATCTCTCTTTATCTCTTTCTCTCTCTCTGTGTGCTTGATTCGACAGAAACCCTAATACCCAAATAGAAACCTGAGATGATTTTGATACCTCAAATGATGAAATCAAGAACTGTACAGAGATGGATTTTCTCTTTGAACAGTCTGATTTTCCAAAAACTCTGGCTACCTTTGTAACCAAACTGGTTGACGATTAGCCCTTATTCTAGCAATGGGTTTACTCTTCGTCTTCGCCAATCGCCCCCGTATCAGATCTTCTCACTTCTTAGGCTCCAAACAAAAAGCCGGTATCTTCTTTCTTTCTCATATATAAGCTCTTCAGTTCAACGGAGTTTACGTAGTTAAATTGAATTTCTCTATGTTTTGGATTGGCAATGTAGTTCTGTTGCTCACAACTCAAAACTTATAATTCTGAGCTCACTCAATAATATGTAATAAATGAATCGAAAACTTGAGACCCTATTCAGTTTAGTGATTTTAGAGTTTAGTTCTCAGTTGAATAATTCTAGTTGGCCTCTGGGTTTGTTCAAAAACTTGAAACACAATTCCGTTTCGTGATTTGAAACTGAATTATCAATTTGATTGTTCATTGGTCACAATATTTGAAACCCAATTTAGTTAGGTGATTTTGAAGCTGACTTATAAATTGAATTTGGTCAGATTCCCTTGTCTTTCTGGGTGTTCTGCATTTGATCCTGTTATTGAGATGGGTGGTATTTCACCTCTATGGTGGAGGTCTTGTGCAATTTGGAGGTCATATTGACTCCAACTCTGATCTTTTTTTTATTGGACTGTTCTTTTTTTTGTCAAATGTTGTCAATAGTTATCTAGTTTTTAATGAGGTATTTTTTTTTTTTTTCTGTTTCTGTTTCTTTTGCTTGGTTAATGAAAGGAATCCAAAAGCTGAAAAACTTAATGGCATGTGCATGTTGTGTTTGGTGGTATTTGGTTTGTGTATTGGTTTTAATAGCCTTTGATGTTTGTATTTGTGATTATAGTTTAGATATTGGTTCTGTTCATGAGCTACCTGAGTGTGCTTTCTCTTGATCAGCTTAAAAGACAGTTCCAATGCTACCATCGGTTCTCTTGTTTGTCTTTGTGTTGGTGAAGTAATACCATTGGTCCACTAAATTCTTGCCTATATTTTTGCTTCATGGTTTTCATTGTCGTAATTTCCACTTCATTTATAGTTGAGTTTAGTTTTCTGGTTTCATCAACAATGTAGGTTGTTGAGTTTCGTTTTCTGATGGATGAACATGGATATTACTTCACCAATCTCTTGAATGACGGAACAAACGTAGATGAATTTAACACTCAATCAGTAGACCAAATAAGTCATTCTTCACCAATATCACCTCAAATAAAATCCACCACCAAAAAAGTTCAAGGAGGCAACTTTACAGTTGGGGAGGACTTAATTTTAATCTCGGGCTTACATGGGAATGAACAAAAATCTAAAAAGTATTGGCAAAGGGTTTGGGAGTACTTTAATGAATACAAACCCCAGTCAAATTGTAATCGCAATCAGGTTTCTTTGATGAACCGTTGGTCGACAATTCAACTAGCCACCAATAAATTTTGTGACTGTTTTGACCAAATTAAAAGGTTGAATCAAAGTGGTATGACTGAGAAAGATAAGGTATGAGTGTATTTTAATTACAAGTGTGAAAATAGGGCATTTTTCTTTTATAATACATAGTATTATTGTACAATTTCTAGGTATGTGATGCAAAGAAGGTATACAAGGAACTTTATAAATGTTTTTTTCCATTTGAACATTGTTGGAATAAGTTACGATATCACCTAAAATGGATGGAGAATTCTCAAGCTAAAAAGCAAAAAACAAAAGGTGGTGCAACTCTTGGCAGCTCTAATCCTTCAACTCCAGAATCGGTAAACAGAGGGGACGATAGTGGGGAATTGGAGAGGCTAACTGAAAGGAGGGCTGCGAAAGAGCGAGCAAGAAAGTCAAAGAGCAAACTCTCTGAAGGAGATAATTCAAGTTCAACCTATTTTGTGAAATTATTTGAAGAAATGAAGGAGGAGAAAAAGATGTTGGCGGAGAAGAAAGTCAAATTCATGGAAAAGATGTTGGTTGTTGAACAAGAGAAGGTACAATTCAAGCAAATGAAAGAGGAACAAAAAATAATGTTGATGGATATGAGTGTCATGACTCCGGTTCAAGCTGAATATTTTAAGTGCCTTTAGATGAAAATCATGACAAAGAAAATGTAATTTTTTCTTATTCATAGACTAACAACTTTTGAAGTAGTAGTACAACAAACAAGTACTGTAATATTATGCATGCTTAAATATTCGTAGACAATGAATGTTTAAATATTCGTAGCATATTATTGTCTAAAACATTCCATGCATATTCCACAGGTGCTCGACTAGATCAGTTTGGAGTATCGGATGAGTGTCTTTGTCTTGAATACAATGTTGAGTATCAATAAATTGAAGCAGTTCTGAATTGTGCTCGGATATCAATGTAGGAGTAGGAATTTCATCCTATGCATCATAACTAAGGTCCATTTCATTACTGTCCCTCTCATCCTCGACAATCATGTTATGCGATATTACGCATGCCTTCATAATATCCTTGAACACTTCAAGTTTTAAAAATGTGCAGGTCTACGAATTATAGCAAATCGTGCTTGGAGAATTCTAAAGCTCTCTCAACATCCTTTCTAGCTGACTCTTGAGCTTGTGCAAAATGTATTTGCTTATTGTCTCTTGGACATAAAATTGTTTTGACAAACGTGACCCACTTTTGATATATACCATCAGCAAGATAATATCCCATAGTATAATCATTTCCATTGACGGAGTAACTGATCGAAAGAGCCCTACCTTCCGAAAGAAGAGTAAAAATAGAAGAGCATTCTAGCACATTTATATCATTGTGGGATCCAGGTAACCCAAAAAAGGCATGTCAAATCCATAGATCATATGAAACCACCGTTTCTAAAATAATTATTGATTCATAAACATGACCAGAGTACATACCTTTCTATGCAGTTAGACAATTCTTTCATCTCTAATGCATACAGTCAATGCTACCTACCATCCCTGGAAACCCATATCTCTCACCGATTGCTAATAATCTAGCAATATCTCCACTGTTTGGTGACCTAAAGTACTCATCAGAATAAATTGCTATTATGGCCGATACAAATATTTGCAAACTTTCTATTGTGATGCTTTCGCCGATCTTCACATAATCATCAACAGCATCTGCTGCAACTCCATAGGCAAATATTCTTATAGCGGCAGTCATTTTTTAAAGGGAAGACAAGCTAATATTTTTAACATCTTTTTTTTGAACAAAGTATGGATCATAAACTTCTACCATGGATAGAATACAAATAAAAAGAGATCGATTCATTTGAAACCTCCTCCGAAATAAATTTGAGGGATATGTAGGCGATTCAACAAAATAGTCGCGATAAAGTCTCTCATGCCCTTCAACTCGATTGCGAAAAAATAACAAAATGGCCTTGAATAGAATCACAACGTATTGCGGAGCTGTTCTCAGTATTGAGTTTTTTTATTGTCATAGCAACAACCACTAACATCTCCAACTCATCATCGGAGTCAGAATCATTAACAATCATATTCAATTTACCATCACGAGCCATAGCAAAGAAATATGAATATAATACTAGTAAATGAATTTGAAATATATGACAATGAGACGGGGGATCTCTTAGTTATATATTTTCAAAAATATAACCGTTGAAAATATGACCCTTGTAAATATAACCGTTGAAATATGACAGTTGAAAAAATAACCATTCTAAATATGACCGTTGTAAAATTTAAAATTTGATAACATGGCATAACACGCTATCATGCCACGTGGTATTTTTGATGACGTGTTATGCCACGTGGCATTTTTAAATTATATTATTGAAAGTTAGTTAAAGTCATTAGCTAAAATAGAGAGCGTGGTTGGAATGCATTTTAAAAAATATCTAGTTAAAGTAGTGAATTCAATATTTAAATATATTTTGAGTAACTATTTGCTAAGTGTAGTTAGAGATGCTCTAACATGGTATTAAAGTTGAGTCTTGGATGGTCAGTGTGTCAAATCTCTTATCCATTTGAATTTTTCAATATTCATAGTTGTTTATGTGTTTGTTGAGTGTAATTCTGAGTCCCACATGAGGGAGGGCGTTAACAGCGTTTGCATCCCACATCGAATAATTAGGACCACCAAGGTTGATTTATATACTTGAAGGCCACTCCACCCAATGCCAACTAGTTGGGTTAGATGCTGTAACGCTTTTGACATGCTAAATCGGCATAAACCCACTTTTGGAGTTGTGTACATGGAATTCAAATGGGAAAGGCATAGTAGAAACTGGTTCTGCTCCTCCTGCTATATTAGCACCAAAATCTAATGGGTCCAAGGGCAACTAGATTGAGAGCACCATAAGTCGCACAACAAATGCTATTAACAATTGAATAACAATAAAATCTTCAAAGAATGAAAGCGCTTTGCGGAAGACAAAGGGAAAGACTGGAAAGTAGGTATTGGATAGAAGATTCTAACTGATCTGACTCAATCTCAGGGCAGTTACTGAATAATTATCATCAATTAGGCACTGCAAGTCTGCGACCAAATCTTTCTCTTGGATACTAACCACAAAGCAATCAACCATGTGCTCTTCATGAGCCAGCCCATGTCAATGTATTTTAAACATGCATTTATCTCTCAAAAAGAACTTAAATCTTGTTCCTCCCCTCTGATGTGGCCTTGGTTGCTTAATAGTGGTATTCTAGTCAGTAGTAACAAAACATTGACCTGAGTTGCAGAAGCTACTCATTTTTTCACACACAAATGGAGTTGAACTCTCCAAATATTATCAAGGATAAGTCAAATCAATAAAGTAATATGGCGAGAAAGTGCAAGAAGAATTCAAGAAAACATCTTTCATAATATAATACTCACATCATTTAAGGCGGGTTGGGGGACTTGCTTGGATGTTTCAAAGGAGTCCAGTATAGGTCGCACCACAGCTGGAAGAAAGAGGCCTGAAATATTCCAAAAGCAAGAACGAGCAAGATGAAATTATGCTCCCCACCATATATTGCTTATAGTAAATGCTAAAAAAATGCATAAATTCTCCTTCCTATAAGAGTAATTTGGTCACCAAGCAATTAAACAACAAACATGTCGAACGAGCACTCTGGCTACCGAAAAATCCAGGTATTGTAAAGAATAAACCAGATTAAGCCTATGCTATCCACTACATGTGACGATGCTCAACGAAAAAACAAAGAAGATAGAGATCTTGCAGCTGCTTAACATCACAAAATTTGAGGACATGATAGTACACTACACAAGTTTCAACTTTAAGGTTTTTAACTAGCTTGACATGGAAGGTAGAAAAATAACAACTACATATTATATAAAGCTCCATTAATCATATTGAAAAACAGTACATATCTCCAAGTAGATATTTCCAACTGTTATCTCCTACCAGTTGGAGTCAAAGAGTTATTCAGAGTTCCCAATTTTGTTTCTCCCAAAAGAGAAAACAAAGAGCATCAGAATTTACATATTTTAAAAACTAGGAGCAAGGAGGTGTCCCAAGTCCCAACCTACTTGGACTTGGTGGCATCTTGGTTGAATCTAAATTCAGTACAACAAAAAGTACGTCTTCCATTTTAACCCGTCATAGCATTTTAATATATGAATCATATCAATAAATTTAAGTCGTAACCATATTCAGTCTTGCATTATATGCTGCCCACAATTGAAAATAACCTAATTTTAATGAACCTTCCATGTCCAACAGGTGGTAGACTTCCGCGCATTGGCAACAAGAAGCTTCAAATGCAGACTTCAAACCCACATCATCCAGAACCTAGGAAACATATCTTCCATCCTTTGAAAACAAGACTGATCCAAATCCAGACTAGCTTATTTTCAATCAGATTGCCCCAAAGTCATATGCATGTGTCAGATTGTGCGTGTGTGTATCGGAATTAGAATGCATTAGATGGAGCTACAGAGGTTTCCCCGTCGAATATGAGTCAGAAAAACTAATTCTGACAGCATAAGACCATAAATCCAAGCCTCCGCCTTTACAAAATAGTGATTTCTCAATCAAGCCACCGAACTAACCCAATCCTATCTTCGAATTCTACAATTGAAAAACACGATCTCACAATACTGAAATCAAAGAGCAAATAAAAATCCGATGGAACGTATTTATTGAAAAAATGTCTCAACAAGTAATTTAGCTAGTAATTATGTATTGATTAAGTTGGATTGAAAGAGAGAGAGAGAGATACGGAGATTCTCAAAGTTTGGTATTAGGATTTTTCAGATATTACAGATGAAGAACTTGGTTGCATATTTACTATCATTAAATAGTACATACCGACTCCAGCGATGAGGCAAGAAGCCGCCACCACAGGTTCTTGTACAACGAACATCTTCAGCTTCTCCATCACCGGCATTTTCTCTTCTCTTCTCGTCTCTTCTCTCCCTCTGGCTCTTTCAATGGATGTTGGAACTTGGAACTCACTTTCTATCGGGTCGGTTGTTTGTAAATGCAAATTTCGGGATCCGGACCCGTTACTACCTTTTAGGTGGGCCTTAGGGCAGCTTTTGAATACCCATAATAGAAGTATGATGATGTAATAAAAAAAATTATTTAATAATGAAGACGCCACCTAATATAGTAAAAATATTTCTAGGGTGGAACTCCTATATAACCGCTATTTTCAAAATAATATCGTTTTACACTTAAAATGATACTGTTTAAAAGAACTAGTTATTACAACTGTTTGAAGGTACAGAATAATAAAAAAAATAGTTAATAATAAACATATTTGTATTCATATCAAAAATCAAATCATAAATATATAGAAGAGAAAAAAAAATTTAAACTTAAATTGTAATAGGGATGAGCAATGATAGTGGTGGTAGGCGGCAGTGGTGGTGGTAGTAAAAGACGGTGATAGTTTGTGGTGGGTGACAATGATCATGGTGACGGTGCAGTCATTGGTAGTGTAACACCCCAAAAATCATCTTGAAAGACATTAACTTTAAAAATCATTCATACCGTGAGAATAACTAATAAAATCTATAAACAATCGGGGTTCCTTAATTTAATAACATTTGGGCAAAGTTTTTTTGTTCGGGGAGTTTTACTCAAAACACAATTTGTGCAATTATACTACATTGACCATACCGGGTCCATTTATTTATAAAATATTTATAACATTATCTAAAAGAATAAGGTCAAACTAGGGCTACTACAGCAAAAAAATTATATTTGAACTTAGCAGGGGAATAAACAAAATACTAGACTTTACATGATTATACATAATCGTTCCTAGTCTAGCACAAAAATAAACAACATCTCTAGATATCCCACTCGGGATCTAAGTTCCCCTCTAATGAAGCTTCTCCATGGCCCGGCTCATTAGCACCGAGTTCTTCCTTTAGCCCATAATCTGTAAAATGTTCAACTGTAGGGGGTGAACACGAAACTCTGTAGAAAAATTCTCTCAAACTCGAACAAAGTTTATAAAACAGATAAAAATTAGTCGGGCTCATTTCGTAAATAACATATATCAATTTTGAAAGAAAAAAATGACATTTTAAATAGATCCCCAGTTTAAACCGTAACAATAATCAAGTGAAAGGATAAAGTAAATTTCACAACAATATACACTTTTCAAATTTAAGTCATTTAGGAATGGCGTCTTCCGATGCATTATCCTATACCAATGCACTGGCAAGACGATCTAACCCATCATTCCATGTAGTTTGGTTCATCTCCTTATCCTGTATGTTGATTGCTTCTCATGAATCTACCCAACGATTATACCTAGTCTACCAATCACAATCACAAGCACTTTAGGAAAGGACATCTACCATCCCAATGGCAGTGACAAGTCCCTTTTCAGGAAAAATATATTATCCCTTGTTCGAACTCCAGTGAACGATAGTGGTCGCATTATCAAATGACAATCCACTACAAGTGTTAAGAAACTATCTCACCTCCACTGGGATAGACTAACCTCTAACACTCTACGGTATCTCTCGATAACAATCCAAGTCCATTATAACAACCATATGAATGAGGAAACCAAAATATTCTCAATTCACCAACAATTTCAAATAATTCTAAAATCCAAAATTTCTCATTTTACAAGCATATCTCAAAATTTTCAAAATTTATCATGTAACAATTCCAATAACCAATTAGGAAAAAATATAAAATATCACAACAACATCATTTATTACTCAACACAAAGCACTAAAGTTTTAGAAATCAAGAATAAATGAATATTGAGAGAAAAATCGATCTTTCATGAAAACAAGGTTTTCAAAACAAGAAATAGAGGTTATATATATATATATATATATATATATATATATATATATATATATATATATATATATATATATATATATATATATATATATATATATATAGCCCTAGCTCAATGAACAAGAGTGAGAGAAACCCCTACTTGAATCAAAATTTCAAGCAAGAACCCAAGCTCTAGTGACCTCCTTCTTCCCTTTTCTTTCTTCCTTAATTTTCTTCTAAGGTTCCAAGAGGTGTAGGGTGAGAGTGGAGTGAATAGAATGAGAGTAAATGAGATGAAAATGGATTTTTAAACACAGTAGCCCCGATTTTTACTGTTCACAGGCTGTTTTTAGTTTCTCTAAAATTACGATTTTACCACTAAAAGTCTTCAATTTAATCCATATGACTACCCTAAGGTTTTTCGACGTTTCAGATTCATTTTTAATGTTATTTTAACCTAAAAATATTTATTTTTATGATTTATTTCAAAATTAAAATAAATTTATACTCGAAACATTAAAATTACTATTTTATTCCTTCATAATATTTATTCTTACGGTTTCAATATATATGGTTTATTCTTACATCATTACATATATAAGAATCACTAAATAAGTACATTACTATATTAATATAAACATGTGCGGGTTTACACCTTCCAAGTCTAAGAAGAAAGCATAACACTTTACCATCCAATGAACACTACAGTGCAGATTTTTGATCAACTTTAGAGAATAAATTGATTTGACTCAGATATTTCTAGTATGTGTGACCTATATGGTTGGAAAGATATACGAGTTAGGGTTCTGACAAAAATAACGGTGTACAATTTGGACTTTCCAACAAAGAGTTATGATCAAATTGGTGAAACGTAACCTGCTGGACTGCTTGGTTCTTCTATACTTGTCTAACTCGAGTTTGAGTGTCATTTGTCACAAATTCTATCTCATACCTATCTCCAATATAGATAGTATGGCTTGTATAAAAATCCATGTCTAGCATCATTCATTAACCAAAACCAAATTATCATTCGTCTCTTAGAATCAATTATAACAACATGATATAGAACTAGTATATCCATCAATATTTTTCTTCAATTCCTCTAAACTAGCTAATTGATGAGAATGCAAAATATCATATTTTTTTCTCTTTTAATATTTAGCCTTTTATACTTATTTGGAGCCTAAATATATTTATTATTCTTATATTTTGATTTAGAATGTAAATGAAAACGTTAAATGTAAAACGAAGCTAATTTGACGATTGTTGATAGTTTAGACATGTGGGGGTTTACAATCCACCCCCCTTAAAGAAAGTTTCGTTCTCGACACTTACCTCAAGTAGCGAATAAGTGCGGGTACTTTTCTCGCATTTCTGGCTCCGATTTCCAAGTAGCTTCTACCACTCTATGGTGTTGCCACAAAACCTTCACTAGTTGGATCACTTTGTTGCGGAGTACCTTCTCTTTGGCATCGAAAATCTTCACCGGTTGTTCTTCATAGGTTGCTCCGTCTTGAATTTCAATATCTTCCAAGTCTACGACCGACGTTGCATCTGATTGACACTTTCTCAACATCGACACGTGGAACACGTTATGTACCCTAGACAACTGAGCTGGTAACCGCAACTGATACGCCACTTTGCCCATAACTTTAATCACTTCAAATGGCCCGATATATCTTGGCGCTAACTTTTCCTTCTTGCCGAATCTAAATACTCTTTTCTTAGGCGACTTTGAGGAACACGTAGTCTCCCACTTTGAATTTCAATGGTCTTCGTCTTTGATCCGTATAGCTTTTCTGTCGACTTTGTGCCGTGTGTAGCCTCCCTCGGATGAGTTGAATTTTCTCGGTAGTTTCTCGAACAACCTCCGGTCCAAACAAACTACTCTCGCCGGCTTCCAACCAACACGTCAGGGATCTACACGGTCTTCCACACAATGCTTCGTACGGTGTCATCCCAATGCTTGCCTGATAGTTGTTGTTATACACAAACTCCACTAATGGCAAGTGATCACTCTAGCTTCCTTTGAAGTCCAACATGCAAGCACGTAACAAGTCTTCCACAATCTGTATCACCCTCTCGGATTGGCCATCCGTTTGGAGATGAAAAGTTGTGCTGAAATGTAACTCTGTCCCCATAACTTGTTATAGACTTTGCCAGAATCGCGCTACAAATCGAGAATCACGATCCGACACGATAGAAAGCAGAACTCCATGCAATCGCACAATCTTACGGATATACATCTAGCTCAAAGTCTCGAATGTGTCTGTGGTCTTCATACCCAAAAAAATGAGCAGACTTGGTGAGTCTATCCACAATAACCTATACTGTATTATGCCCGCGCGACATCCGTGGTAAACCCGACACGAAATCCATGGTGATGTGATCTCACTTCTACTCTAAGATAGGCAAAGACTGTAGTAATCCTCCTAGCTTTTGATGTTCGATCTTCACCTGCTGGCACACCGCACATCGTATTATAAACTTTGCCACATCCTTTTTCATTCCCTTTCACCAATATTGGCGTTTCATGTCCCTATACATTTTTGTGCTACCGGGGTGGATAGCAAATTTAGAGCGATGACACTCTCCAAGTATCTCCTCCTTTAGGGACGAATCATCGGGAACACATAGCTTCTCCCCATATCTCAATTCTCCGTTTCTCAAAGACCAACCCTCCATAGTTTCTCCATTCTCCAATTTAGCTCAAATCGACGCTAATTCAGGATCGAAGCATTACAATTCCACAACCCTACATTGGAGAGTAGGTTGAGCCACAAGATTGAACAAGCATGGTCGGGATCCATCTTCTTCGACCCATAGATCATAATCTCCAAGGGCATCCTTCAACTTCCATTCACCTATGGAAACGTTGAGTTCACCCAGAGACTTCCTGCTAAGTGCATCAGCTACTACATTCGCCTTTCTCAGATGGTAGTTGAGTGTGAAATCGTAGTCTTCTAGGTACTCAATCCACCTTCTTTGCCAGAGATTCAAGTCTTTCTGTGTGAAGATATACTTGAGACTCTTATAATCAGAGAACACTTGAAATTTCTCTCCATACAAATAACATCTCCACAACTTAAGGGCAAAGACCACAACGGCAAGCTCTAAGTCATGGGTAGGATAGTTCTGTTCATGAACCTTGAGTTGCCTAGAGTCATAGGCAATCATCTTTCCTCCTTGCATTAGCACACATCCCAAGCCTCGTAGTGAAGCATCGTTGTAGATGTCGTATCCTTCCCCACTACTAGGTATAATGAGGATAGGCGTTGTTGTCAACTTCTCCTTCAAGGTGCAAAAGGCTAGCTCACACGCTTGAGTCCACACAAATTCTTCTCCCTTCCTTGTGAGGTGAGTCATCGGCATTGCAAGCTTTGAGAATCCTTCCACAAACTTACAATAATAGCCAACTAACCCCAAGAAACTGTGTACTTTCATCACATTCTTCGGTGGTTCTCATTTCATCACGGCCTCAATCTTTGTAGGATCAACGATTATCCCTTGTTCGGACACAACATGACCAAGGAATTTTACTTCCTTCATCCAAAACTCGCACTTACTCATCTTTGCATACAATTTATGCTCTCTCAATGTTTGTAACACAATCGAGAGATGACGTCCATGCTCCTCTTGGGTCTGTGAATAAATCAAGATGTCATCAATAAATACAATGACAAATTGATCTAAATATGGCCTAAATATCTTGTGCATCAAATCCATGAAGATTGTTGGAGCATTATTTAATTTGAACGACATCACCATATACTCGAAATGACCATACCGTGTACGGAAATGCAGTCTTAGGAATATCTTCCTCCTTTATCCGCAATTGATGATACTCTGTGCGAAGATCAATCTTGGAGTAATACTTCGAATCCTTCAACTGATCAAATAAGTTATCAATTCGTGGCAAAGGGTATTTATTCTTCACAGTAACCCGATTCAACCTCTGGTAATCTGTGCACAACCCTTGTGTCTCATCCGTTTTCTTCACAAAGAGGACCGGGGCTCCCCAAGGTGAAGTACTTAAACGGATAAACTCAATCGCCAACAAATGATCCAATTAATTCCTCAGCTCCTTCAACTCCAAAGGTGTCATCCGGTAGGGGAGCAATGGATATGGGTTCGATTCTCGGATAAAGATCAATCTTGAACTCAATCTTTCTTTGTGGGGGTAACCCTGGTAATTTCTCTGGGAAGACATCCAGAAAATCTGATACTATCAACACTACGTCCGTAGGGAATTTATCCCGATCATCTCCCATCAAGCTAACTAAGAAACTCAAATGGCTCCTTGCCTTAGCTTTCAAGAATTTACTACCCGTAGTAGAAAATGGATGGGAAGAACTTTGGTCATTGATAAAACTAAAAACTACCCCTCCTGGTAACTGAAATGTAATCCGCTTGCGAAAACAATCCATTATCGCCCGAAAAGTGGACAAAAAGTTCATCCCGAATATAACGTCATACCCCTTCATATCTAGAGCAACCAAATCTACAATTAATTCGTGTTCCCCAATATGAAGCACGTAACCCTTGTAGACCCGACTGGTACCCAACTGTTCTCCCGTAGGCAAGTCAACATTCAATGCATGTTCTAGCTTCTCGAAATCTAATCCCAAATTAATAGCATATACAGTACGTATAAAAGAATGCGTCGCACTGAGATCAAATAAAATTCGGGTCCAAGAATTGTAGAGAAGAATGATACCTTCCACAATGGCATTAAAGGTATCTTCCTTCGATTAGGTCAAGGCAAATACTCTCCCCTGAGTGGCGCCGCTTGGGGCTAGAGCTCCCAACGGCCTCTGCTACTGTAGTGGCTTGGTTGCAGGCACTTATCCTGTCGCTTGGTTGTCTCTCGGTGGAAGCGATGGACAATTGTGTCTGAAGTGCCCCATTCCTCCACATGCGAAACACTGACGGGGGTCTATGGCTATCCTCCCCAGTACACCTCCTGCTTCTCGAGCTATCTGAGGTCTATGTCCCCCTACATGATCTGGGCGACGGTAGGGTGCCGCTCTCTGCGCTTCATTACTACTAGCACCCGCCCAAATCGGACCTCCCCTCATGGCAGTCTGCCTCCTCTAACTGTCCTCCATATCCTTCTCTACTAGTGCAGCTCTATCCACCATGTCCCCATAGTCACAGATTCTGATAGCCACAAGCTTCTCTCTAATTGTCGGCCTCAGACCGTGCTCGAAATGCTTGACTCTCCTGGCCTCTGTGGAGATGAACTATGTGGCATATCTGGATAACTCGTCAAACTTTCTCTCATACTCCATCACAGTCAAGCTACCCTATCGAAGAGCGAGGAAATCAACACTCATCTTATTTCTAACCGACTCGGAAAAATATTTATCTTAGAAGATTTGGTCAAACTTATCTCAAGTAAGTGCATCGGGGTTCCTCCATCTCTTTACTGAATCCTACCAATGGTCAGCCACCCCTCGAACAAGTAAGTAGCCAAGCCAACCCTCAAGTCCTCGGCAACTCCCATGTCATCACAAATCTTCCTTATACGATGAATCCACTTATCTGCTTCTAAGGGTTGAGAGCTCCCCTAAAACGTAGGTGGACGTTGCCTCAGAAATTCTCGAAGAACTACCATCCTTCGATCTCCGTTTCTATTGTTCGGTACTTGCGCTAGAGGATGCGCTCCACCATTGTGGTTGTGGTTGTTGTTTTTTCCATTCTGGCTTTGCACCAGCGTGGTGAGCTTCCTCAAGCATTGATATATGCCTTGCATGGCATTGAGAGGTGGTGGCGGCGGTGGTGCTTGGCCTCCATGACCACGCCCACGTCCACGTCTGCGTACATTTCTGTTGTCCATCCTGCACATCAATTCACAATTTAGTTTCATTGATGTACTAGATATCCTAAGTATTATTTTAATCTAAAGCATATGGTTCATATAAAACTAGACCAACCATTTTTTTTATCCTAATTCTACATCTCTAGTGGTGATCCATAACCTACAGCTCCCATGTAAGACCTAAAGCCTAAGTTTTGATACCAAATTTTTGTAACGCCCCAAAAACTACCCTGGAAGGCATTATCTTCTAAAATCATTCATACCATGAAAACAACTAATAAAATCCATAAATAACCGGGGGTCCTTAATTTAATAACATTTGGGTAGAGTCTCTTTTGTTCAGGGAGCTCTACCCAAAACACAACCCATGCAATTATATTACATTGACCACACCGGATCCATTTATCCATAAAATATTTACAACATTATTCAAAAGAATAAGCCCAAACCAGGGCTACTACATCAAAAGAATTACATTTGAACTTAGCAGCGGAATAAACAAAATACTAGACTTTACATGATTGTACATAATCGTTCCTAGTCTAGCACAAAAATAAACGACATCTTTAGATGTCCCACTCGGGATCCAAGTACCCCTCTAATGAAGCTTCTCCATGGCCCGACTTGTTAGCACTAAGCTCCTCCTCTGGCCCATAATTTGTAAAATGTTTAACTGTAGGGGGTGAGCACGAAGGTCTATAGAGAAATTCTCCCAAACTCGAACAAGGTTTAGAAAACTAGATAAAAATTGGTCGATCTCATTTCGTAAATAACATATATCAATTTTGAAGGAAAAACAAGACATTTTAAATAGATCCCCAGTTTAAACTGTAACAATAATCAAGTGAAAGGATAAAGAAAATTTCACAACAATATACCTTTTTCAAATTTAAGCCATTTAGGAAGGGTGTCTTCCAATGCATTGTCCCATACCAATGCACTGGCAAGACGATCCAACTCATTATCCCATGTAGTTTGGTTCATCCCCTTATCGTGTATGTTGATTGCTTCTCATGAATCTGCCTAACGATTATACCTAGTCCACCAATCACAATCACAATCACAAGCGCTTTATGAAAGGGCGTCTACCATCCTAATGGCAATGACGAGTCCCTTTCCAGAAAAAATATATCATCCCTTGTTCGAACTCCAGTGAACAATAGTGGTCACATTACCAAATGACAATCTACTACAAGTGTTAGGAAACCGTCTCACCTCCACTGAGATAGACTAACCTCTAACACTCTACGGCATCTCTCGATGACAATCCAAGTCCATCACAACAACCATACAAATAAGGAAACCAAAATATTCTTAATTCACCAACAATTTTAAATAATTCTAAAATCCACAATTTCTCATTTTACAAGCATATCTCAAAAATCTCAAAATTTATCATGTGTAACAATTTCAATAACCAATTAGGGAAAAATATAAAAGATCACAACAACATCATTTATTACTCAACACAAAGCACTAAAGTTTTAGAAATCAAAGAACAAATGAATATTGAGAGAAAAATCCATCTTTCATGAGAACAAGAGTTTTCAAAACAAGAATTAGAGGTTTCATGGCAATCCAACCATAGCCTTATTTTAAACATGATAATATTTACAAGAATATCAAGCATCAAAGATTTACTAAGAGATATCAAAGATATATATACCATAAAAAAAATAATATATATATATATATATATATATATATATATATATATATATATATATATATATATATAGCCCTAGCCTCAATGAACAAGAGTAAGAGAAACTCCTACTTGAATCAAAATTTCAAGCAAGAACCCAAACTCTAGTGACCTCCTTCTTCCTTTTTTTCCTTCCTTAATCTTCCTCTAAGGTTCCAAGAGGTGTGGGGTGAGAGTGGAGTGAAGAGAATGAGAGTAAATGAGATGAAAATGGGTTTTTAAACACAGCAGCCTCGATTTTTACTGTTTGCAAACTGTTTTTGGTTTTTCCAAAATTACGGTTTTACCACTAAGAATCTTCAATTTGATTCATATGACTACCCTAAGATTTTTCAACGTTCTGGATTTATTTGTAATGTCATTTTAACCTAAAAATATTTATTTTTATGATTTATTTCAAAACTAAAATAAATTTACACTCGAAACATTAAAATTACTATTTTATTCCTCCATAGTATTTATTCTTACAGTTTCAATATATATGGTTTATTCTTACATCATTACATTTATAAGAATCACTAAATAAGTATATTACTATATTAATATAAACATGTGAGAATTTACACCTTCCAAGTCTAAGAAGAAAACACAACACTTTACCATCCAAGGAACACCACAATACAAATTTTTGATCAATTTTAGAGAATAAACTGATTTGACTCAGGTATTTCTAGTATGCGTGACCTATATGGTTGGAAAGATATACGAGTTAGGGTTCTAACAAAAATAACGGTGTACAATTTGGACTTTTCAACAAATAGTTATGATCAAATTGGTAAAAGGTAGTCTGCCGGACTGCTTGGTTCTTTTATACTTGTCTAACTCGAGTTTGAGTGTCTTTTATCACAAATTCTATCTCATACCCATCTCTAATATAGATAGTATAGCTTGTATAAAGATCCATGTATAGCATCATTCATTAACCAAAATCAAATTACCATCCGTCTTCTAGAATCGTTTATAACAACATGATGTAGAACTAGTATATCCATCAACATTTTTTTTCAATTCCTCTAAACTAGCTAATTGATGAGAATGCAAAATGTCATATTTTTTTTATCTTTTAATATTTAGCCTTTTATACTTATTTGAAGCCTAAATATATTTATTGTTTTTATATTTTGATTTAGGATGTAAATAAAAACGTTGAATGCAAAATGAAGCTAATTGAACGATTATTGATAGTTTAGATATGTGGGGTTTACAAGTAGCAATAGTAATGGTGGTGGTTGGTTTTGAGGTGACGATAATGGTAGTGGTAGCCCTGGGTGACGACGGGTTCTTCTGAGCGATAGTGTGATGAGTGGTGGTGATAGTGGTAGGTGTGGATGACAATGGGTGGCAGTAGTGATGGGTGATGACAGTGGTGGTAGTGATGGGGTGACAGTGATAACAGTGGTGGTGGTGGCAGCGGTGGTGATAGGGGATGATGGTGGGGCGGTGGTGGTGGGACAACGACAGTTGTTGTGGCAAACGTGGTGGTGGGATGGCAGCGGCAGTTGTTGTGGTGGTAGTGGGGGTGGGGCAGGGGGTGGCGATGGCGGTGGGGGTAGTTGTGCGGTGGGGGTAGTTGTGGTGGTGGTAGTGGTGATGGTGGAACGATTTTAAATACTATTTTTTTAAAGTACTTATGAGAAGTTATAAAGTACTTTTAAAAAGTCACTCAAATACACAATTAGGGTCCTATTTAAATTTGAGGTGTTAATATTAGTTGTCGGATTAAATTTAAAGTAAAATTTAAAAAGATCTCAATCGCAAAAAATAAAAGTCATTTTGTTTATCTTTTGAGATTTGAATTATATTGTACTTTATTATATAGACTAATTATTGTCTGTGCCTGAAGGCACATAGCAATAAAAAAATGGTCAACAATAAATATATTTGTGTTCACATCTAAAATCAAATCGCAAAATAGAAGAGAAAGAAAAGAATTTATGCACCGGTTATAGTGGAAGTGAACGATGATAGTGGTGGTGGTGGTAGTGGCGGTGGTGAGGCGATAGGGGGTAGTGGTGGTAGAGGTGATGGTTGGAGAGTGGCGGTGGTGATGGGGTAGAGGTGAAAATTGTGGTGGTGGAGGTGGTGGGGATGGTGGTGGTCGAGCGGTAGGGGTGGTGGTGGGGTGATGATAATAGTAATGACGACAGTGATGATAGTAGGGGCAGTGGTGGTTGTTGTGGTAGAGGTGATGATGTGGTGGCGACGATGTTGATAGTACAGTGGCGCTGGTGGTAGGGTGGAGGTGACGGTAGTGGTGGTGAGTGTAATGGGGATGGTGGTGGTGGGGTGACAACGGTGGTGATGGTAGGGGGTGGTATGGTGACCACAACGATGGTGTTGGTAAGGGGCGGAGGGTGATGGTAGTGGTGGGTGGGGTGGTGACAGTGAAAGTGGTAGTGGTGATGATGGTAAGGAGTAGTTTGGTGGTGGGGTAGGGGTGGTAATGGTGATGGAGATGATAGTGGTAGTGGTAGTGGTGGTGGTGGGGTGATTCCAAACACTATATTTTTTTGTAAAGTATTTATTCAAAATTTTAAGTATTAAAAACACTTTTAAAAAGTCAACCCAAACACATCCTTCAAGGCCTATTTTTCCTATTAAATTGAAAGTGTTAATATTAGCCGTCAGATTAATTTTAAAATAAAATTGAAAGAGATATCAACCGTGATTGAATTGTATTGTACTTTATTATATAGATAATACTCCAACTATACAGCACAAGAGCTGTGCCTCTATTTCTGTTGTCAGTAGTTTGAGCTTTGAGGATGCTTGGGAAAGGATATCATCCCATCGTATAGCCTAAAAAAAGGGGTAGAAAAAAGAAGCATATATATATAGAGATAAAAACTTGTAGGAAAAAATAATAAACTAGTAGATTTTTTTTAATAATGTGAAGTTCTTTTGTGTTGGAATGAAATAAGATGAATATGAAATATCGTATCTCAAACAATCCTAATGATAAGAACTGACAGTGGTAAAAAAATCGAGAGGCATGAGGGAGAGAATTGGCTGGGCTCTTGGTGAGTGTGTCGTGTGTGTAAAAATGAATGAGAATACACAAGAAAATAAGTGGTTTATCTACTGAAAAATTTGATTAATCCACTGTAATTGACACACATGCTCCTTGGTTGTGTATTGATTTCTTAGAGAAGAAGAGTACAATAGGGTTTTTCTCTTACTTTTTGGCCCTTTTTTTACATAGTAATCATTGTCTTTTATAACGGAATATTAGGAAAATATTTAGGGAATATTCAGAGAATGTTTGGTGTGACTTATTGTCCAAGGTATGGATTAATGGTGAAAACCATTTTTTACCCCTTCTGGTAGTTTCTTTATTGCTTGTTGTCTCCTGTATATTTTTCGGTATCATCAAGAACCATATACATTCAAATTTTTTTTTTAAATCTCGTAATGACAGAAATTTCGTGCATCAAAATATATTTAACAACAAAATGTAGATATTTAATGACTTGCTTTCTCTCTTCATTAAAACACACATCCATTCTCACCTATACATTGGGTGATGGATTTGAGACAGGCATCCAAAGGATATGCTTCTCTCGTGGACATGTAAAAAAGGAACCAAGCCTAATGTGTAGGCAAGGCAAATGACAGTGCTCTTTGTGGTACACGCAGAAGATTGACATCTACCAATGAAGTAGCGTGCCTGGTTATGAACTGCATAGAGAAAATGGGGTTCCTAAAAAGCCCTGCTGCCCATATACAATAATTGTAGCAAAACCTGTAATTTAGCAAAATATAAATCTCTGATTTTTCAGTTAAAAGTTTCTTCTACAAGATGAGCACCAACGTAGAACATCTCAACATCACACTGCAGAATGCAACAACTATTAGACCTTAAAAACTACGCTACGGGCGAGGAAAAATTTCTGGGTGAGGAAGAACACTTCCGACAGAGATAGAAACAAAAGGCAGCATAAGGTTAGCCAAACAGCAATCAGATCAGACCCAGTCTGCATCAAATATATACACAAAACAACATACCTTGCCATTTGTACAAGAAGAGAAACTCATGGAAGTACAAAAACTAAGATGGACTAGGAAAAAAAAAACTAAGGGATCTAAATATATGCATAAATTCAAGAACTAATGAAATACACAGCTACTCAACTCTCCCCTCAATACAATCTTCACATCAAGCAGAAAATTTAGATATAACATCTAGAAAGCTTAGATGATCGGCAACATCCACCCCACGGTCCACCCCAAGAGCAAACCGGCACCAACAATACCCAACCCCAATGCAAAAACAATAGCATATTTGCTAATATCACATCTAGGACGGTCACACTGGGCTCGTCTTCCCTTGGCAGCTTTCTGCCAGCTCCTCCGCATTTTTCTAGTTTTAAGAGGCATCCATGGTAACACCACTGGAAATATAGTGGATATCGGCTGGCTTCTATTGTTCTTGATCTGGAAGTATAGATTTTCTAGCCGCAGAAGTTGGAACCACTGCTTATAGGCAAAGAGGTATGATGCTTGTCTGAAAAAGAGCTTGACAACATGTTCTTTCTCTGCATAGGCTTTCGTTGCTGCATTCTCAGCTTCCCTTGCACGTGTTTGAGAATGGCGAAGTGCTTCCAATAGCTGAGCTCTGCTAGGATCGCTCTCTGACATCTGTGTTTCAGTCACAGCTTTGTCGGCTGTGCATTCACTGTTTCTCATTCAAAAATTACAACCAGGATAAAATCAAGGGTCTATATCTTTCCATTACAGGAGAAAGGGAAACTAAAAGGAGGATGGGGGAACAAAACTTGTATGATCTATACATGGCATTAAAGTTTTTGGCATCCAAACTAAAACAGTAGCAATCTGAAGAACTTGGGAAAAATGATTGGCTTTCAGAGATTAGAAATCTGCAGGGGACTTGATGGGTTTTTTTTGTTGGCATAATTGTGCTAAGAGAGGCTAGGCAGACTCAATCTAAAAGCTATGTTTCTTTAGTCACATTCCACTCAAAAACTACATTTCTCAGGCTTTAACATTATATTGGATTTCCTATGCCAAAAGCAACACATCAAAGTTGTTTGTAAATATTCTGTATGCTTTGACCACAAATTTCTGGCTTGAAAATAATCAAACAACAAAAGAAGCTAAATGGATAACACAACTATATTCATTTTAATTTTTCAAACAATTACCTCACTAAATGGGAAAAACCAGATAGACTGATAGAGTACATTAGCACGAAAAGATAGAGCTGAAGTGGTGGAAATAGAAAATTTGGACAATACCTGATGGGTCTCTCAGTACCAGATTGTGAATGCCCTTCAACTGAGGCCAATGGTTTTCCATATGCACTCCATGAACAGAGATTGCCCCATGTATGAACAGTTTGGTTGGGATGACCACCAGATTGGAGCTTCCCACATATGGGAGAGGAAAAAGTCTCTTTAGAATCAGAACACCAAAAATGCGCATATGGGTCCCTCTTAACACTTGTGTTCTGAGGCTGAGGAAGATCACAATTCTCAATAAGGTCAAATGATCTCTGTGCAACCAACAAAGCCAATTCATCCCTATCTGCTGTGCGCCACCATGGTTCAGTTTTGGCACCCCCAATCCAAGTACAATCAGGATCCATAGAAAACACATCGGGTTGTTTGGAAACTGAGCAACCAACAGAATCCATTTCCATTAGTACAAAGGATTCGTCCATGTCCGGAAGCTCAAGAGGATCTTGGGAAATCTTAGTGTTCACATCCTTTTGCTCTCGCTTTCTGACCCTGGAATCTTTTTTCATACAAGTTGCAGAGCTTCTACAATGATTGTCAAGGAAGAGTTCAGCATTCATGTTGTCATCAGAATCTCCACCATCATCCTCATTCTGCATGCAGACATTGCTAACTTTGCCAGTTTCATTTGTTAAACCCCTTTGGTACCCATAATCAGGATGAATCTGGAGCCACCACCTAGATTCCGGGGAGAGATTAGAATATGAAGGTTTCTTGTCAGGGGGAAGGAAACCCGTGGTAGGAGTATCTTGCCCATCTGCTGCACTTGCACCTCCTGCATCAACCTGTTTGGATGATGGAGATGCGGAAGGGCAGCAAGCTAATTTTGGAGCTCTTTTGGCATCTTCTTGGACGAAGCATCGATTAGCTGTTCTCTGCCAAGCAGCCCTTGCTTCTGCTACCGCCATTAGTTACCCATTCTTCAGCCCATGTGACTAAGTATAAGACGAATTTCTCAGAACACAACGGAATCAACACAAAAGGACAAGTTTTAATGTTAATGAAGTGAATCTTTTCATGTCTTATTTGATAACATCAAATCCAGAATTAAGACAACGACCACCAAAACATGGAGAAATTCTGCGTCATCACTGCCACATGGTGTCACCATTCAATAAAAAAACAAGTGAGCAAGTGAATCCCACATAATTTAATAACTACTCTTCTATGTAATTTAATAACTGCCCCACTTCTTAACTATATCCATTTGATTGTTTTTTATTGGATGGTGAGATCATGTGGTGGTGATGACATGGTGTCATGATTGCATTGAATATTTTACCACAAAACATGAACCAAATTAGAAACTTGAACAAATGATTATCTTCCCTGACTATAGCAAAAAAAAAAAAAAGGACATACCAACAGCCCCACGTGAAGATGAGAAGTAATCTTGACGTGGGCAATCTTTACATTCCGACACTCCTTCTTGAAGACTCATGGCCACTAAATGACTTTTCATCATCTACCTCCCCACCCCCCAAAAAAAAAAAAAGAGAGAGAGAGATTCCATCCCTAAAACTTAGCAAGAGGGAGAAAATTGGAAAGGTGAGTGAATTGAATTGCATCAAGTAATTTAGAACTCAAGCACTCAACATATCTATAGTTCTATAGCTCAATAGGGTGTAATAGCCATATGCATTGGGATTTTCTAAAGACAAATTAGCTGAGGCAAAGGTTCATATCAATACATCATCTTCCTATGTACAGGTACAAGAAGATGAGCCTTCTCATACTTCGTTTGTCATTCAGGTAGAGCTCCGACACAAGATGAACCACATTTGTGAGCCCAGGGGTCCAGGAACCAATTTAAGCTGTACAACTATACTGAAAATGATCTAAAAACACACCACACAGCATGTTTGGAAATTTGAATGATAGCGCACATTCCCTAATGAAACCATCCACACCTTCACTGTTAAGTGAAAATCACTACGGGTGACAAGGGCAATTATATAGGTTACAACACCCAATGCAAGAAAGCCAACACAAGAAAGCAGCGAATCATTATGCTTAATCAGGTAGATTTGGGCAATCGCTTAAAACTGACAAATCAATGGTGAAAATCAACCAGAAAATTAAGTTAAATTTATAATTATTGCACTGCATATCCAGGTAATTCCAGCTAAAAAGTTGTAAATAAAGTGACCCTTTTGAAATCCTGCAAAGAAGCAGGGGCAGGAGAAATCTTCTTACGTAGATATTACCTTTACAAACAATTACCGAAAGGTTCAGAAACTTATATGAGAGTATAACACATACGTTTATGGTAATTGTCATTTCTTCTTGAAGTACATACCAAACCAACAGATTCGAAATCATTATTCACAAGGCCAAAAATTATCATGAATCATCAAATCAGATCCACAGCAACCAACACCAAATTTAACCAAAACCCAAATCCCAAGTTCCCAACATCTTTGCACTCAACATGATGGGAATTATTAAAATGATAATCATAACAGATACAAATCCATTTAACCATAACCAACTGAAAAAAGTAACAAATTCACCAGAAACAACAAGAATTAAAACAAAACAAAACAAAAATTCTCGTAATCAAAGCACTTCTAAAAACAGGTGGTTACACAAAGGTGTTTATATGAAACATACCCTCTTCGCCAGAAAAGTTAATCACCTTATAAAATATAAAAAAGTAAAATGAACACAGATTAAGAAGAACAAAAAAGAGGAACCAAGGGATAATTTAATATATAAACACTCAGCATACGTCTATATCTTGAGATAAAAGAAAAAGAGATGGACCTGAAAACGAAGAATACCAGGGATAATTTAATTGAATGAGATTGAGGAGAGAAATGGGCAAGTGGGTACAGATCGGACTGAGTGATATCGTTCAGAGAAGCATTATTTCTTCGGTTCCAAATACTCAAATCCTTCTCAATCTTGTGTCAGAGACAGAGAGGAAGACCCCCATCTTGTATTTCGGTTATCATTTCTTTTATGTCAGTTTATGCGTCACAAATTCATGTGCAACGACGCCGTTTGCCTGCAGTTTTTTTTCCCGCAAAAGAATGCTTCTCTCCATAAACGCCGTCGTATTGGATGGACCTCCCAGTTATGCTTAGTTATATAAAAAAATATAAGTAATGTTGAACCGACCAAATTTATGAACCAAATGACACGGTCTTCTTTATGTGGTGTCATATTATTTGAAGCCCAATAAAGACTCCAAATAATCAGGTGCTATGTAATTTGGGCTCTTTATTTGGTTAATATAGCATTACTAAATATATATATATATATATATATATATATATATATTAAAATACACCTCTCAATCCGCTTATACGTGGCCGAATTATAGAAGATAATGTCAGTTATAAGCTTGTACGGTTAGTTAGACGATTTTGGTTGAGTTTGGAAGAAGAATGCATAGTTTTGAATAGAGCAACCGTTGGTTTCGATAACTAACAACTTGAATTTTCTTATTTAATGTTTTAATTTGAGCCTCTTCATTTGTGATATTTCGTTAGTATTAAAACTATTTTGACATAAGTGTGGCGAAGTCTTTTGTAGACTACAAATAGAACAATGTTACAAAATTCAAATAAAATTTAAAAAATTATAATTTTTTTGGATGAATTGGTCACATCAATTTTTTCAATTATTTTACACTCATTTAAGTAATGATATACATTTAAGTTTTAACTTTTAAATTTCATTTGAGTTATTTCACGTGGAGCACTGGAAAAAAAAAATCAACAATGATATCAGATTTTTTTGATACCATATTAAAAAAGCTTATCAATTATAGATTTTTATCTTGATTTCTTAACAATTATTTAAAAATTTAATTTCAACTTTTTAATATTGTAATCGGTTTTTTTTATTTTTTATTTTTTATTTTTTGCTTTTATGAAGAAATTGGTGGATTTTGATATTTGTAGTGATAAGAACTACACATACTGAAAGAGACATTTCGTAGCTACAGTTCAAATCAAAAATCATATTTTCAAAGTTGTGTTCATCTAGTGGTGGTCCATTAATGTCGACAGGATACCATAGTATTAGTATATGAGGGCAGAGACCTCAGCAGCAAGCCTTGTCGTGGACTTCTGTAATGCTAATGCTCTTCTTTTAACAAGACGTATCAAGTCAACAAACCACAATTACTCACTCGGCATTTCCTAAGAAAATTATAAATAAGTACTAATATAAACAAAATCAAACATTTTTTGTACCCTTTCCGACCGACCACCTTGTTATGATCCAAAAACCACCACTTGTCCAATTATAATAAGAATTCAATAGGATTATGTTGATATAGCCACCATTAATTCTCTTGGATCATTTAGACTTTAGATTGTGACATTTGTTATTCCATGTTAAAAAATAATAAAAGATAATTTATTTGTTGTCTCTCACTCTTGTTGGCTTTCCTTAACTTAACTGCTCAAAATCAATTGTATATGCTGTACAAATTTTTAATTTTTAAATCGATTGAATTTTTTTGCTCTTTATTTTTATTTTTTGTAGAGTGTAGCAAATATCACATGTTCCTTTTTTATATTATTATTTATGAAACTAGATTCAAACTCCCCTTTTGGCTTTTTGGCAAAAAAAAAAGTCTGGCTTAGAAATCAATGTACAGATTTTAGGTGTAACCCACAGAAATATATAATCGTTCATTAAACAGGATGAGCACACGGGGTGGGCAGTAGGCAATGGAAATCCTTGTGGAAGCAGAAATATCTATACTACTATACAATAAATAGTGTGGCGCCCACTGAACCATCTTTGGGTCAGGCTTACGTGGAAGATAATTGTAGAATGGAAAATACGTGATATTACTATAATAGCAAAAATTTATTTAAATTTAAAATATGTAAAAGTGAAATCAACAATACTATTATAATAATGTCACATTATTTAATTTATGTTTTATTTAGTCTAGCATTACTCTAATCTTTTTAAATCTCATGATTAGATTAGGAATTTGACTTGGATACCAATGAGACACAATATTGAAATTTACAATTTTTCTAGATTAAAAAACAAAATCTTAAGGTTTAATTACAATTAAAAAATTTTAAAATCGTTAAATTTCATTTGCTAGCATTGATACGGAGGTTTTCAAAAGTCTCTACAAAGGGGTTCTGTAAACGAACATCAGACGTTTTATCATCATCATCTTTAGGAGAGAAGTAGATGGGTGGTGTTTAACTCTTGAGGCCCTACCTGTTGTTTGTACTAGATGGTATGGTGTGACATTTTATCGAACCACCAGGTCCTACGGTAATTATCAGGCGAACCTAAGTAGGTGCAGATAGTCCTGGCCAAGTCCATGTACTAGATTCGAAACTTATCATAGAATAATCTCCCAAGTACAGGAGAGGTATAGACAATCCTCCTCAAAACTCGATCCCTTTTGCTCTCCCCTCGCTCTCTCTGTCTCTCAACATACCTTATTCCCATAAAACCAGTTTAAACAACTTGCAATATTCTCAACCGACTCTTGATTAAAAAAACAAATAAAGGCAGGCCGGTCCAACTTTGACCAACCATGTCTATGGTCATATCATGTAGTACTTCATTTTGATCCAAATCAAGGGTAAACGACTAGATCAAACTCCACATTTTGGGAGGCCCATGGATTGAATCAGTACGGATCCGGAAAGAGCAAACCCAAAATGTACATATCTTTTTCCCCCCAAAGAAATACATAGTTTCAAACAGGTTAGAGAAGTAGCAATAAATAACCAATTGCTTTATAACACAATACAAATGAACAACTAAAATCAACGAAACCTCGTATCAACTGTTTTCTGTTAGCTATACAAACGCATTTCAGTGATTCAACTTCCAATAACCCATATATCCTAGTAGCCAAAAAAGGATCACACATCAATGTAAGATGCTCTAGTCAACAACGCTACAAATGAATACGGAACTCTCAAAAATGCAACTCTGCAAAAGGAAGACTTCAAAAAGGAGATAACATGAAGAGCCACGGCTACCAGTTCATGGGTCGCTTTAATCTTTCCAAAGACGACCTGCTACACAACTCTAGAAAGAATATTTCAAGGCTCAAATTTTTGGCTCATGCAGGAACTGAAGTTTTAAATGTGGGCCAAATCAAGTCCATTTACATTTGTCCTTTCCTGACTGAGAACTTTCAATAGGGGAGGAAATGGTATGGGTTCTAGAACAAAATATATCGTTCCTTATGGCTTCCTGAATTATTTGCAAAAAGGTGTGTTCAAAGCTAGCAGCCAATCCTTTCTGACTTCAACAGCAAGAAAAACAAGTATGTCCGCAACATACATGTGCTTATGATTGGGTAATAACTGGCACACGGATGCACTGTACATCAGAATTCTTGACGGCTTTTTTGCATTCTGAAGTTCAAATTGGCAATTTTCTCTGAGTTTCAAAAGAACTTGGTGATGACCTATTCATATTCCCTGTGAAAATCGTTAAACTGAACCAATTTTACAGAACCGTCTCCCCCACATGTAAGAAAACCATGGGAAACAACTTGAATATCTGTAACAGCAGCCTGCAACATTTAAATAAGTTGGTGCTTCAGTTCATGCGAGCAGCTAAACTCAATATATGCTGCCAAATAGAATCACATTCACAACGTGAGCATGGGCATGAACTTGAACTAGCGATTGAGTGGCGAAAAAGATTACCCGGACAACTCCACTGAATCCACGTGACCTTGGTTGCAGAAAGGTTTGTCTTTCATGCAATTTTGGCCAATGAACTACTAACTTGGCTCTCTTGGCATCCCAAAGTTTGACATCTCCATCTTTGCTTCCCGTCAAGAAAAAACTGGTATTTGGAATAGTAGATATTTTGGTGACACTCCCTTCACAAAGATCAATTGAAAAATTAGAACCAATTTTATATACTCGGTCATTATCACATCGATAACAATGGTGCAGTACCTGAGTGAGCCTTTGGAATATACCAAAGCATCCCATTTGCATTTTGATCCCCAATTCTGTTCCCTGACTCAGCAGTAGTTTGTTCACCACAATCAGAAAGCCTATGTCTCTTTGACCTTCCAGTTGCTATATAACGGAAGTCATGTAGTCCAATATCGCCACCTTTTCCACCAGTCACAATAAGGGGAGAAACAGAACCACTGCCTATGTCACTATCAAACACAGAGAGGGAGCAAGCACCGCCTGAAAAGACGCGGGATGCAATATATCAAGATGCAAGCCATGCCAGTTAGGGCTAGGGATCACATTGTCCCAGTACGTAAACTTTTAAGGACTAAATTGACTATATTGAAATGTTAGGGACTAAGTTTAATAAGTGGTAAACTTTGGGACTACTGGTGCAATTTACACTTTAATTATTTGCAAACTGTGGCTACATTAGATTCGAACACACAGCGTTGTGATTGTTGGCCCAAGCATTTTATAACTGTAGTAGACAGTGAATCCAGATTACTACGGTCTAATATTTTTTTTTGGAAGGGGAGAGAGGGGGAGGAAGGACTTGAACCCTTGACCTCAAGAAGGCTTTCCCTTCTTGAGGTCTAATATATGGGCTAATTTATGAACAAAAAGGTTGAGGTCGTATGATTAAATTTTGTAACTAACTTTATTGATGTTTTTGTAAATTATACAATTTACATTTTGTGGTAAGCTACTTAATAAAATAACATAGCTATATTTCATTTTTGGTTTTCCCTTATGGTGCGTCCGTTAGCTGGTTTACTTGGTTCACCTTATCTTTAAACTTACGTTTTAGATTTCATAATTTCCACAATACCCATATAGCGTTTTGGTTATGCCAAAAATCTCCTTTACTGTTTATATTAGCATTATAAAACCACTAGTCCATTAGCTAGATCACACGCTTCTTTACTTACATTAATATAAACTTGCTTCCAGTCCTACCACACTAATCGTCTCAGAAATTGTATTTCCCCCATGACAAGTCCTCATTCATATTATTGAGAAATAAAAAAATTTTAAAGCACAAGAAAGAACAAGTAACAAATTTTGCAAACAGATACATAACATGTTATACAGAAGCAAACCTTCATGACACATGATGGAAGCTTGAGATGTCGTTGGAGGAGCAAGAGTATCCCATATAACCACATTAACACCATTGGAGCTGTACCCAGCTGCAACAATTATTGATCCACTAGAGGTAACATAACTTACATCCCTGAAACCATTACTACAATAAGTTCTTGAAGAAAAATAAAGCATAAAGAATTACACAAGTTAGCAATTGACAAAATTCCCCTGGTAAGCGAGTTGGGGCTGTTTACAATCTCATTGTGGCAAAAGAAGTTAATCTAAGCCACTAGCTGTCCAGATACAAAAACACATCTCATTGGGTTGAAAATCTTAATCTCAAGCATCATCATCTTTTCTCTTGGAACATGACTCAACAGGTTACCCTTTTGAACGATAACTTTATATATATAACACACAATTTGGCACCTATTTTAGTGGTGGATTACAACCCAAGATAAATAAAGGGAATTGGTACAGTCCGACGTCAGACTATCCAGGAATAGCCCCGAAGTATGAAAATTCAGCCTATGCAGAAGTGATGAAGGGAGAGGCAGTTCAGTCCAGGATATCATAACACTAAAATCCCACACATTTCACGTTCCTTATCAATCAAACCAATGCACAATGAAAGAAAGGGAGTGGGGAGGAAATTATCGAAACTTCCACTAAAAATAAGGCAAATGAACTTCTATTTGGACAGGAAAACTAGCTGATTTAACAAACAATTAATTTCTTATCTCAACTCCACCCTCAGCTATCAGTTAATTCTGGAACCAACGCAGCCAAATGGAAATAGAATTTTACATATGACTCATATATTTAGGTTCACAAAAGTACATACGCTGCGTGGTTGTTAAAGCAGATAGATGATTCTGTTGGATGAATGTTGCTTCTTCCCCCCACCTCAAGCTGCCACGCACATACAGTTCCATCTAATGCAGCAGTTGCGAATCGATGACCACAGTGGTCAAAGTGCACAGCTGATATTGATGCAAGAGCATATAGCGGAGGGAAATTTGAGGCAGGAAGAATTCCATACGTTGCACTAGCTTTATCCTTACCAAACTGCACATATCACAGGCCGAGTTAGCTGCCATATCTGTTCCAACAACAGATGCAATACCAACTACAATATAGCAATTAGAAAGTACAAAGCCTGATTTAGATGTGATGACCCCCTATACAAGACCAAAGCTGGTTGGCCTTTTTTTTGAATTTTTTATAGGCTTTTCTCAGAAATCAAACACACACCCGCACACGCAAAAACAGAGAGGAACTGGCAATTGACAAAAAGATTTCAAAAGAGTAAAAGTTAAAAGCAGTTTCCAGCTCTGATGAAGTTCGGCAGAAACGTCAACAGGAAACTTCCAGAGTCGAGAAATGTAATCACTATATGAAAGAAGACTAATTGCATGCCTTATGCCTATAATAATGATATTCACATGGAAATTTCTATACCTCCCATAAGTATATGTGTGTATTGCCAGAGCCAACCAAAAAGAAAGGCCTAAAAGGATGACTGGAGAATGCCCTCGTACTAATATTTTCTGCAGTGGCGGGTGGATCAGCAAACTCCTCAAAATCCTCTTGAATGCCCCAACCAAGGCCAGAGGCACCAATGCCAGCATAACCTGGTATTCCAAAAGCTCCACCACCCGTTAAGTCTCTTCCTGGTCTTGCTAGAGGAGTTAGACCAACGGTTGCTCCACCCAATCCAAGATCAACCCCAGGAGAAACACATGTAGGAACGGGGGTAGATTCAGATCCTGCCCACCCATTCTGTGGCCAATCTGCCTCTGCCCAGATATAGTCGGATTTATCGCTGAAAAGTAGCCCATCTCCCCAGTTGAAAAACAGTATCCCCTGAGTCAGACATAATATTGCACCATACATGATTGGGATATACACAATTCAATAAGTGCAATGTCGAAAGATCATTAAACAAAGAAACATGAATATTATTGGACAAAGGAGACAGATTTTTGATGAAACTAAAGTCATATTACATTCCAAAGCAGCCACTAGAATTGTCCTATTCATCTAAAACTACAATACCCTACACAAGCAATGCGTGTGGAGGCAAGAAAAAGAAGGAAGAGAAGAGGGGGGGGGGGAAATAATTTCTCTCGTCAAAATAACAAAGCTACACTTAAATGGAATTGTTTTGAAAGGTAACACTAGCATTTACTATGTTAGACGCCAAGAGAGCCAAACTCCTTTTCTCGCTTAATATAGCAATATTAAATTGTTTCAGGAATAACATTTTGTCTGCCCAGTAATTCCCCCTTATTGAAGTCACGATGGAAAATGGTTATCAAGAAAATTACAACATAAAAAAAAACTGAGCCAACAACTGGAAGACATACATGCTTCAATTTTTTTAATCAGCTCTTAAATACTCCCAAATCCGTCTTCACCCAAATATAAGGACTAAATCTCCTGAATTAATTGACACTAAAATGGACAGTACTCCATGGGTTTCGTCACTCTGGAAAATTGCTCAAACAACTCTTTCAACGCTCACATCACATTGGTAACTGGTTACCTTTAAAGTATTTTTTGTAGGAAATCTCTCAATCAAAATATGGTGTATTATCATGACAAAATCAATAACAAAGGAGGAAAGTTTGAATACTTAAAACAGGATTAAGATTCAAAGAAACACTAGAGAAGAAAAGGATTTCAAATAAATAAATATATGAGAGCTTGAAGATTGGCAAGAAAAAAATAAATACCAATCAGTTTTCAGTTAAATGTATTGTCACTGACACTGGCCTATCCCCATACAAAGACAAGTTTTAGAAAGCTATTCAGGGGCCGCAATCATACATGAAAAACTTGCAGTTCTCAAACAGTTGAAATTTGAAATAGATAGACCAACAATTGTCTTTGCTCTGCACATAACTTTCTAAAGTTAAAAATTCAAGTGCAAACAGCTTTTGATGCCAAATGGAAAGGATAGTATTAGCCCTTCAATTTCAATATCGTAATTACTTACAATAATCTATCAGTGTCACTGTTTCAAAAAGGTTAGATTCTAGTTATTACTGTTTAACATTTAAACAGTAGATATTTAGTCAGTAGCTAAAACAATATGGTTATTGTCCGCAAACAGCTTGCTTCTCATTGGAAGGCTACAATGCTAATAAGGTGAAAAATGCAATCACAAACCTCACTGGAAAAAAAGAACAATCTACAAATAAGAAACTAAGCTTTCAGCAGGCACTTAGACTTAGAGCATCAATTACGTCAGAGAAAAGCAAAAGATTATGCACAGACTGACCTTTCGGTTGCTAGCAAGTGCTGCCTGCTGTTGATAAATAGAGTTGATACACAATGCCTGCTCCAATAAAAAGTATCAAATTACTATCGAATTCACAATGAAGCTTTACCGATTTCTGTAATAAATTTCAAAGTAGCAACCACTGACAAAGAAAAATGAAAAGGAGAAGTACCTCCAGCAGTTCTCCATTCCTCTTGCAAAGTTCTTTTGGGGAATGGAAAGGCATAAATTTCTTTGTAGCCATTGTACCCTTCCAGCCGGAACTTAGAAAAGAATGACGTTCTGTAGAAGTTTCCTTACGGGCAATACTATTGCCCGGCCTACCTTCTTGATCACAAGTTTCCTCAACTTCATGCTCTCCCATGAGGCTAATATATATGTTGCTCCACCCATTAAAGTGCTTCGGCATAATATACTGTGACCACTTAGTATCCTCTTGTGCAAGACCATCACATATAATTTTTGGATCAGCACAGATATCCCATAAAATTTTAGAATCTGGGAATTCGTTTTCATAGTTCATCATGTTTAGACTGTCAATTCCCCCACTAAAATGCTTATGGGGGGCGCTGGGTTGAGACTGACCAATTTCTTCCAACGACAAAAGAGTTCGTGTACTCAGTCCATCCTCAACTTTCTGCTGCATGCATAATGCAAGATGCTTTGCACGATAAGAAGGTATATGTGCACATGTGGTCTTCAGTAACCTAGATAAAACCACAGAAATAAGCATGATCTGTGCCTCTATATTAATGCCCTCAGGTTCAGAATTATCAGAATCAGACACAAAGGAGGAAAGTCTGCATGGAGGATGAGATAAGTAAATCTCTACAAGCTTCTCAGGTAATGAATTCAACTGATAATTTAGAAAACCAGACATGTGGCCCCATAAAGAAACCACTCTTATTTGCCATCTCAGGTCTTCTGGTATTGAAGAAATTATAATTCCACTTTGTTCATTTTGAATCGGTTTGGTCATCTGAACTGTGTCACCTACATCATCAATCAATGCATCGTGAGCCAATGACTCTGCAACTTGGGGAAGGAGTTCATTCAAATCTGCCATGCTGATTTTATACCGAGGATGCCCATTCGTAGATGTGCTCAAAATAGGTTTCACTAAAAGAACTAGACCTTTATAATTCCTATGGAGCCAAGCTGATGCAAAATATACAAAATATTCCCACAAATCAAGAATGACAAAGGGTGTTCTGATGAAATCATTGGCACAGGAACCAGTGAACAACTTCAATGCAGCTCTTAAATTCCAAAACAACCCTATGAGACCCTGCATGTGAACCCACCAAGAGGCCAAGCAGCCAATTTTTTTTCCACCAGCCACACTACTTTCTGTTGAACATAATTTAAACTGAGAGCAAGTTATGCCAGACACAACAACATATCTTGAGAATAAATTGGATATTTCTTCAGCATCCTTTAGAAGTAGCTTGAACTGGGTATGATGTAAGGGGAAACCACCAAATGCATTGCTTTTACTGTGTGAAGGATCTTTCGAAATATAGCCTTGCATTATCCGGTATCCAATAAAGAATAAACCATTGTTGCGTAGATAAATTACAATCTGTAAAATAAAGAAAAAGAAGAACAACTGAGTCCCACTAGGACAACAAGATAGAAACGCAACAAAGTACCAGTGACAAGATGCGTAAACGAGGTTGCTGAATACCATGTTCATTAGATGAAGAGGAATCAAAGAAAACTTCTGCTCAAAATATGCAATTCCTGCAAATAATTTCTGCTGAAAATTTTCTAATGATATCTTTTCCTTGCACTCAGAATATGTATGTGCTCCAGGAGATGAAATAATGGTGTCACGCCAGCTTGGATGCTCCATTAATAGCTTCGAGATGTACTGCATTGCTAAATCTAGTTTAACAAGTGACTCCATATGAGAAGCCACATCATCGGAAATCCAGTTAGAGAAGGAATTATTTGGAGATGGCTTCAGCATTTTGCTTAGAAGTTCAGCATTTCCAGTATCTGATGCACTTCCTTGATCTGGACCGCCAAAAATGCCCAGAGAATATGAAAGGCATTCCAAAGCTTCAAGCTTACGGTAAGTAAAAGAAACAGATCAATTATAATTCCTAATATATACAAGACATACAACTCACATGAATATAGAGAGTGAGAGAGAGAAAGAGAGAAGAAATAAAAGTACACTTCCTATAATTTCCTTTTGTTATTCTGTCATTGAGTGGCATGAATGTGCATATAAAACCATCTCAAAAATATATCAGTTCTGTGGCATGCAATTTGCACATAAAGCAATCCCAAAAAAAGATCAATTGAAGTCCCCAAAGAAGCGCAAATCCAAAAGACTTTCTGGGAAGGGAAAAATATTAAATTCTCAATTTCAATCACCAACTATAAACCCATGCTTTAAGCCCAGAGGGCATGGATCATAATCCCTTAGATGTCATGTTGTTTAAACATTTTCCTCCAAAATGTTCCCATCTAATCAGAAGGTTCTTTTTTATTCCCGCTTTTTTCTCTTCCTGTCTTTTCTTTATTTATCTTTTTCTCTCTTTTTTGTTTCCCTTTAGTTTTGTTTGATAGGCAAATGAGTCATTCAACAAGGGGAAGATTACAGAAAGAGCAGGAAATCCTTCAAAAGGAAAAGAAATCCCACCACAAAAGAGAATATCTTCAAGTCATCCACAAGGATAATAGAGAATGTTAGAGATTCATACATTTCAAATCAAGATTCGATCGAATCCCACCATAAAAGAGAAGGTTGTCATTGCCATGAACAGCATAAACTTTAGGAAATTATTCACAAGTTAAAACTATGCATGATCAGATAGATTGTAGACTATTAAAAAAAACAATACTTACATTGATTTCCAACTTAGGAACTAAAAGAAACATCTGCTACTACACATATTAAAGAATCATTGGTAAGATTAGGGACTGTTAAGAACTATTAAAATAGTGTATTGAAGAATTTTCAAACAAAGTTAGGAAATATTAAGAAACAGAATAAAAAAGAGCCTTTTGCTAAGACTAAACAACTAAGAAATATCCTTCTATTTCACCTTCGAAATGATACAGATGATGTCACATGCAATGAGACAAAAATGTGATCAGAATGATTAGAATATCTCACAATTCCAGCAGCGAACTACATGCGTAACCATAATTCATAGAGCAACAGTACTATATATAATAACCACAATTCACAGAGCAACAGTGATACATAGAAAAACTTACAGGAAGGCCACATCTCTTTAAGGCAGTGGCACTCATAAAAATTGCCCACATAGTGAGGATTGCTGCATTGTGCTCTCCTACAGCATTTTTCATGCTATTTTTGTTTGCCAACATTAGGCAATACTGACCAATACTTGGATCTAAAAAGGAAGCATGATTAGATAAGATGGCTGACTTATCAGTTGGAGATTCCATTTGAACACCAAGCATGCGCATAAAAGCTTGGGAATAATTCCCTAATACCCACTGCAATTAACAGAGAATTAGATAAGTTAATCAGACACCAATGATCAATCAGATGCCATAAATAAACTTGAGATAGCAGATCTTGTATTTAAGCACCTCCAGAAAACTTGCAAGCCAGTAGTCGCGTCGTTCAATTGCAGAAGGAAGCATAAACTTTGATACTAGATGACGCTCTAATGATCCACCATACCCCTCAACAAGGCGACAAATTACAAGTGCAAGCTGCTCATCCCCAAGATTTTTTGCACAAACAGTAATAGCGGAAGAAATATCACCGCCAAGCAAAAAGAAAGCACTAGCCAGCTCCAGTTGATGCCGGCCCAATAAGACGTAAGCGTTTTTCAAAGCAGCTGCCTTATTTTTATCCTCCTGTAACACGGAGTTAATGTGACTGCTCATTGAATACAACCAATATAAGAATCTTAATCCACCTTATCTGGCTAGGAAGTCAACAGCATCATATGCATAATCAGCAGAATGCAATCCACAAACTTGGGGAAATATATACAAAGTTACTTGAGGATTTATGTTAGTTTTTGCATTTAGGCTCCCACAACCATAGATAAGATTCAATTCGAATAGGAAACAAAGGAAATCACAACGAAATCCAAAACAAGGGTATTCTTCAACTAGATGCCTTATTTTGACCTCTTGTACCAGTGAATCAATGTGATCACTCAATGAAGACTGAAGAAAATTTTTATCCTATCACCTTAGGCTATAAATCCACAGCATCAATGCAACATGCACACAATGGGCAAAATGTAAACCACAAACTTTGAAAAGTAATCCACGAACTTGCAAAAATAAATGTAAAGCTGGGCTAATAATCTTACTTTCTACATTTTACTTCCAATAAAAGAAGAAATGAGAAAAAATCCAAGAAGTTTACTAAAATTCTATTTCTAGAGGTTCAATGAAAGATCCACAAAAATGATCAATGACTTAATGTACTCGAATCCAAAATATTACCCATTCACACAGTAATTAAAACTCTCAGATTATATTCAAAAAAATCAATAAACAACTTAGTATCCTATGAATTCATATGTACCTGAAAATTGCGTGAAATGAATCCCACCAACAACTTATCCTTGTCATCTTTACTGATTTTAAAAAGACCAGCCAAAACTTGAAGCCTGTTTAATGCTATATAAAGAAGTGCACATTCCTTAGGATCCCTATTCTTCAAGTATTGTCGTCTTGCCAACTTCTCCATCTACAATAAAACAGGGAGTCAAAGTTGATAAAAAGGCAGTTTGCAATTACTATTTGCAGAAATAGAAGCCTGTGAAATGTGTGACAATTACGTCAATTCTTAATAAGATGGCATGCACACTGGCAAAATATATTAACCTACTGATGCGTAAGTGTACATAGCCATATATATAAGAAAGTAATCGAATGCAAGGCCCTATTCTTTTTCATAACTGAAAATGCTAGGTTGAAATATATATTGATGTTGCTGTAAGAAGCATTTTATTCAATGAGTAAGTTATTATTCAAAGAAGGAAAAATCAACTTATTAAAAGATGAGATCAATTCAAATGCACTTTATATTCAATATTTAAGATCAGATATAAAAAAAATATAAATATATATGGCAGACCGAATTCCATTGGTCTAATCCAGGACCTTAATCAAAATCTATCCAACATCTACAGCATGAAACATGAGTCCCTATATGGTTTAACTAGAGTATTCAAATATATCAAGGAAAGCAAACAGGAACAATAATATTTTGAAATAAAAGCAAAACATAACCAAATCTGATGAATCGAGTGAGATCAAACAAATGATCAAGTATATCACTTGCATACTACTACACAAGCACCTCATAAAATGTATTCTAGAACAATATCCCCCCCCCCCCCCCCCCCCCCCCAAAAAAAAAAAAAGCACCTAATGAATATCGTCTACCAATTAATACAAGCCCAAATGCAGGGGAGAAAGATGGAGAGAGCGAGGGAACAACTGACAAAAGATTGCCTTTAGTCTTCTCAATTTCAACCAAGCAGCAGCAAGAGGAATAAATGATTAACAACACATATAGCAAAATCAAAAGCACATGCACTGATGCACATAAGCAAATTAGAGTGGGTTTTGCAAGATTTTACATTTCTAAAACAAAAAAAGGCAACAAAATTAGCTCCTAAGAGTACCTTCAATCGCAACAGCCCTACATTTGTATACCAAAATCCAACACCCATATTCCTCATATCTTGCCAAGATGGTTCGCTAGGTAAAAGAGAATCAAACAAATTTTCTTGACAATCAGAGTGGAATGCCCATCCAATCAGCCTCGAATCAACAACCATCTCTCCAATGGATGACAGTCTACCAATTCTTCGGATAAAATATAGCTGTTGAAACCTTATAGCAACCCAAAACCTTGGAACAGAAAGAAAGGAACAAATGGCATCAATAACTGAAACACACAACACACATAAATAAAGAACAAAAATTGGGTGTAGTCAAGGATCAAAATTTTATTTTGAAACAATTGAAATTGCCGAAACATTTCCATTTCCAAGAAGGCTGAAACGCATCTGATATGGAAATGGAATTTCAATGCTTCAAGTGTTTTTGATCGTTCGATGTATTTTAAGATGTTTCGAAATGTTCCCACCATGGTTTTAGAATGTGTCAAGTTGTTTCAAAATATTTCGGTATATTTCAACCAATGTTTCGGAATGTTTCGAAAATAAATTTCCAAATTTTTTATTGGATTCCATTCTATTTCTGAAATGTTTCTATTTCCTAGGTAATTGAAACAATATTTTGATCCTTGGGTGCAGTGTCAGGCATCCTTTTTATTTTTCTGATCCTTGGGTGCAGTGTCAGGCATCCTTTTGTATTTTTCTGATCTGTATAGCCATCTTAAATCAGACAACAACATAATTTGTTTAGTTTCACAGTTTTTTCTTCTAGCCATAAAATGTAAATTCAAACTCAATCCTTGTATTGGTTTCTATATTGTCTAACTGTTAGTTCTGAATTTCCGAAAAGCAAAATTATACAATCACAGACCCGTTTAGAGTTAAAATAAACCCAGTAAAATCATAAATCAGTCATGTGATCATTTACTTGGCATATCTTCTCCAAAACAGAAAATAACATTATCTTAACTCACAGCACCCACATAATTAACTATAATCACAAATACCTTCTACCAGGTTCATCAAGACTTTCATATGCAGAAACAGAACTTGGGCTACTAACTTCCTGGAGGAGATCAATAATGGCAAGAACTTGCACCTTCTCTGTATTGGTCACGGCCCCTAAGCAATAAAACTTCTCCACTTGTTCTGCAAAACCACTAAGTTCAGATCTTGTCCTAGATGAATTGAATGTACCATTTGAAGCATCAGAATCCCAACTGTAGGTAACTTGGGTCAAGTCTTTCTGAAGCTGCAAAGATGATGTCACTAAAGAAGCATCTCCACTCCATTGAAATTTTTCATCAGTTGACCTTGCTGACATAAGTCCTTCAAGATAATCTGAAAAGGGGACAGGTGGAATAACTCGGCTAGATTCCATAAGGCAATGCCTTTTCGCAGAAGCATCATTAGAAGTAAGATATCCCACAAGATGCTGCAGTGCTACATATGCGCGTTTCCAATTACCTGATCACATTTGGAAGTTTATATTGAGATTTTATTTCAGCTGAACCAAAACAACTATTACAATCTTACAAGAAGAAAAAATAAAAATGGGTTAGGAACAATACAGAAAATAAGAAAGAAAATGTTTCCAAAACTTAATACAGGCAGCACTAGGGTCAAACATAGATTAAACATCATTTTGGCTTCTGAAAGATAAGGGAGAAACAAAGACAAAATAAAGTGTTCGCTGTTGGACCTCAAAGTAAGTTTCTGAAGGAAATTAAACAAATACATGGGAAAGAGCTGCATTCTACATGAAGCAATATCTTATTGACCCTGACACAAAAGACTTGGCATATGAAATATCTCTGCTGCAAAAAGCCCATTACACCAACTTTCTACAAACCCTCCCTCATGGTCCGCTAAGAATAGTGTGCCCAGAAAGAAATATCAGTGTGACCCCTGGATCGTGTAGAAATTGGATAGATATTTTAGATTAATCATGAGAGTAATTTAGATACTTTTAGTATTTATATTTTAAGTATTTTCTTTTAACTTTTGAGGGTTTATTTTTCATTATTTATTTGTTTTAGGGTTTTAGTTTCCCTATATAAAGGGATGCATGTAAGGGTTTTAGGGAGACTTCGATTATTATTGAATATTGATATTGCTTCCTTCTCAAATTCTTTCCTTTTTCTCATCACTTTCTTCTTTTCTTCTCATCACTAATTCTTTCCTTCCTAGTCTACATCACAATGTCTCCGCCAAACAATGTGTAAGATCACCTAAAAGCAAAATCCCTCCACGAAGTAACTTCACTTGCAAATTTAAAGCAAGCTCCCTAAAAGTATTATGCTTCATAATTTCTACTTATTGATGGCATTCATCAATGCGTACAAAAAATGAGAAGAATGTGTGCAATTGAAACTGAAAAGAAAATAAGAAGTTAGGACCTGAAGGATGAAAGTTGCATATGCACATAGCCGCCTACAGCCACTTCAAAATACTGCTGAATTTACAAATTTACATGTGCATTGCTTCTTACAGTGATGGAACCCACAAATAGAATTCCTCTTCTTAGATGCAGCAATGAACTCCAAGAAGTAAACACCAGATATATGACAATTCGCTCATAAAGATACAAACCAACTACTCCAAAAAATGGTACACCTCTTTCTACATGCATAAAATATAAAGTATAATGCAGAAAACTCCATGTTGATGCTAAAAACAGTGTTCCTTATCAAAATTAAGATTTTACCAAATTGCCAACAGACTCATAATACCTGAACATATATTCATCAGGAGTGCCTCAGGGTGATATAATGGCAGAGATCCACCAATCTTCTCTGCCACATCTAACATACTCCAGAAACCTGATTTTTCACCTGAATCGTATTTCTTGGTAAATTTTTCCATAGACACGCTTGACAGAGTCTCATTTTTCAAGTCTAACTTCATGGAAAGCCTGGACAGGCATTTCTTGCCGTTTTCTTCTACTGTTAACTTTTTTGAATCACAAATTTCAGGATCTGCAAAAATTGGAGTAATTATATGTTTATCTGATCCACTATTGCAATCAAGAGCATCGCTCTTGCAAGTTTGCAGGCACTTAGCCTGATGTTTCTTATTGGACATGTATAAGCATTGACTAAAGAGGCAAAAATATTCATCGTGAATAACCACAGCTCTGCCTTTAGGACCCCAAAAGAAGTCACAAATAGCAGGGTAAGTATTAGCAGAAGCAATGCAAAACCAGATGTTTCTTTCTAAAGCTTTTCCTGGTTTCACCAGATTCTGACCACCAGAAGACCTCTGAGCATAAACTTGCAACTCATTTTGCAAGCAGATTCCTAGTAATAGCTTACCATCTCCCATCTGCAACCAACTTAAAGAAATAACCTCGCCATCAAGAAGTAATGTATCTTCTAGCATAAAACTGCCAATACCAGTGGAGTGCACAGATTCCCAAACCTGAAGAGTGCTAGAAGTATTCGACTGATCTTCAGGGCAAGTGATAGCAATCTTTTGACCACAACCAGCTAGAGATATTGCCGTGATGGGCCCTCGATGAGCAGCAAGCATACCCACAAGCTCCCACAGTGAAAATGTGTGAGAGTCTTTATTCGGCATACTTCTCCATAGTTTCAAACTACCATTAGAGCAGCCAGTAACCATGTGATAAGCAGAATAGCCGCTGCAAATTTCATTATAGTAAGCCGATTTTTCTTCATCAGTCAGAATAAAACTAGTGGGACAGACAACGGCAAAACTTGTAACCTGATCATGGTTGTGCGGATCTGGAAATACTGACGAACAAGGATCAAAAGCAACAAAATATCTCTTACCGTCTATATTACTTTCAACTTTCCATGTGCTTTTTTTGGCAGCATTTGTAGTTTCAAAACTGCATCCACAGCAGCTTCCAGACAAATCGCAAGAATGGATGGTAACTGTCCATGATAGTGCCTGAAAGACCTCCTTCCATATCGCTAACAGCATAAAATTATTAGAAAGTGAAGTTTTCTTCCAAGTGGAAGGCAATGGAATTGAATAGACAGTAGTCGGCCCTTCTTCGCGACTATAACTGGTAAAAGGGATGGTGCATAAGTTGTGAAACGATAATTTCTTATCTTCATTGTTGGAGATATTTACAACAAAGCAATCAATGCCTCCAACATGTCCCACAAGAAGAACCTGCACTTCATCTAATACAGCAGGTGCCCAACTCATGCTTGTGTATTTGGGATTGGAATCTTGCAGTACAATTTTCCCAGAAAGTTTCCATGCAGGATTCAATGTTGGAAGGCCCATAATGCAATCAGAAATGGTTGAAATTGACCAAAATAGAAGAAGACCATTAGTATCTAAAGAAGCAGCAAGTTCAAATTCACACCCATAAGGATTGACTGCCACTTGTAAAATTTGTCCCGAATGACCGTTGATGTTCAGCACTCCACCAGCACAACAGGAACTTGCTATTTGACTATGTAACTGTGACCAGGCTAAAGAATTAGAAGGTAATAAGTGAACCAAAGAGCATATGTCTGGTGGAGCAAAGACTTGATTCCTCAATATAACAACTTTCTCAAGAAGGATACTACCAGTTCCCACTTTGGGACCAATTACTTCTTGTCTCTTCCATAAACTCACTCGTGGGAATCTCACTGGGGTAACGTCATCAAGACAGTGGATAGCCCAGAGAGTCACCTGCATTTGAGGACCAACTCCAATCAACCACTCACACCTGCCAGACTTGTCCTGTTGATCCTCATCTGAAGAAAAATACTGGTTAACCCCATTACAATTACTAATTATACCATCAATTTCGGTAGCCCATCTCACAAATATATCAGAGCCCAGAGTTCCACACAGTACCTGGTTTATCTCAATTACAGCTGCAACACGAAAAGATTGCAACACAGTTTTCTTATCATTCTTGTCCTTGCCAACTTTTCTGAGCCTCCCATCATCAATCTCACTCCATAGCCTTACAATTCCATCCATGCAGCATGTTAACAGGACCTGCCTCAATGGGTGTCTATCAATCTTCTTTGATTGCTTTCCTGTTATTGGCCTCCATTGAATCATAGAAACTGGCAGTGGATGGCGTAGCTCAGCATTCACAAATTCGGATTTTCCACCTCTAAGCAACACAAAGACACATTTGCTTGCTTCGGACGAGCCTCTAATCTGCTGTTGAAAAGGTGCGGCTGCAGAAGGTCCATCGATGGACCAGGTTGTAGAAACCAGAGCTTGAGGCAGTTCTGGTCTAAACTTCCAAGTCATACCCCATGACCTGCCCTTCTTTCTCCACAAGACTACCTCAGCGCCACCCGAAATTATCCCATCTCCTGAACCCGTCCATTTAATGGCCTCCACCTTAGTAGATTGCACAAGAACTGCAGTCTGGCTCCAACAAAAAGAACCTGAATATGAGTTAAACGTTGAAATTTAAGACATTTTGAACAGTTAAAAGGTGCAAGACAGAAAGAGCGTGTGACCTAAAGATATTTTCATGGGGGTAACTCTGATCTAAAGATACAGTTGCCCCTGAATTGAATAGTAATATGGAGAATATATTTAGCTTTTAAATAGCAAATGTCATACATACACGTACATTAACTTGTATGAATGGATAGGAGTGCATGCATGGATGTGCATCAAACTCAAAGGATCATAGAAAGATCCTGTCAAGGGATCAAAAGGAGCATTTAATAACTTGGTTTTACTAATCAATATACCTTTAGACTGAAGAATGGAAAACAATCAATTCCTCAAACCAGCCAAATAACTCAAATTGTGCACATACCATGTGTACTCACGTAAACCATGCGTATCAATATAGTGAAGCATTAGCTTATAGTTTCCTAAACCATCTACTGTAAGGTACAATCAGCATTCTATACAATACAGAAAGTATCATACTTTGTGTTGCAAGATAATCTAACCCGGTATTAATCCTAGTGTCTTCCCTTCATCAAATCCTCTTCCTGCAGGTTTCCAAAGTACTGACAAACCAATCAAATATTGACAGCAAAATTGTTTCCGGGCTCCGAGCATCGCTAATGCCATTCACCATGAAGTCATATTAAAAAATGCATGACATTAAATATCATGGGGCATATCAACAGGAACATTAATGAACAAATCATGCATTTGTTAAACCAATTCCAAGTACAATCAGATAACTCAACATAGCTTTATCTTTTCTATCTCAATATACTCCGGTCAGGCATAAGTACCTTAATCGTAACTTCATTTTGTGTTATCAATGTGTGATACTTCCATCTTCTTCTTCTTCTCTTGTTAGCATTCTTCTTTTATAGTAACTAGTAATGCACCACGTGCTAATTTTCAATCACAAAAATTAATAAAACATATTAAATATATATATGTATTTGAATTAAATATCATCTTAAATTTATCAAACTTAATTTTTTATTACTCATATTCTATTATAAGGATTATAAAAACTTTGTATGTTCTTAAAATTCTTTGTTCTAACTATAAAAAAATAGTTAAAATTCTATTTTTGTAGAATTTTGTGATTGATATTATTTTTTTAGTAATGTTTGAGAAATTAGTTTTTTTTGTCAATATACTAATCACATTGGAACCTTACTGTAATTAGGAATTAATTAAGTCAAATTTGATAAAATTTAATATACTACTCTATAATACATGTTTTCAAGCATATAAAAATTCTAAAAAAATTTAAGTTTTACTTAAAAATATACTATAATATCTATTTTATATAAAATCTTAGTACAACTTAACAAATTTATTGTGAGTGAAGAATTATATTGATGTAATATATATTAATTTTAAAAAAAACTATATATACAATTATTTTTTATCTTAGAAATAAAACGGTTAAACTTTTCAATTTAAAAGAAAATACACATATGTAGGTATAATTTTAATTTTGTATATGAGATAAGTAATATTAAATTGATGGAGTTTTTCAAGATTTTTTGCACACTTTATCGAAAATATAATGATGCAATATATTTTTTTAAGAGTAATATAGTCAATCAAAAATTTTATATAAATTAATATTTATATAAAGAGAATAGATAATTAAAAGAGATATTATAGATAATTTAGAAATTTAAATACATAAGAATATGATTGTATCAAAATTACTTAATTGAAAAAAGATACAGCGGTTTTTCCATTTCTTTATAAGGGTAAAATAGAGATTTAAAATTTTTTTATTTTAAAGTACTTTTATTAGTAGTATAATTGATGGATTGTAACCCCAACACAATGTTTTGTCATGCCACCACAATTGACCTGTCTTTAAAATCATTCGTCCCTCTTTTTGTCCTTTTTGTTTGTACTATTGCAGCCGATAGCTTTTCTACTTCCTATTACTTCTCCTAAAACCCTTTTACTTTCTGGTCATGTGATCGTAAGTGATTGCGTATATGTTGGTTTCTATGCTTTGTAACTTCATTGTGAGATGGATTTTGAGTCATACTTCATACTATTTTGTATTTGAGAAGTTGCACCTTGGACATTTTATAGTTTTTGGATGCTTAGTTGTGACTTGTTATTTTCACCTTTTGCTTAAAAAATTTGTCAATGATAAAACATTTGCCAGTTATTTACAATGCTCACTTCGCTTCAATGAAACTCTTGCTTCTCGTCTAGGCCCTAAGAGACTGTTGGAGCCTCAATTCGCGTGGCGATGGGGTAACACATTGTAAACAGAACCAATGACTGAATATTTCACATCTGATAAAAAAAAAAACCTATCTGTGCACACTACTGGTATACAATAGATTCCTCAATTTACCAATCCTTGACATCACATGCACATTCTCCACCAAATTAAATACGCTCACCCATAAACATAAGTAAGCCATTTGTATGCGTAAATACGTTTATATGTATAATACTGCTGCAAACAAACTATTAGAAAAGCTTATATACACTTAAACTACTGCATTTCTACCATACATTTTCTAAAGAGAGGCAACTCCAACACGCAGAAACATAATTAAACAATTCATATGCACATTCATACCTATGTATAACTACATTTATATAAGCATTAGAATGCATACCATTAGAACAATCTGAAATGTGCGAAAGCAATCCAATACAATTATCCAACGCAGCGGCGAGGTCACCGACCGACGGCGACACCGGGGACCAAGAGACTGCCGATACAGTGCCTGTACCGTCTACAGAGAGTTCGAAGACTTGCCGCAAAATGGGACCGATTGAGGTTTCGTCTTCGGAGAGAGGATTTGGGAAGTGAGAGATCACGAGGAGAGAGGAAGCTCCGTATGCGACCCAGGAGTACCCGGAAAAGTCCGGCAACCAGTCGATTGCGGACTCAAATCGGGTCGGAGCCGGAGGGATGATCTCGGATTTGAGAAGCCGGAGCGGTAGGTCATCAAAATCGATCGTGGAGGCTGAGTTCTTTGATTGGCTGGATGCACTGGTACTCTCCTCCATTGTCTGTCAATACGGATTGGGGAGAAAAATAGTGAGAGGGGGGAAGGGGCAGGAGACACAGAGTAGAGGAACGATGTGTCCACTGAATGTGTTGTTTGACCAAATTTCACATTGGGCCCTGAAATGTGTATATTTCAACACTTGGCCCTGAAACTAATTTTTTGCGCGAATTTCATTTTATACCCCAAAAGATTTAAAAATTTTCATATTACATTTTTAAATATTAAGTTATTAATCTCGTCAATTTCAGTGTGTGACTGTTAACAGAATAAATAACGAAAATTAATGAAAGAGTTACATTATAATATTTTTAATATATTAAATATGTAATATAAAAAAATTAATCTTTAAAACTATATAATAAAAAATTCTAAATTTTATAGGATGCAAAATAAAATTTCTCTTAAATTTTCTTTAATCACGTGTGGTTTGGATGCAAAGTGACCTTTGATCCATATTACATGTAAAACTATATAAGATAAGTCGCTCAATCCAAATTTGATTTAAAAAGTTAGTTTGAAATTTAATCAAAATATATTGTGAATCTTATATCTTTACAATTCAGATCAAATATGGTAAAAAGTTCAATTTTGATCATATCACAGGTAAATGAAATATTCTCATTTTCGAATTCGAGCAGGTAAATACCAGGATAGAATCAGAAATTGTGACAAACATTTGAACCACGGACGATTCTGTTATTGATGTGAATACTTTTTTTTATCGTCCTTTTGTTTCTGTATGTTTATTTTATACCAATCCCGGCTAGAAAGGCCCCCCAAACGACTGCCTGAACAAAAGTCCTTTCTCATTTACTGCGTTCGGGACAATCAGTCCTCCGTTAAAACCCGATGGCATACCTGTAAATATATAGCATATGCCACAGCCAAAAGTAAATTTTACAACAAAAGTACAGTCTCTTCAAATTCCCCATTAACCGCCAAACTTGCTTTGGACTTCGACGCCACATACACCGCAGTGCTTCACTCTCTCTGTCCACACTGAATCTCGTGGGCTACGCTGAATTGTTCGTCTGCGTTTCCGAAGAACAAATTTCGCCTGTAACAACCGGTCACCGGCGACTATCTCAGAAAACGAGAAAGAAATTAACTATTTGGCTGTAGATGTCTCTCCCAGTGTTAACCTAAACAGCTGCAAGGCTCCGATTTCCACGACTGATGAGAAGTGTGAGGACAATAAAAAGAGTCGAAGAAATCTCCGGACTCCGGCGTCGGGGGAAACTCTTGCTTCTCCGACAGAGAGCGAAGGCAAGGTATAGAAGGCGGCGATGATGGACGAAGCTTTGGAGAGACTAAGAAGGCGTACGTTTCGCTGTTGGCAAACTTGCTGCATTGAATTCTAATGCTGAGGCTTTGAACTACAATCAGGTATATAAATGGTTTAACGAGAGAGAGAGAGAGAGAGAGAAGAGGAGAGGAGAGATTCCGTATGCTTAACATGTGCGTTGTAAGTATAATTTGATGATGGTTCTTGTTCGTGAAATTTCATTATATATCTTGCCGATTTAGTTATGTTCTCGCCAGTTATCCTTAGATATTTCTGCGAGATGCTTAATACGTAAATTGAAGTCTGTATACGCTTGGTTCTTCATTTTGATCTTCATGGAGTTGCTCTTTTTTTTTGTTTTGTTGCGGAAGGTGTTAACCTTGATCCCAGCAGTGTGCTTGTCTGTCTGGATAATTTTATTGGACATAAACTCGCATCAACATATGTCAGGTGATATAATTCAATAACATTACTGTCATTTCAATTGATGGATTTTTTTTTCCACATTTTTTCCACATAATTATATCAAGATTTTATGTCAGTTGATGACGTCCCATGGTGTATGGTGTATGTTATTTGCGAATAATATTGTATTAATTAATGAAAATAAAAAAAATTTAATAATAAGCTAGAAATATGACGAGAAACTCTAGAATCAAAAGGACTAAAGATAAGTAAGACTAAAACTCAATATATAGAGTGTAACTTTAGTAAAAAAAAAGAATTCATATAGTGAAATAATAAAAATTGAAGATAAAAAGATACCGAAAAATAAATATTTTAAATATTTAGGGTCTATTATTCATAGAGAGTGTGAGATTGGTGACAAAGTTACTCATAGAATCAATGTAGGATAGACTAAATGGAGGAATGCATCCGGGTATTGAGTGATAGATTCATACCACTTACGGTATAACAAAAGTTCTATAGAATGGCCATAAGATCCATATGATTTATGGTATGGAGTGTTGGGCAACTAAGAAACAACACATTCACAAATAGGTATGACACAAATAAGAATGTTAAGATGAATGTACGGTACAACTAAGAAGAATAGAATTACAAATAATATTATATGTGAAAAAGTAGATGTGACATCTATAAGAGATAAATTAAGGGAGAATCAACTTAGGTGATTTAGACATATCTATAGACAGCCTACTAGGTTCCGTTGAAAAGTGATATGATAGGTATTGAAGGTAAGCATAGGGGTAGAGGGAAGCCAAAATTAACTTTAAGTGAAATAATAAAGAAAGACATTATAACTTATGGTTTAATAGAAAGCATGGCCTTCGATAAAGCACAATAGTGAAAGAGAATTCATGTAGTCGACTTAAAAAATGTTGGGAAAAGACTTTAATGAGTTGAGTTGCTTATGTATGTATAAGAATTTTGATACTTTGAATTTCAATTTCCCTAATTTTTTTGCATTTTAGTCATCTGCACTAAATTTACGGGGCCCACTCATAGCTCCCATCATTCGTGGTGGATCATAAAAATTGGGAAAAAATACGGAATCAAATTGGGAGGATCCAAAGCACGAATAAGTATAAAGCCTCTGTAGTTGTTATATGGATCTTTCTTGAAAGTGTTTGATTTCTGGTACCTGAACCTGTCTTACATAGTTTGAATTTATCATAATTTTTTTGAGAATGTCATGTCAGCACCCATGGTTGCATTGCATCTATTATATGGAGTGCTGTAAAAATTGGTTGATTGGGACTGTTCTTTCCTGAAGAATGTTCCAATGGATGGTTAGAATCCAACTAACCAAGTCAAACTTTTAAAGTTGATTTGTGGTTCCACCAGGATGTACTTGAAGACCATATTCTAAGTTTTATAATGCTAGAGCATATGGCTTTATGAGGATAGATATGTCTATAATCCAACTGAGTTTCAAATTTAAATGTATCTTTTTGTTGGCATGGAAACTTAGCAATTCCGTGGGTCAATTGTTTGCTTTCCAATTCTGAAAAAAAGTCCAATGAAATAAGATTAAAAGTATCCTTTATGATTTCCCACATGCTGATGTCTTGTTGAACATTGAGGCAGCACAATTTTGCAACCAGAGGAAATTATGGCGTTCTTTTGTCTGATCAATAAAAATGACGAACCCTGCATCCATGTTATGGTGATCTTTTCTATCAAACTTCTTTTATTGTATTTATGATTCCACTTTGGCTTGCGTTTTGGAGGAGGGTATATATACTTTTCCAATTGGATCCAGGCGCTTTTCTTTTTTGCGCTGAGATCTGCGTAACAGATGCTTAAACCAGAGTGTGATGGCAAGGCGTATTGCTGCTCCCAGTTATAACATTCAAAACTACTCTGTTACAGAACTGAGCAGTATTCCTACACGGCTGTCTACAACTTCAATGATATCCCTGTATCTGTCCCTGACTCATTGTTCGAATTCATGCCATTGCGAGGACGGTATTTGAACAGTCCTAGTAACAGAGTAGCGTATCATGACTATATAAGTTAGGTATTACACCAATATAAAACTGTCCTAGTAATTTTGTGTTGAAAGTAAAATCAAACTTGCCGGCACAGTTCAGAGTCTCTCATTTTTACGATTTTACATATATGCTTGACACCAAGGTAAGCAAATTGAGAGGAAGCCCAAACGCAAATTGAGAGGAAGCTCATGATAGATTTTTCTTGTCCTTTTTGTTCTGAAAAATAATCTTTTGTGAGTTTTGAAAAGAATTTAAAAAGAACTTCCCAAAGTTGTTGGTCCACATGAGTTTCCCATTTCTCTCTATTCCAGTTGTCAATCATCTGTTACAAACACAAAGCATGGCTCAGATGTATTCCTTCTATTGTTCTTTTGCCAATTTGTCACCCTCTGTTCCCTTCAATTCCCTCAAACATGATTGTAGTTCAATTTCAATTTTCAAACTTTCTAAATTTTGGTCAACCTTAACCTTTGTTTGATGCTATAAAAATTAATAATATAGAAAAACATGAACTTGTCTTTTTCATTTTTTTGCCGGTAAAACATGTACTTGTCATGTGGTCTGGAAAGGGGTATTTGTATGAATTATGGCTTTTATTCACCTTCTGCAGTTCTTTTTATTCCTTTTTTGATTTTTGGCAGGTACACAGGTCGTTACACCTTCAATGGCATCCTTAATCTCATTGGTTCGTTTAATGTGCTGTGCCTATATCAGCCCTACTGTGACACATCAGTCTTGGTAATGAATTTTCCCAATATATATGCTGCACAGTCATACTCAGGCTCTGCAAGAGATGACTCAGTAAGTACGTCCATCATCCTGATTGGATTTACCTTGCAAAACCAGGTGTTTTCATATTGTATTAATCTCTCAATTTTCCAATTCTGACCCTATTCACCATTTGCTCTAATGATATCACACTCCATTTTAGATAGAAATCATATAATATTTTATTTGTTTTTGGACCTGGTTGATCATGTGATTTTACTGGTCGAAGTTGATTACTTTGCTCTTCTCCATCTTGTCTTAACCAGGGAAAAAACATTTTCCGTCTGCTTACAATTGCATAGCGGTAAAGATCAACATGCTATTGTCGCACCCACGTGATGCACAGGGCTTGTAAACCCCTATGGCATTTCCTTCCACCCACCATTTAGAAAATTAAAGAATTATGAGAAGTTATAGCCTATAGGTTTCTTGGGAATTCTAAGAATTATGAGAAGTTATTGGAGATCAAAAATAATCTTTTGAAAAAATTTAAATGAATGGTGGTCAATTAGTAAGAGAGTGGAAGTGTAGTCATTCAAATCAAATATTGAACATTGATAGGATGAAAATAATTCAACAAATCAAATTTCTAGAAAATTAGGAAAGGAGCGTGGAAGATTTCTCAAGCCCTACTTCCCTTAATTTGAATTTGATTGTGATATATTAATAGATAGGTTCTAAATCTACACTTCACAATCGATAACTTGCTTTGAGAAGAACAGGTCAATCAATGCTTATGAGTCTGAGATATAATATTTCCATAATCTCTAATCCTTGCCTTTTAAAAAATAAGATGCTTTTGGTTTCTCTAATGTTGACGATTTCCTGTATTTTTAAGTGAGCAGTAAGTAGGGATGCCACCTCTGTACCTCATTAAATTATTGTTTAGTAGCTACTTACTGCCTCATCACACAGCAGCCTTCTGCTTGGCAATTTCTGCAATGTTGTTGATTGAGAAACAATGACGACTGGGACTTCTTCTGCTTCCTCTGTAAGCCCATCGATCCGACCAAAATTGATAAGTTAAATTTTCACATGGACTGTAAATAACAACCACCCCCCCTCCCCCCCGGGTTCTTCCTGTTCTCTGCAACCCAGAAAGAAAAAGAACTCTCCCCTAAGTAATAACATTGACAACAGTAATTACGTAAATTGAAAACATAAAAGAGACAATGTATTGTGAAACCATGAGATTGAAATATTATTTGACATTAATTAAGCTAAATAACTAGAGTTCCGAGCTGGAAATCAGGATAGCCAAACAAAACCGAGAATTCTTTCTATATTGCTTGTTACATTCTTTTTATTGATGTTACCTGAGAATTCAACAAGGTTAGCATTCCCTTGTATTGTTTTTTATTTGCACAAGCCTGCACAAATAGACTTTTGAGCCATCTTTCCAAATGATATTGACATAATTGTTTGCAAAAATGAGGGAAGTCCAATTAAATATTCCTACGTCTGTCTGTCTTGACTTCTGTAAACCATACATCGATGAGTAATACTATTGGGACCAAACAATTTGGCCTTATGATGTGTTTTTGATTTGATCCAAAAGTACATTACAGGTATAATTATTGGACTTTTTATTAGAACTATCAGCTGATACATCATTAGGTAAGGGTATTAGGTCAATTTATTAGGTCTTGTGTAAAAATATAAGACACGACTATTTTGGATCTCTAGAAGGTGTTTTTGTATTTGTTGCGACAGATTGGATTCTCATTCTTTTTTTTGGGGGGGGGAGGGAGTAGATTTGATTGTCATTCTTATGGGATCTGAATGTAATATTGCGATGTAGATCATATGTTATGGGTGCTATTGAACTTCAAAGACAAACAATGTAGTTTTTTATAATTTTTTTCCGGAACTTGTACTTTTTAGAACTTCATAGACAAACAATATAGTTTTTATGTTTATGTCTTTACATTTTGCCCTACTGTAAAATTTAATAGCTTATACACGAAAGAATTAAAAACACATACACTGCATATATATCTAAGAAGAAATAGATAGACTTGTAGATTATAATTGTTTACTTTTCAAAATGTTGAAAATTTTTCTAGTTGGTTATGCTGTAGCACTCAAACTTAGTTTAAAGTTATACAACGGTCAACTTGATTAAAGCTAAACATTTGTCTGCTTTTGTATGCCAGCAGCTGTCTATTTCAACTCATCTTAGGAAATTATTATGTGTAACATGGAGATTTTCATGCACCATAAACAATTAACGCATGTCTGTCAATCTGAGATTCAGATTTGATTAACAAACATTAAAAACTTGAAAAAACGAAAAGAAAAAAATGTGAGAAAGCAAAAAGATCTAAGTTATTGTTAGAATCTTGTGTATTTGATTGGTTCTTTGGTGTTATTGAGAAATAAAATAAATGAAATAGATGTAGTGGCTATCGCTGTGTTTCATATGCAAGGACTTCTGTAGGTCAACTGGTCCAGTGAACTACTTTATAAGATAATGTAAAAATTTAGCCAACTTATACTCAGCTAGGAAAAAAATAAGATATAGAGACCAACACGTATGTTTCTAGAGCTGTAGTTTGTCTAGGGCGATCACCGGCAGGCCTGCACTGGATACTCATCAAGTTAACATATACTCGAATAGGCATGATCATCATCTCCTACTTGTGCCTTAACAATGACCATATAGCCTAGGTAATGACTTAATTTGATTTAATATATCTTTGTTTTTTTAATATTGCGATTCATAATTTTATCTATTTGTTCGTACTTTGAGTTGTCATGTTGCATTTCCGTACTCTATAATGGTAGAATTGGCACTGCAATGGTGAAGATAGCGATCCTATGCTACTTACTAATTAATTATGATGAATCGAGTTGTATCATGCATGTGATCGTGATTTATATTCATCGGGTATGTTATGTTATTCCAAAATTTTCTTATGATGAAAATTTTGTGTGGGTGGGTCTTTACATGTGATTAATGGGAATTTTGGAGTACAAGTAGCTATGCACGTAGATTCGAATGTGATGAAAGTGAATTCTCATTTCCCAAGCTACGGGGTAGCCAATGGGAGAAGTAATCCCGTATATGGGAGGCTAAGCCTCATCCTATAACAAGATCAACTCATCATCTTGGCTTCTGTGGATTATTGCTATTCCATTTGAAATGATTGACCTATGTACTAGGTTGTAGCAAAGCATGATGCTTATTACATATTGATAGCTATCAATTGGAAACTTGCCTGAGATTATAATTAATTAAGCAGGTATCAATTTCATTCATGCTGTCAATCACAACCCCTTAAGCCAATTACTAAGCAAAGTATTTAAACCCATCTTTAATATTAAATTTTCCGGTGAATCAACTAATCATCCCTATGATTTACACATAATTTACAAGATGGAGACAGTAAAAATTGAAATATCTGACATGATGAAAATCAATGGACACCCCTCAAGCTAAAGGAAATACATATAGGACAGTCATAAAACGGCTAGTTTAGCAATTTGTAGTATCTTTAGCCAAGATACATCATTTGAGCCCCCACAAAGGTGGGGTTAGGAAGGCGTGCACCAACTGCTTATGATTGAGTGAAAGAGTGTCGAACAAAAGCGACACAAATAAACTCTTCTTTGGTCGACTTTTACCCTCTTTGAGTACTGCAAAGGTTGAAAACTTTTGGGTTGTCTAGGTCTTGTCATTCTCAGACTTTGGCATCTCTCTCTCTCTCTCAACAACCCCACACATGCATGAGGGTTAGGCTCTTCAATTGATATACTCTTTTGAAAACAAAGGACCACTACTTTCTTTCTCTGAATGTTACTACAACATCATCTTAACAATCAGAACTCAATAAGAACTCTACTTGTTTAACTGCTTTACTTTTTTTAATTCCATGGAATAATAGAGAAAGAGGCTTACTTTCATCTGATAATATTTGGTAATGGTACATGATACAGCTCTGTATGAAAAGTATTTGTGCGTGACTGCGAGTGGGGCAGAGAGTTGTTGGGGTGGGGTTTGAAGGTGGCGTTTAGAGCAGGTGACCCTACGTTCTTGGTCAAAATAAATGATTTAATGGTGAAAATGCTGAGGGACTGTAGATAAATGAAAAGGCAGAAAAGGAGGGAGGAGGGTAAACAATTCTCCATACTTTGACACAGTGAATAAACACGCCCCCAGAGAACAAAAAACAGAAAAAAATGAACACGCCTCCAACAACTTATTATTAGTAAACCACGTTAGGGGAATCATGAAAGCTGACAAACATAATACGTCTTGACAATCCTTTCTCTTCTTCTCCTTCCTTTATTAAAAAAATGTGTTCATGGATCCATTAAAAAGTCTCTCCTTCATCCGCTATAGTCTCCATGCAGCCCACTCCTCCCTTCTCTCTCTCTGTGCCGAGTAAAATGACCAAAGTAGTCACAACATTGAATTACTTATGGTTAAGCTTACTACTTTACGCTCTTAACATGCATGTAATGGCATTTTGGCCAGGAGGAAGATCAACCAGATTCTATGACTTCAAGGTCTTTCTTTCTCTAAATTGTTAATTTTGTAGATATTGATGGACTTGTACATTTTTATTGGTTGATTTGTCACTGACAATGTTTTTTCTCTTTTCCTCTTACTTCTAAACAACCATCAGGTGCAAACCATGAGAACTACTAAGCTGTGTAACACCCAGGACATTGTGACGATTAATGGAATGTATCCTGGCCCAGTTGTTTATGCTCAAGAAGACGATCGAGTAATTGTCAGACTTACCAACGAATCACCATACAACGCGACAATCCACTGGTAAAATCCTGCAATTTTGTGATGAATGTTTGTAGAGTTAAAACAATTTATTGGCAACTTTTAATCACGTGTGACATGCGTTCTTCTTTTTCATGTCCAATTCCAGGCATGGTGTCCGGCAGAGGCTATCGTGCTGGTCAGACGGGCCTTCATACATTACCCAATGCCCCGTTCAACCTGGACAGACTTTCACTTACGAGTTTACGCTAATCCAGCAGAAGGGCACCCTTTTTTGGCATGCTCATATATCGTGGATTCGGGGCACTGTTCATGGCGCCATTGTCATATATCCAAAGACTGGGGTCCCATACCCATTCCAGTACCCTTATGAAGAGCATATCATAATCTTAGGTACATATCTAGGTTTAGTTATACGAGTTTTAATCTATATACAGTTACTATAGAAGCAATTGTACATACTAAAGCTACAGATTGACATGCTTGGAAATATATCAGGGGAGTATTGGCTGAGGGACCTCAGACAACTTGAGCAGGCTGTTCTGGCGAGCGGTGGAGGTCCTCCACCGGCAAATGCTTTTACAATCAACGGTCACCCGGGACCTAATTACAACTGTTCCAACAACGGTAATAAGAAATATTTCTCTGTATACCTACCAATACTAATAGATGACTCAGAAATTAATAGAGGTGTTAGTGTAGGGATGATTGATTGTGTCATGGATCAGGCTATCGATAGTTTATTAATAATAATTTTAAAGGTCAAAGTTTCCTTTCCTTCCACTAATAATGTATATTGTTTAAGCGAGAACACAATGAATTGGTCATAGTTGATGTAGTACTTTTATTTTCTTTTTCAAAACGTTGAATTGTGTCGTTATTGTTGCAGATGTGTATAAAATTGATGTGGTCCCTGGGAAGACGTATCTGTTAAGGTTAATCAATGCAGGTTTAAACATGGAGAGCTTCTTTGCTATTGCTAATCACAAGTTAACGATTGTTGAAGCTGATGCTGAGTATATAAAGCCATTCACGACAGACCGTGTGATGCTCGGGCCTGGCCAGACACTCAACGTCCTAGTGACTGCCAATCAGCCTATAGGACGATACTCCATGGCCATGGGACCTTACATGTCAGCCAGGAATGTCCCATTCCAAAATATAACATCAATTGCCTACTTCCAATACCTTGGTGCCATGCCAAATAGCATTGCTTTACCAGCTCCTCTGCCAGTTTTCAACGATAATCTAGCCGTTAAGACAGTCATGGATGGGCTTAAAAGTCTTAATCCTGCTCAAATCCCAAAGAGATTGATAAAAACCTTTTCATCACTATTGGTGTAAACGTTCAGAAATGCTCTTCGAAAAATCCACAGCAGAATTGCCAGGGAGTTAACGGAGGAGTTCTGGCTGCTTCAATGAACAACATTAGTTTTATTAAGCCTAACATTTCACTTTTGGAAGCTTATTACAAGAATATAAATGGTTATTTCACCGAGGATTTTCCAGAGGTACCTCTCAAATTCTACGACTTTGTCAATGGGGCACCTAATAACCCTCCTAATGACACCCAATCATTGAATGGAACTAGGACATATGTCCTTGAGTATGGGACTAGGGTTCAAATCATTTTGCAGGACACTGGAACGATATCAACTGAAAACCACCCAATTCATCTTCATGGCTACAGTTTCTACGTTGTGGGGTATGGTACTGGAAATTATAATCCACAAACAGCAAATTTCAACTTGGTGGATCCACCTTACATGAACACAATTGGAGTTCCAGTAGGCGGATGGGCAGCGATTCGCTTTACTGCAGACAATCCAGGTACATATACATCCACACACAAACAACACATGCTATTATATTCTTGATCTGTTTCTTCAATGTTATGCATAAGAGATTAGATTTTGTTGATCAGTTCGATTATTATGTTGTAGGGACTTGGTTCATGCACTGTCACTTGGAAATACATATGTCATGGGGCTTATCTGTGGTTTTCATAGTGAAGAATGGACAAGGAGCGCTAGAGACACTTCCCCATCCTCCGGCAGACCTGCCACGATGCTAGAGTACATGGGAGTTTGATAATGACACAGGATTTTGGTTGTAATATTCGGATTAAACGATTCTTTTGATGCAAGTGTGTTATAGGAGTGGCTTGTTTTTCTTGACAACAAGAAAATGTGGTGTATCGCAAAGGTTGGAATGAATAAAGAAAATTGCTTTCCATGCTCTGTTTTATGTCATACTTTTTAATCTGATAACGATCTGCCCCAGATGTAGTTTACTGATCTGAAGGACCAGAGTTGAACATATTAGTATGTTTTAACACCTATACACAATAAAAGAAAGAAAAAAAAAGAAAGAAAAGTAGGCATGTAAGCATAATGCAAATTAAAAGCTGTCAAAACCAAAACAGCTGACAGATAGTATCAAGGAGCAGGAAACTTATCATTGTCATTTGTTACTATAAACGAGTGTAATAGATATAAGCATACCTTCTCTCCATCATACTTCCTGCAATCTCATTCTAGAAAGTGTTTTTGTCTCCAATAGCTTCAAATTTTAAGGTTTATCATTCAATATCCAGTCTCTATAAAGCATCGATCACTCCTTAGGAAATAGGCACAACGAAAGAGCAATTTTGACAAAATAGGAAATCATCTAATCATATGCAGATATTCATCCCTCTGAATAGAAAATCAGAGTAAGTACAATTTTGGTAGCAAAATAACATTAGTATCACCATGCTATGCTTGTATTTCAGTGATTATGGTAACTTACCAGTACCCATTTTTGTTTGTTACAATTTCAGATGCTACCCGCCTTCAGTAACCATCACTAACACGCCAAGAGGTGTCTTTTAAATTATATCTATAGGGGTATGATTGAAATTTTCTGAGTGTTACACAAAACTCATAAAGTTGACTGACTTTCATAAGTTGCCCGATGTGGCAACTAATTTGTACTTGCTATATCACACTTACTTCATAAAATCAAAACATGCTTATTTGTTCTATGAGCAAGTGGGATCCATGGACCACAAAAAAAATGTAACAGAAGGGGTAACAGGCTTCTTAATCTCTCAGGTAATATGACTCAATATTTCTCCAGAACAATATTTATAATCTATTTACTGATTTGTTGGGACAAGGAAGAAAGAACATACAGAAAATGAAAAAAAAAAAAAAACAAAGATTAACTGCCCTGAACAAACTGTTCAAGATAGGCATATGGACTCATTGAAATGTCATCAAAGACACATTGGATTCGTCTTAAACCAATTGATTAGAAGAAAAGAAAGATCTCATCAACCATGGCAGCGTCAGTACAGAAAGGAGAAGCCGTTGAAATTTTACAAAGAAAAAGAACAAGAACATCATCAAAATATGGTCCTTGAAATGATGGGTAGCTTCCAGCAAAAAAGAAATCAAATGTTATCAGAACAAGAGAAGGAGATTAGGAGAGTAAAGAAATAGACCAGGAATCAAGAAGCGTGAGATGTACCTTACGATATGCCAGCAGCTTCAGGTGAATGTAGCAGACAGCTTAGAAACACTGCATGGTTTGATAAACACCAATATGAAAATCGAAGCTGGGCCATATACTCAGTAAGGAGCAGAACATATTCCCATGGAAGACTATGACATCAAATTTACCTTACAATGACCAGATACAGATGGCAGAGAAAAGAAAAAAAATAATATAATCCAATTTGAGGTCAGAAAACTCTAATAAATAATCATTACATACCTTAAGTAGAGCGAAGTAGTACAAAGTGTAGTACAGACAATCAATTGCAGTACAATTATCATCCATTCTATTTGGTACTGAACATAGCAGGAAACTCCCAGTGCATCTTCAAAAATTGGATCCCTTAAACAAAACAACTAACATCCCAATACTCAATTTTAATAAACAATAACAGACTACACGCAACACTTACTTACAAGTCTGGTAGAACAACAACTCATGACAATATGTAGTTGTGGTAGATAAGATACATACAGAATAGATCTACACGTTTTCTTTCTTCTGAAGGACCATTTTGTCAAATTCCTTCCTTGGGAAGGCCTCTTGCGCGAATGAGTATTCTACAAAAGATACAATTCTGAATTCTCCTTCCTGAACTTTTGTATTCACTTTCCCTCCAATTTTCCAGTTTCAGCTAGGCATTAGTTGACATACTCATTCGGGTAGATTACTCTCACTGGCCATCCTTGTGCTTTACCTGCTTTGAGTAAAACTTATCAAGCCCAGCCCAAAGGTTCAAGGCTAATTGAGAGACAAACAAGATATGAAGAACCTCGATGCTTTTTCCGGAAAGTAACTTCTATGCATTTCATCAAACAAAGATACACTAGTATTTCAAAAGTTGTATTGAAATAATAGTCTTATCTCATTATGCTTGATCTATATCATGGGAAAACATAAGATATATGGTAGATTCATCTTGATAAAATGAAGATATTATACAGCGTGGTAGATGACAATTGTAAATTCATTACAGTCGATCACCACGGATGTGTTACATGCTCTCAAGAAGACAATCTTTCCATTTCCCATTTTAAAATCACAAAGCATAGATTATGGGTTGACTTTCTCTGAGGTCCAAGACTTCTCTCCATTGCCACTCAGTCTGGATGCAAAGCCAACCCTTTCATTACTCTTCAAATTCACATAATCCACCTGTATATAAGACAAATCCTGTAAGGTTTAAAGAGGGAGAACAAAATCGTCCTGAAATGACATACAAGACCAGAGATCTGGGACCTGGTCAGTATCCAGAACTAGCAGACAATATGCACCAACTGGGCCTGTAGAAGGGTCCAAAGAGGGCTCCTGCGATGGTTGTTCAATTAGAGAGGGAAGACCTGGATGCGGCCCCAGGTACTGCAACCTTGACTTTAGAGAACTAGCAAACCAAGCTTTCTCTCTTTGCTGCATTGCAAATTTCAAAATAAAGAAAAATTTCATCATAAAACAAGCAAATGCTAGTATAATAGGGGCCTCATCATTTATCTATGTGAAATGATTGTGCAGATCATAGAAACAGAAAATGTCCCTCGCCCCAACAGTAAATGGTGAAATTAACTAAAAAACTCATTTACCAATCTGGTTTTTTGACAATTTCTATAGACGGTAACATTTGAAACGTATTCTCTTTGTCAGCTACACTAAGCAGCTCTACTTACAAGAATGAATAAGATAAAAAAATTCAAATCATTAAACCAAGCATATGAGCTTGATAGGTAGTTACCAAAAATCATTCAATATCTCTACTCAAAACAAATGGTTTATTGTCAAGTTCAACGCATTCAGATCATAGGTGATAAGATTACATGAAAAAACCTACTCGGCATCGTATTTTTGAGTTGGAAGTTCATACACCCCTCTTGCTCAATCCAAGAGACTGTAACACCAATTCTAGGTGGAAAACTTCAATTGTTCATGGAAAAACAATTAACTAACCAAAGTTTTGATCAAAACAGTAAGTGCAAATATGCAATCATTAAACCTTTGAATTTGAATAGAATAGACCCTCAGTTGTTTAGAAGAGGAAATTAATGAAATTATAGGGTTGAGTAACTTGAGTTGGACAGTGGTGGCCCTGTAAGTTGGTGCAATGCACACTCATTTGCACCCAGCCACATCAAGTCTTCCTGTTAAAGAAATCTGTCGTATAATTTAAAGCATTCCAAGATATCAGATAAAATGATAGATAAAGGGTGAATCAACAGCCAAAAAGGTTTAATGCACCTGAAGTTTAATGGGGTCAGCATTCGACCCATCAATGACATCAACTCTTCCATTAATTCGGAATTGCTCCCAAGAGTCAGTAAAATACCAACATATCTAAATCATCAAAAAAGCTAGTTTAAAATAGATTTTAAGGAACAAAAAAGTTAAACTTGGAAGAATTTTATAGCAATGCAACTTAATGAAATTTAAAGCTGCGAATGTCATAAAATAAAATAATTTTCCAAGCATGAATTATCAGAAAGTATGCCTCCGTGTAATAGTAATTTTCACCTCAGCAAAAGGGCAATGCTTGAGATCTTCGATCTGCATTGTTCAAGTGAAACTGAACACCAGTTAGCAGTAGTTTGACTAAATTAAATCAATAAACTTAATCTAACAGAAAAGAAAACTGCTACATAGCATAGGATGTTGTAGCTTTCATAAATCAATCAATATCAAACAAGGCAAAGTGCATGACCTTGTGACTTCGGGAATCAGTGTTGATTTGGATCTTATCACTGTTCTCTTGGAACCCTCTGATACCCATTAACCATTAACCACAACATTCAGAAAATGTCGATGCTTCTTCTTAAACATGTGCTTGTGCGTGCTGTGAAGAGAGAGAGAGAGAGAGACCTGAAAACAACCGTGCGATTCGAGGGTTTACCATTAGATCCAATAGTTGCCTGAAGACCGATAAATCAACAACTGGTTAGAACAAATTCGACCAAAAGAATGATTCATGAGTAGTAGATATGTGCGTGTGATAGAGAGAGATATATAAATATATATATATATAGAGAGAGAGAGAGAGAGAGAGACAAGCTGAACGAAGGAAGAGTGCTTGAGGTTGGAATTGGACTGCAACGCGTTGAGTAGAAGCTGCTTCCATGGCGCCGTTGCTGTTGTCGTACCCATTCGCCGCGAACCTCTCTGCGTTTTTCGCCCAATTTAAAATTCCCTTCTGATGGTTCGGGAAATTTATTTTTTATAGCCCACCCCACATCTTGAATTTATAAAAGTTAGACCTTCAATTTTATTCAATGTCAACTGCCAATAATTCTTGTTCAAAAAAAAAATTAGCAATAATTCCATATTTGAATGTATTTTATAATATTAAAAATAAAATATTGATCATATTATATTTTAAAAAAAATATTTAATCACGCAATTTAAAATTAAATAAACAAAAACAAAATTAAAAAATGGTTAAGAGACGTAGAAAAGAAGTATAGATATGAATTATCGAAATAATTTGACATTAGGGATCATGTAATAAAAACAATTTTTTTGAGCGATGGAAGAATTTTTGGAATGAATATATATAATACAAAATACAAAAATAAAGAGGATGGATAACAAACGATAATGCCATTGTCTCAAGACAATGACAAATGTCAATTTCGTTACTTTAAAAAAATACTGATCATCGCTATAAATTTGAAGGATACATCCTAGTGATGGGCTTGCATGACTTAAATTGATCAAGCTATGTTGGCAACATTGGTTTCATTGGTAATGAATCGAAGGAAATGAGATAAGAGAGAGTAATTATTGGAAAAAGAGACTAGAAAGAATGAGTGAATGGAAAAGAGAGAAATGAGAGGAATTTAAATAAGAGATAAAATAGAGAGAAGAAGAGAGGAGATAGAAAAGTGAGATGGAAGAGAGAGAGAGAGAGAAATTCAAGTAAGAGATGGAAGAGGAATGATCGAAGAGAGATGATCGAGAAATCAAAGGAATAGAGAACAGAGAAAAATTGAAGAAAAGATAAGGTAGAGTAGAGTGGGAAGGAAGAGGAGAGAAAAAATAATGGAAAGAATAGGTGTTAAAAAGAAAATCATGAGGCACAAGAGAGAAGATGAGAGAAAGATAAATGAGGTAATAAAGATAAGAAAAACCATACACACATGTCCTTAATAACTTTAAAAATACATGTTTGTATTTATTGACAAAAAAAAATTGGTGAAATACATAGATTTCTAATTTTTACAAATAAGTATTATAATTTCAAAAGATGAAAGCATATTTAGAAACAACCTTCCATGGATTGGGCCTGGACAGGAGGCTCGGACCAGTGTAAGCCCCCCCATCTTAGCTTTAGAAGAATTGTCACCCGGGCTCAATTTTTGAATATGACTAATTAGTACCAGTGTTAAAATATTAGACCACTTCCAGTCACCCGCAAAATAAAAAAATTAGAGTGTTTGCATATTTTTTAAGTCATTCATTTCATAATAAGTTGATTTGATCTGACAAGATTAATAAATAAATAAATTAAATTAAATATATATAAAATTAATAAAAAAATACAAGATATATAAGACACATAATCAATATAACATAATTTATTAGATACAAATCTATACTAATAAAATAGGGCAATTTTAAAAATTCTCAATTGAAATCAATCTTCCTAATTTAAAGAAATAGAACAACAAGTAAGATTTAATTAAAGTGCTTTTGACATCAATCTGACCTAACATTAATTCACCCATCCGACAAGATGGGCAAATCTACAACTATCACTGAGGTTTTGGGATGTTTGGCTGTTTCGAAGGTGTACAATTCACACCGTAAAAGTGTCCCCACCCCATCCACATCTCCAACACCAACGACGTCTCTTCCGTTCTCTCGCGCATTTTTCGGGTCCTACCACAGTTCCTTTTGTCGGCTACCGTCGGCACACACACATTCCCCCCCCCCCCCTCTCTCTCTCTCTCTCTCTCTCTCTCTCTCACACACACACACACACACACTTTTGTGTTCTAAATTGAAACCCAAAGAAAAGAAGATGCTATTCAACAAAATTTTGCCTCGTTTATTTTTTGAAAAAAAGAAGGAACTTCTCCTAGCACCTCACGATTTATTTATTTATTTTTTTAATTTAATGGTCAAAGGTGATGATGCATAAAATAAGTTTATACAAGATCAACAGTCGAGTGTGTGATAAAATGTAATTAATGGATAATAAATAAAACAATCAATGACAGTAATGTAAATATTGAGTCAATACATAGATATACAGTGGTTCAGTTTGGGTGACCTATTTTACTTTGAGAAACGACAATGGTGGTCGGGGACTTTATTGATGAAGTAAAGTAAACCAAAGAGAGAGAACAATGGTTAGCTCCGGGAGAGGTACAATAGCTAAGAGAGAGAAAAATTATGTGTATGTAGAGGAGTGTAGATGTAGAGCTCAATGTGTCATCTCACGTAAAGAAAACTTATAATTTATTGGCACAGGATCTTAGTTAAGGCGGTGACTTGAGAATAAAGGTACTAATTCTTCGGGTGGCTACAAAAGGTAATTGACATTAAAGGTTGTCTTGATTTTCGAGAGTGAGTATCTTGATAATTACTCCTCATGTGCTTTAATTATTCTTGGACACCTTGAATCTTGGACTGGGTCAAATTCTCAAGCTGGACTTGACCTGTCCGTTTAGCTGATATGAGTTCATCTAATTTATTGGGTCTAACCTAGTTAGATTTGGGTTCATCATTTGCCCTCATGCCCCAAGCTTCAATCGTTTGCGAGAGAAGGAAGTTAAGGGCATGAGCGAGCCTCCAGATAGACAAGAGGTTTTTTGTTACCACGACAGGTCTTTGGTTTATGATATCTGTAGTCTGCAAAAATTTATTCCCTTATTTGGCAACATCGCATCTACTACATCTATCGTTGTGTTAACCATCAATCCTATGTTAGGTTATTCGCTGCACTTGGACTTCTTTTTTATCTAGAGCACCAAACCTTAGGAGGCGATGGAGAAAGGGATCTCAATGCTAGGGGGAAATATGGGGAAACCTATGATCGGCGTCATTGGCTCCTCCGTATTTAAGCAAATTGGTGGGCAAGGAGGCGATGGAGCTAGCTTTGCCAGTGTAGGGAGGCTAGACAACACCCATGGGACAGCTAACAATGGTGCATTTAGCGATGTCACAAGAGGCAGCGAAGGGGGGCGAAGCATAAAAGGGCATCGAAGGCGGCACCCAAGTTGCAATCGGCAACGCCTCAAGGGCTAGAAGTGTAGGAGGTGATGTTAACGAGTTGGGCGACTCCTCAAATGGCTTTGGTGACGCCGCTGGCTTGACGGGCGACGCCCCTGACTCGGTTGACTTGGGCGGCGCCCCTAGCATGCCACACGTTATCGACTACTGGCTGGGTGTAGGCGTTACTGGCAAAGAAACTGCAAGTGGCGACACCTTCAACAACATAGGAGCAAGCTTGACAGCCTGGGCCCTGGCTGGCCTTAGCGACACCAAGTAGCTTGGGCACTAGGGCTCTGGCTGGCGCTGGGCGCTGCCTTGGAGTAGGAGGCAACATCAAGGCCGATTGGGTGATGCCCTTAGAGCAGGAGGTGATGCCAAGGATGTTATATGGTCTGGGCGACATCATGGAGGACTCAGGCAAAGTTAGGAGAAGGGAACGCGCTGGGGCGCTGATTGAAATATCAAAAAATCATGAAAAAATAGCAAAATTTGAACGAATATTACTTTGCACTCAGTTGTCTATTTGAGATATTTTTTTTGAATCTAGGTATTTTTTTTGAGATCTACGTCATATAAACAGCCAAAGGCGATTTAGGCAACAAAATTTTCCAAAAAATGCTTATATCTCTTTGAATTTGAGTTTTAAACACAAATTAGTGAAACTGACGATAGTGTGGAGTTGCGCTCTGGTAAATAGTTGTCACCCATTCATGAGCAGTGAGTTGGCGTTCAAGGTTTTTCCAGAGAAAGAGACTATGATGGTTTTTGGCTAGGTAGGAGGCAAACCCACTTTCTCCAATCCTGCTTTCTTTTTAACGTTTTCTCAATGCTGGTTCTTTATATTGACATTCTCTCTAATTATAGGCGCCCTATTAACAAAGCGATAGTGGAGGCTCTCTATGCTTTTAGGGTGACATCTTTCACTCTTTCTAAGAGGGCGAGGTTTGATACTCTCAGTGTTTTTCAGCCGATGTCCGATGGCCAAGTTATTTCCCTGAAGCGAGATCCAATGGTGCCACCACTCTTTCCTAGACTGTGACTCTCGTGAATATTAGAGGCTAGCCCTTATACCACTGTGGAATTTGAGACTCCAGTGCGATCTTTTAAGGGGATTGTAGTTCCGCATGGCTGCCCTACTTCTAGTAGTGGTTGGATGTCCTTGCTTTGATGTGACTTTGGCCAAGGAGTGAATTTGGAGGTCAGTGACTCCCGGGGATATCAGAGAGGTTGAATCTCAAGGTCCAGAGGGCATTATTAATACCACAATAGAGGGGCCTTCCATGATATGCCTTTCTACTCAACTTTGATTTTGTACCCACCTCATTTCCTTCATGTTCTGCTTTTTGAATACTTGCATGTGGTTGCTGCTTTTCCCTACCTTTTTCAAGGACAATCTAGCTTGGAGATACATTCAGGCATCTAATAATAGAGAGGCAGACACAAGGGGCTGTTGAATGCAATTGAGGTTGGCTTATGAGAAAGTAACACCTCTTGAAGCCGAGCTTCCTGGTGACTCGTAAGAGAGGTGCTAAGATGGAGATTGAGACTACTTGAGAGTAGAGATAAGATTAGACCGAGTTTCTTGGTGACTCGTGAGAGAGCGCGAAGCTGGATACATAGACGAGTTGGAAGTAGAGGTAGGATTAGGCCGAGCTTCTTGGCAACTCGTGAGAGAGTGCAAAATTGGATACATAGACTGCTTAGGAGCAGATGTAGGATTAGACCAAGCTTTCTAGCGACTCATGAGAGAGCATGAAGTTGGAGATATAGGCTGCCTACGTGAGAGTAGAAGCAGAGTTAGGCCGAGCTTGTGTGCGACTCGTGAGAGAGACGCTATGCTAGAGACTGATAAGGTGATTGCCTGCACAAGAGTAGAGTTAGAGCTGCGAGCGTCCAGCAAGAAGGCTGTCAGAGCTAAGATTGAGCTATGTATAGCTCGAGAGAGGGTTGCCGTGAAAAAGGCTCATTCCATTGAGATGGAGATGAGGAGGGAGGCTGCTGAGAGGGCCGTTGCAAACGTCTTTATTAATGGTTATGAAAAGCTTGATAGATTTTTCTACTATTGATTTCTCTGGTTTCGTCTCATTTGAGGCACTTAGGGTTGATGGTAACGGGAGAGCGTTGATAATAGTGGCTCGAGATCCATGAGTGATCGTCGGGAGTATGACGACTTTTGTCTTTTTGTCTACCTTGTTGTTAGGTTATGTTTTGACTTTTATAAGCTATTTACAAACTTTATGAAATGAAAGCAAGACAGTTCTAGACATAATAATCTTCGCAGATTTTTATTTCATAAAATAATAAATAACATAATAAATCAACCGAAACAATAAAAAAAAGATAAAATAAGAGCCACTGGCTTGTATCCACTATTGATAATAGCTTTTCAGATGTTCGGTGTCCTATAGGTGGGCCAAGGCTTTCTTGGCGGAGTTGGAATCGCCTCCTCCTCCTAGCCCTCAAGAGATTGTCTGGATTTCTCAAAGGGGTTGCTGACGTTCTCTGTCATCTTGGTCCTGGCCAGGTGGCGGGGCTTGTCTTTTACTAGCAACGTACTGTCTTAACTGGTCACGCTATATGAGCTCCTCGATCTGCCAGTCATCAATGTCGTGACCGTGGTCGCGGCGAAAACGACAATACTTGCCTAGATTTCTTCGATTTAGGGCGGACTTTATTTTTCCTGGCCAACGGAGCATGGGGTCGTTTTGTATCTGGAACAGGATATGCTCCACTGAAGCATTGAGTGGCGTAAAGGCTTCTCGTTCTCTCAAAGGTGGGAGACCAAGGCGGTCATTGATAGAGACTCTCTCTGTCATATTCCTCTTGTTCTCTGCTTCTCTCTTGTCTTCGCGGGTATCCTTTCTTTTCTCACTCCTACAGGAGAACTCACCTTGTCGGTCTTTGGTGATGTCCGCGACATTCATGTACTTTTGTGCCAGTAGATCAAGCACGCAGGAGGGCGACTTCTTTAGGATAGAGAACGTAAAACTGGAGGAGCACAGACTTGCAATGAAGGTGGTCATGGTTACCTTATCATCTGACTCCTCAATCTAAAGAGCCTCCTCGTTGAAACGAGTGAGATACTTCCTAAGGCTTTTGTCCTGGTCCTGCTTTATGGTACGCATGTGGGTAACCGACTTTTGATATTAGCGTCTCCCAATGAAATGGGAGAAGAAATATTTGTTCAACTCCATAAATGAGTGGATAGAGGAAGGTTTGATCTTCGTGAACTATTATCGAGGAGACCCTTTTAAGGTAGTAGGGAATACTCTACACATTATCTCATCAGACAAGTTGTGGAGTTGTATGAGAAACTTATAGGTATCAAGGTGATCTAGAGGGTCCTTGATGCCATCGAAAATCTTGATGGTGAGCATCTTGAACTTTGAGGGTTGGGGGTAATTGACAACATCTGTAAAAAATGGGGTGTTAGTGCATCTTACTAAGTAATCCATCATCTCCGATACTTGTGCTTTGATGGCGTTGAGGGCATCGCCAAGCTGGTCTTGTACCTCCTTGATCTTCTTGTCCCATTAGTTAGGAATATGCTATGTCGGATCATTGTAGTAGCTCTTGTGATCTGTATATTAGTTCTCCTCCTCATCCTCCCACCTGAGATGGTCAGTTGTGTGTGGTGCATGTATGTGAGGAAGATGAGCATGTGTGGTGCCTACGTGTAATGGAGGGACTCCCAAACGAGGGGTGCCTTGGCGCTGCCCAGGGGCGCTCTGGAGCTGGGCTCCTCAGAAGGTACCTCAGCGCCTAGAGTGGTGAGGTTGTGGCACTTCTCCAATCGGGGGAAATACCGCTTTTGCAAGTTGAAGGGTAACACCTCCTGAGGCGAGCATCAGCTAGATGATTTGTTGGTTTTGACTTACAAACAATTGCATGATCTCCAAGAACTGTTGCCTGACCACAGGGGTTACTACAGTAGATGGTTCTGCCAGGTGGAGGCGGAGCCTCCTCCCGGCGGACAGGGTTGTTGTCTCTCGGTTATTGATTCATTAACCTGATCATGATTGTCATGGATTTCAAGAGAGTAGCTAGGTAGTATAAAACTTAGTCGTTTTTCACAAACGACGCCAAACTGATAATGCACAAAACAGACTTATGCAATATCAACAGTCGAGTATGTGATAAGGTATAATTAATGGACAATAAATAAAACAATCAATGACAGTATTAAGTCAACACGCGGATGTACAGTGGTTTAGTCCAGATGATCTACTCTACTTTGGGAAACAACAACGGTGACCAGAGGATCTTTATTGATGAAGTAAGATAAACAAGAAAGAGAGAACAATGGTTAGCTCCGAGAGAGGTATAATAGGTAGGAGAGAGAAAAGTTATGTGTGTGTAGAAAGGTGTAGAGATAGAGCTCAATATATCCTTTCATATAGAGAAGACTTGCAATTTATAAGCACAGGGCCTTGGTTAAGGCGATGACTTGAGGGCAAAGGTACTAATTATCTGGGTGACGATAAAAGGTAATTGTCATAAAAGGTTGTCTTGATATTCGAGAGTGAATATCCCGATAATTGCTTCTCATGTGCTTTAATTATTCTTGGACACCTTGAATTTTAGACTGGGTCAAATTCTCGAGCTGGACTTGACCAGTCCTTTTAGCTGATATGGGTTCATCTAATTTATTAGGCATGACTTGGTTAGATTTGGGCTTATCAAAAGGTATTTGGATTAATTTATGCACATTTTGATTAATTTTATTCTCGATTTAGTTAAAAACAAATCATTCACATCGAAACTAAGGTATTTACGAGAAATAAAATTCTCATGAGTCATGAACTAACATTAAGGAATTGTCAAAATTCGAATTCAGAACATTTAAATTTACAACTTGTATATATTATCACTTGAATTACCTCTTTGATTTTTATGCATCTAATTAATTCATGACTTTTCTAACAAAAACCATATATATTGAGGATGTTTTTCTGTATTTCATCTGATTTACTCATAGCAACAAAGCAATCAATTTGCCCTTAGGCAAAAACAAAAGAAGGGACTGAAGAACAAGAATGATCAAGACTTCCCCCATGATCATAGGTCAAAAAAGTGAAACACACCAAAAGAGATACAACCAGAATTCCACCCAACAAGGTTTAAATTAGAATAGATGCCACTATCTTCATAAGATGAGACAAAATATTATCAAGTGTAGTCAAAACAAACCTCTCTGTCTCTCTCTTTCTCATCCATCATGCATACATACACTATCTGCATGAAATCCTACAAAATTTTACTAGCCAAAACGAACCGTTTCTCTTTTCCATCTATCCTTCATAAAGTAAGCCAATACCTAAAGCCAACCAACAACTCAAAACATTCTTTCTTACATTGAGGTCAGTTCACAGTTGCAGACAAAGGATGGAGTTGATTTTTCTATCTTGAGAACATCACTAGCTTTTTTGTGACCTTTTCTCTTCTTTCTGAATTCATGGATACTGCTCAATGGGAACAGGTGGGTAGAGTATAATCACCGGTTTCTATTTCTCTGTACCTACTACCTATATATGTATGTTTTTTCTTTGTGCCTTGGACTATTGAGGCTTGTTTGGAACGATTTTCACTGGATTCTGAGAATTTTGTGAACTTTTCTTTCATGTATGACGTTGATAAGAGACTATGTTCAAGGGAACTGTAAGACACACTCATTATCAAAAATTTTGTTGAATTTTTCTTTCTCCCATTTGGAATGTTAATTTGTTCTTTACACATGAAACCAGTGCACCTTTTTGTTCTACCCTTTTTTGCTTTACTTTAAACAATAAAGGAATGAAAAAGGTATTATTCGTAATAGATCGATATGCGTTTATTTTTCTGTTGAATGATTCTCAAAGCGAAAGGTATCTTGTCGTGTTTGCCTGCTAGTTTTCTTTGATCTGTTTCTCTCTATCTCTTCGTTTTCTCTGATCTCTTAGTGACGATCCTTCTCTCTCTCTCTCTCTCTTGGTATATGGATTCAGGAGATTGGAGTGGTGAAACCAATGATAGAGATAGCTCCTAATACATGCTCCAGACCTGGGCTAGAGAGAAAGATGAGGCCACAAAAGGACCAAGCCTTGAACTGTCCAAGGTGTGATTCAACCAATACCAAGTTCTGTTACTACAACAACTACAGTCTCTCCCAACCAAGATACTTCTGCAAGACTTGCAGAAGGTACTGGACTGAGGGCGGTTCTCTCAGAAATGTTCCTGTTGGTGGAGGTTCGAGGAAGAACAAAAAAACTACTGCATCATCATCAACATCTATATCAGCTTCAACCCATAAACTTCCTGATCTAAACCCACCAAGCTTCTTACAGTTTTCTTCTCAAAATCCTGAGACTCATGAAGGCCAAGATCTTAATCTAGCTTTCTCAGCTGCCCAAGACAACCGTGGTGTATCTCAGTTCCTTGAATTCCCCACAATTGTAAGCCATGACTTTAATCACCCCAACCCCAACCCCAACTCTTCTTCTACTTCAATACCTCTTTCAGCCCTAGAGTTGCTTAGGACTGGAATTGCTTCTAGGGGTTGAATTCATTCGTCCCACCATCGATGCCTGATAGAAACATGCTACCAACATTAGGGTTTCACTTCCATGAGTTTAAGCCACCTTTTGGTTCTTCCATTGATGGGCTTGGAAATAGATATGGAGGTCTTCATGGGGTTCAAGAAAATGACACAAGACGGATGTTTCCTCTAGGAGCATTGAAACAACTTTCAAGCACAGGTGAGGCTGATCACAAAAATGGACAAGGAAATTCAAGTGGATATTGGATGGAATATTAGGTGAAGGATCATGGTAAGCAGTTGCTTTTTTCTTCTTTTTCTCTTTTTCCACTTGATTGGTTACTTGTTTGGAGTTGTTGAGATTTGAGAACTAACATGAATATACGTGTGTGGTTTCTTTCTACTACACTTTCTCATTTTTAATTCTGAAAATTTTGAAGCTGGATTCAAGTAGCCTTTTTAGGGTTTGGCTGTCACATTTGAGAAATAAAGAGAGAAAATGTAGCGATCACTAAATTAATTTGCATCGTAAGGATATATTGTCATGCATCATGGATGCCCTTAATACTCATGCAGATATGAAGGACTTTTATGTAAACCAGCTCTAGATTTTCCAAGCAACTATAAGACTGTTCTTGAATCCTAAATTCTCGCTATTACTCTACTTCGAAACTATGGAAACTTTAGTATTAACAATTTTCAAGAGCTGGCTCACTCATCCAATTGATATTGCTGCTACTAATAGTATTGCAAACTTAATTTTAATCCTTCAGCTTCAGCTCTCACTCAAAAGTAGAGATGCCAGGTATGGCCTTGATGAATAGAAACTAAAAATCTTGACGCTATGCGAACACACAAAGTGAGCAAGAGCCACATATAGGAGAAGAAATAGAAACTATACATGTCTCTGTCTCATGCTCTCCATCTTTGCCTAATTGCACCACTAATGGGTATGGATGCATGCACTACACCTTTTAAGTGCACATGTTTTTTGCTTTTGGAGTCTCAACTTTGATCCAATAATAAAAAATAAGTCACTAACCAATTGTACTTTAAAAATCAGTTTACATGCCTCTGCCTCTGCCTCTGCCTCCACTAAAACCTCATTGATCATTTTCCATATCCACTCAATCTAGACTCTAGGGGACCCTTTCATTGCCCCATTGCTAGGTCTAATCATAACTTGCATGTTATACACCTCTCAATATTCAAACTCAAAGAAAAGTCTGAAAAACTATTTAAGCACTTTCTGGGGTCCCACTAAACATTCTCTTGGCAAGCGTGCTGAGAAGTGATATCTTCCACTGAGTCAGTCCACCCAAATGTAACTTTTAAACTTCATTTGATTCCTCAAAAGACCGATAGCCACTTAAAAGATAAAGAGGAGGGTTAATGTTATTTTTATTAAATTTTTATCTCAAATGATGATATTATTTTTTATCATCATATAAGTAAGTCTCGTTAATATTCATTGATAAAGATTATGTTATATGATTTGAAATAAAAGATTTGATAAGTATAACATTTTTCAAAGGAAATAGAAGAAATTTTGGTTGGTGTCTTTGACGGCTAAATTTCAGTCGGTGAATTTCTAGGGGCGGATTTTATACTTTGTCGATGAAAATCTTTTGTGGTTGTGAATTTGATTAACAACGGAGGGTTGTTTTTCTTTGAATTATATGATTGAAGACGCTGAACTCGATAGAAATTTTTGTAAAAATTTAACAAACCATCCTTGGGGCTTATATCACTAATAAAATATCAAACATTGTCAATAAATGTCAACCACAAATTACTTTGGTAATAAATTTTTATTGAATATGCACGCCACATATTTTTTTATGTTCTCTGAAGAAAAAAAAATCACTTGAAAGTAAGTTTATCAATCATGTCAGGACTTAATTGGTTCGTTTCAAAAGACACTTCACTTATATTCAATTCATTTATTAATTTGTACCTGACAAATCATGTCAAATTGAGTTCATACTGTATATAAACCGTGTATAATTAATATATAAACTAACACATAAACTAGTTCTTCTAATTGATTTTATCCATAATTGATTGATTTATTAATTATCTTGTTGAGTTTACTCGTTTACTCAACCGGGATAACTTAAAAAAGACTTAAATTCTCTAATTTTATGTTACATTTATATCGTGTTAACAGGTCATGTCATATTTTATCATCCCTACTTGGAAGTCTAATTTCCGCTTCCGCTTGAACAATTACTTAATATCCGACCAAGAACAAGAACCACACTCTAAGCCTAGTTTCAACGAACAGGGATAGCTTGTAAACAATTAGCACAGCCCTATTTTCAAAAATTGAATAGAAATACAATTTCATTATTCACGGCAGCCTTATGAATCCCACACACCAGCAATACCCATACCAAGTGTTCCTTTCTCCACGAATCCTGCAGAACCTGAGATTTATGAAACATAAATGATAATAGAGAGCGACAAGTAGCAAAAACTGTCATATCCAATATCACTGTACTCTCAAAAAGCAGAGTCATTTTCTGTATCTCGTGTTCATTCTTGAAAACATACGATACTTACAGCTATAATACCACAGTCAAAATTATGGGCTAATAATATAACAGCAGTGTGATCTCACAGATGCACGAAAATTATACTGTACAAGGTAACACCTTTATTGCTTAAATAACTAGAGGGCGAGGGCGAGGGCTTGGGCTTGTAAAAGCATCAAGGCATCAGCTGTAAGCTGTGACATCTATACAGAAATTTAACATTTTAGCAGAACTTGGGAGATCAAAGGTTTTTAACACCCCCTGAATTCAAATGCGGGAGGTGTAACTCACTGATCACCATTAATTCCAAATATTCGGACCTTATGCATGTTGGGAAATTTGGCAATAACTAGCACAATCACTGCGAGAGTATTGAAGAGGAGCATTGGATGTTCATAGTCAGTTGTATGTGAAGCAATCAAATACCTGCCAACAGAAACAGCCAGGAAATTGGTCATTAATCAGTCACAACTTCAACATAATCAGAGTTCAGAATATCCAGACTGGCAACATTTGCAACCTAAACCATGAGTAAGCAAGCTTCAACTTTAGTATTTTAGTTACTCAAAATGAAAATCAATTTGGCCGTCAAGCCAAATACCCAGGTGCTGCATTTCATTAAGTTAGCAAACACAACACTGCCTCCTTAATAAATTCCTATAATCTATTTTGAATAAACGTTGGCAAAATATTCCAGCCTCCCTCATCCCCTTTTTCCATAATACTCAAATACAAGTATGTATATCATGATAGCAATGAAAATGAGAAGATACAATAGACTGGTGCAGGTATGTGTGGCCTAGGGATTGAGAAGAGAGAGAGAGAAAGAAAGAAAAAGAAACAGATTACCAAATCTTCGCAAGTATTAAATCAAGAAAACAATTTGCCCCTGGGAATAATTGTACTACTTTGATCAAAATGATAGGAATTATATGATTATTTACAAAAATAAGGCTCATACCAAAATAAAAACTACTCTCCTACTAAACACTTCTAATCATCTAATAAATACTACATTACTTTGGCCCAAATTGGTGCAGTGGTAAAAAAAGAACACACAGAGATCACTGCTCCCTTGTGCACAGAACACATACACTCTGAATCCACTGATAATTATGATGGACAGGTGGCATGTTTTTTGTGGAGGGTATTTTTGAAATTTAAATGAGGCAGGGTATTTTGGACTTTTGGGAAATAAGGTGGCAAATTTGTAAAGAAGAGAGGGGAACACATGTTAATGGTCATTCGGGTATTCTAGCCCTTTGCCTATAAGGAGCAGAAGTGGCCATCCTAGAGCATTCGTATATTATCACCCTATTTGTACATACTCTATTTAATCTGGAACAAGAAAAAGAAAGGAAAGCACAATATTATGTTCATGTTCTGTAGCAGTTTGATACATGCAACATTGCTTAATGAATCACTTCACATTTCTCTTCATTTGGGGCCAGAAATAAGTCTCCTCTACCAAAACAACACTCTTATCTCTACTCGTGTGTCCTCCCAAACCACCACTGTGAGACTCCAAAATAATATGCTCACGCAAGCATTCGGAGAATGCCGTGAGACTTTAAATAAAAAACCCTCAAGGAATTGGAATTCCTCTGAGACTCCATGTGCATCTATACATTATGCCAAAATCTGCTAGAATTCTCAAACTAGGGCTTGCAGTGTAAGCGCTTATCTTTTCCAACCCTAATGATGGATATCTCAAGAAAATGAATTAATATTTGCATTCTTATCAATTATTCTTATGGGGCACAGATAAAACATGATACATACATGACAAATAAAATATCGCTATGTATTTTTATATGACCAAAAGTTTACAAATTTGGCCAAATACATATTTCACAATTCACAAATTTCAACCTCATACACATACATAAATTTGGCATAAATTATGTGTAAAATATAAGCTTACAACCCAATTTGGCAAAAAAAAAAAAAAGAAAGAAAGAATAGACCAATTCCACTTCATTTTCTTTCTTTCTCCCACAAAGAAATTCTTGTGGCCATGTGGATGTAAATCATGTGGCAACAGGTTATTTGGAGCAAGAAGACCATCATGCATTTAAATTGTAACCGAAGGTAAAGCAACAAATCAAGATCAGTGTCGGACCGGATCAACAATTTGGCAACATTTTTGCCCAGAATATCCAGTTTTCTCCCACAGAAATTCTTGTGGCCAAGTGGATGTAAATCATGTGCCAACAGATTATTTGGAGTGAGAAAACCATCATGCATTCAAATCATAACCAAAGGTAAAGTAACAAAATGAGACCAGTGTCGGACCGGGTCAACAATTTGGCAAAACATTTTCGCCCAGAATATTCAGTTTTCTCCCACAAAAGAAATTCTTGTGGCCAAGTGGAAGTAAATCATGTGGTAAAGTAAGAAAACGAGACTACCGTCGAACCGGGTCAACAATTTGACAGAACATTTTCTCCCAAGATATTCAGTTTCCTAAATCATGTCGACTTTCCTAAGTCCTATTGGAAAGTAATCTTGATTTTGGCCAAATATTGTTCTAAGAGTTCGCGAGTCGCCCAAGATTTATCCAATTTCCAATAGTTTCTTGTGTATTACGTTCTAACAAAATATCTAGTGAACTATTAATGTAACTAGTTTAAATATACGTTAAATACGGTAGTTGGGGGATGGTAAAAGCTTTTTTTGAGACCTATAAAATAGGTCCTTGTGTAACCATTTGGGGAGCTAAAAATTTTGAGAATCAAGAAAATCAATAATATTGTCTAGAGTGCTCTTATTTATTTATTTATTTTTTTTGGATTCAGAGTGTGTGTCCTTTGCACGAGGGAGGGAACGATGATTTCTTTGCATTCTTTGTTTACCGCTGCATCAATTAGTATCAGAGTCTTGACTAACCTAGTGTGATAGCCAACCAAAGAGGTGGTAACAATCTGACTTATGATGGTTATCATGTGAAACAAGAGCAACGTATCCAACAATTCCAATAGAGCCGCGGGCAATAGTTGTTCAGTTGGTGTTAGGTCCAAAGTAGGATGCAGATTGAGAGAGGGTACAACACAAAGACGGTTCATTTTCAACCTATTTGAGATCGTCTTCCAAGACATAATGTTTGTGGCGCACCTGCTTATGCAACACCTACCATTGGTACCTACAAAGGCAATAGCCTCAAGTTCAAGTTTGGGTCCTATCATCAATGAAGTCTTGAAGAATCCTTACGAAAGATTAGAGGATATAAGTATTACCGAAGCAGTAAAATTAGTTAAAGCTGAAGAAACCTACCGGGAGGAGGATAAAAGTGTGTATACCTAGGTGACAAAGGAATCTCCCATGTGATTTGACGTCTAACGTCTCTCAAATTTGAACCAGATGGTTTGTTAGCTGATCATTGATATTAGTAGCAACAAGAATATTGTGTCCTGAGAGGTGGATTAAGGAGGCCAACGAAACTAAGCTAAAAAAACAGTGCCATAGATGGATGAGGTTGTATGCAATGTTCTAGACATAGATGCTTGTCATATACTGTTTGGAAGACCTTGACAATATAATATGAATGTTTTTCCATAGAGGCAAAGACAATACATATACTTTTTCCAAAGAAGGTATTAAGATAAGGTTGTCATTACCCCTGTGGTAAGAGAGAATCGTCCCTTAGCTCCTCAAGCAAAGGGCAGATCTTTTCTTGTTGATCCTCCTATTGATGATAATGTGAAGAAGAGTTAAAAGTGTATGTCATAATAGTGAAGGGTGAGGAAGCAAATAAAGTTAAGTCCAGTGTTATTTAAGGCGTAAAGCGAACCGAAACGACCAAGGCTCCTAACGCCTAGGTGAGAAGCAAGAAGCGAAGCGACACGCTTTATCGAAACAAAGCGAACAGTTAAAAAAAATATATATTTTAGTTTAATTACTTCTAAACAATCTAAGTTCTAATTTTATATATACTGAATATTTAAATGCAAGTAAAACCATAAACATTTAAATTAAAACAAACACTAATAATATCTCAAATCTTAATAACAGTCATAACTTAAACATTTAAATTCAAACAAATACTAACAATTGTATACATTTTCATATTGACAGGGTAGGACAACAAAAGAAGCAGAATCAGGACAGCAGCAGAATCAGCAACAAAAAAAAAAAAAAAAGCAGAATGAGGATTAAAAAAAACAGAAGCAACACAGGACAGCAAAACCAAAGCAGCAACAGAATCAACAAAAAAAAATTGAAGCAGAATGAGCTAAAAAAAAAAAACAGAAGCACAATGATCATGACAGGAGCAGAATCAATTGTAAACAATTTTATATGTAATTATGTACTGAATAAAAAAAGCAGAACAGAGACACATTTCACATGTACTAAAATAATTAAACATGGTATAAGCATAGACCACTTTTTGGTACCATTTATAAATGTATAAGAAAAGGAAAAAGTATAACCAAGACATATCAGAGACACTTCTTTGTAGAAGACTCTATTATTTACCCCCATTCCTGATACTCCTGCTTCCTTTCTTTATCATAATTTTGTCATGCAGTCGCCTGACTCCCACATCCCACAAATATTCTAAATGAATTCAGCAACACAAAGAAAAAAAAGGAATGTGTTTTGTTCGAAACATTGTTTATTAGAAAAAAAAAAAATAAAACAACGATAGTCTAAAAAAAAAGTCATTAGTGATTAAAAAATAAAAGAGACTACTAACCTGTAATCAGAAAAAAAAAAAAAAAAAAAAAAAAAAAAGAAAGCAGAATCGCCTCTTATAATAAAGCGTTCGCTTTTTCGCTTCTTCGCTTTTTCTCGCTTCGCTCACGTTTGCTTTGCCTGGGGTCCTCCAGGCGAGATAAGCTCGCCTCGCCTCGCTTCTCGCCTAGGCGAGCTTTTCAAAACACTGGTTAAGTCCAAACCAATTCCTGACATGTAGAGGTTGTTGTTAGTCAATGTTTAGGAGATATGTTAGAGGAGTTGTTGAATGGTTTAACCGCTCTAAGGACATCTAGCATCATATTGACTTGGTGCCTAGGGCTAGTGCCAAACCTGCCCCATTATCAGATTGTCCCAAAGACAAGTTGATGTGAAATGGGCAAATTAAGATGAGTATACGCCCATGTCCTGTACTTGCTCTACTCACTCAGAAGAAAGTTGAGAGTTAAAGGATGTGCGTTCATAGTAGGGTGATTAATAAGATCATGGTGATGTACAAATTTCCCATACCTTCACTTATGACATGTTAGATATGTTGGAGGGCACCAAATGTGTACTCCAATGTTGATTTGAAGATTGGATATCATCAGATCCGTATTTGTCCAGGTCATTTGATTTATTCAATGCCCCAAGTATCATCATGAGGATATGAGTCAAGTGTTCATGCCTTTTATTGTGAAGTTTGTGGTTGTTTATTTTGATAATGTTTTGTTTTATAGCTACAATAAGATTGATCATTTGCAACACTTCAGAGCAGTTTCTTCACCTTTACTGGAGAATAGCTTATCCGTGAACTTTAAGAATTCTGCTTTATGCAGCTTCATGATCAATAGAATGGTGTTTTTGGGATATGTGGAGAGTGTTACAAGTATTTCAGCGGATGAGGAGTGGCTTACACCATGAACAATCAATGAAAGATTCGTAGCTTTCATGGATTGGCAACCTTCTACAAGAGGCTTGAAAAGAATTTCAGCACTTCAACACCTCTTACTGATTGTTTGAAGCAGGAAGTAAGAAATCAGTCTCGGCGCTACAACTCATGTTTTAGCACTACCTAGCTTTGAGAAGTTTTTTGCGGCGGACTATTATAATGCCTCTTTTATTGGCATTAGAGCAATTTTATCATAAAAAGGCAGACCCATGGTATTCAAGGTTCAAAGTATCGGCCGAGTCGGATATAACTCGGCTGAGTCGTATTCGTCTCGGCAGGCGTCGATCCGATAACGATACACGATACAAGACTATCACGAGTTTACCATGAATCGATTCTGACTCGAGCCAACTCGGTCCAACTCGGTCCAATTCAGACAAATTCGACCGATTCACTTTCGAATCGAACTAATATGCACAGAATCGTCTAAGCAACAAAGAAAATGTCAAAAAAGGCAAAAAAATATGAGAAATTGAACCCTAAATTAGATCTCTTTTACCATAATAAAAATAAAACAAGAAAGTTAGAACAAAATTGAACACAAACCTGAAAATTTGGGATAAATCTCCATAATCAGAGACCCAATATCATTGATTAACATCGCAGATCGGACTTTCCATCTTTTTCGAAGTTCATCGATCAACATCGCAGACCCTAGACTGCTCGACGATTGGACTACTCGATAGCAGAAGACCTAGCCTTCACGATGAGTCCCGAGTAACAGAGACCCATCGTCTCTGTGCTCTGTCGCTCTCTCGCTGTTCTCTGTGTTCGTCGAAGATGAGAGTTGAAAGTGAGGCTTTAGGTCACGTGAGGCTTTGGCTTTATCATACCCAATAATTTATTCCCCCCCCTTTTCTTTTTATTTTTTCGATTTTGGCCCAAATTTTTTAATTATATAATTTTTAGTATTTTTCATATAAACCAATTAGAACTTAATTCCTTAGGTTTGTTTTTGTATATGTATTGATGATTTAATAATTAAATGTACATAATGGAGAAACTACATATAATCATCATACATAAAATACATATACATATAATCGATCTAATTAGACACATAATAAATAATTAAATGAAGAATTTTTTTATAAATAGATTTTCATTTTTAAAGCTATTAAGTTAACCATACATATACATTTATATTTTTTTATAATTTTTAAAAATTACAAATTAAATTATATTAACCTTGAATATAGATGATAATAAATATTTTTCGGTAGCATCCTTATTATTCTTTTTTGCAATGATTAATATGTTAAATAATGTCTTTTAGGGATATGAAGCATTGATGATGCTGTTTACATTTATTACATTTTTTTCAAATTTTTTCAAATTTCTTTGAGCCTTCTATATAGTGTTTTGGGCATATCAGCTGATACCTCGCTTGGACGCCGCGACCGATATGTCTCAGTGGCCCCCGAGTCAAAGGGTCGATACCGGGACCTTGAACCATGATGGTATTCTTCATTGAGAAGCCTAGTGAGGCGAGACACCAATGAGTTTGAATAGGTACTGCTAAGCATTTTTATTTTTTTTGAAATGAAATGGGAACTTTATATTAATAAAAAATAAAAAATACATTAAAAAGTTGGATAAGGAATGCAAACAAGTAGAGAAAAAAAAACAACATAAAAGGAGAAAAAAACATAAAAGCCTATAAATCACATAAGCTCTCCAATCCGCTAAAATAGCAAAAAGCAAAATTCCTTTAAAATCGTTGGTAACCGATTCCAAAAAAGACGCTAAAAAATAAGAGCAATTTCATAATCCTTCCATCTACTCACTTTGATCTTCAAATATTCTTGTTGTTCCTTTCGTTCTAAATAACCCAAAATATAGCAAAACTAGCCCAATGCCAAAGTGTCAAGCCTTTAACAAACCTCCCAAAACCTCTCCAATCTCAAATAAACAAAGATACACAAAATTTAGAATCCCCCAACTCATGCCTGCCACACCAAACAACTTATTCCACAAGGACCTTTATGCATCACACACCACCATGGGGAAAAGAAGGTACGAGGCCTACTTTTTTGAAGCAATTCATTTGTGTTAACCTTACTATGTGTCACAGTTCATGCAGACACGCACTTTAATTGGCACCTTAGCGCTCCATATCATTGAAGCTAGGGCAGAAATAGGACAAGAAGAATTATCCACCAAAGAATCAAAGAAAGATTTACAAGAAAAGACACCCGAAGACCCACAAATCCATCGTCTTTTGTCACATGACTTTTGATTCAAATCCCTTGTGTCTCTATCTTCTAAATTCCTACAAAAATCAAAGTTCCAAGAGTATGGATGATTGGAAGACCAAAGCATAACAGTAATGAATGCACCATGAGAATTAGACATTTGATAGAGACGCGAAAACAAAGATGAAAAAGATGACTTCCCAACCCATGTATACACCCAAAACTGAATTCTCTTCCCCTTACCCATTTCTAATTTAAGATTTTGAGAAAACTTCATCGGTATATAAACTTCCACGAGCATAAATTTTTTTCCCTTTCAACCATATTAACAATGCCAAAGTGTCAAGCCTTAAACAAACCTCCCAAAACCAAAACCTTTCCAACCTACAATAAATAAAGATACAGATTATTCAGAAATCCCCCAACTAATGCCGGCCACACCAAACAACTTATTCCACAAGCACCTTTATGCATCACACCACAATGAGGAAAAGAAGGCACGAGACCTACTTTTTTGTAGCAATTTAGTTGAGTTAACCTTACTATGTGTCACAGTTCATGCAAACACGCACTTTAATTGGCACCTTAGCGCTCCATATCATTGAAGCTGGGGCAGAAATGGGACAAGCAAAATTATCCACCAAATAATCAAAGAAAGATTTACTATAAAAGACACCTGAAAACCCACAAACCCATCGTCTTTTGTCACATGACTCTTGATTCAAATCCCTAGCCTCTCCATCTTCTAAATTCTTACAAAAACCAAAGTTCCAAGAGTATGGATGATTGAAAGACCGAAGCATAGCAACAATGAATGCAGCATGACAATTAGACAATTGATAGAGATGTGGAAACAAAGATGAAATAGATGACTTCCCAACCCATGTATACACTCAAAACTGAATTCTCTTCCCATTGTCCACTTCTAATTTAAGATTTTGAGTAAACTTCATCGGGATATAAACTTCCACGAGCATAAAATTTTTTTCCCTTTCAACCATATAACATTACCTTCTAATTAATCAATTGATCCTTCATTTCCTCACCATATCCTTCCCACATGAAATCCCTCGTCATTTTTTCAATCTCCATAGCTATCTTCCCATTAATTTTAAATAAAGATAAAAAAATATAAGTGAAAATACTAGATAGAAGACATTTTATTATATCATCAATGAACTACAAACATAGTTATCAAATCAAAATTCGTATCGAGAATCAAAATCTTATCGGTACAAAATTCAAACAAAGATAAAAAATAACTTGTACATATTAAAATGGGCAAGATATTGAATATTGAAGAACATAATATGTCTTGAACCACCGGTTCCCTTTTCTTCACCAATTGATTTAATGTTTGTTGTCTAACTTTTCCCTTGCCTTTAGTCACCAAAACATCCATGGTCCCCCTTTTAACATCCTCTACAAAGCATTCATTGAGATCCTCATTCTTTTCTTTCATATCATCCAAAATATGGATGAATTTCAGTCTAACATCATCTGGACATGATACATCAATATGAGACCTTGATTGTTTCATCCTACTCGTACCACCCCATTTTTCAAGGCTACAAATAATTGCACTTCAAGTGCATTCTATTATTTCCCACATGAGAATAATGCTCCCATGTCGGATTGTCATTTCTTTTTTGCTTTGTTTTCATTTTCTTATTAACCATTTTCAAATTCAACAACTGATCAAATTTAAAGATAAGTATTGCAAAAATTAGTTTATGAAAAAAAAAAAAACGGAGCATATTTTGAAAAAAATTAACCCAGAGAGCATATGAAACTTTCAAACACATGATCTAAGGCATATAGAGATATGCAAGCTAAGAATTTGCAACTCAAACTAAAATAGTAAAGACTCATTCAGGTTCGAACAAGTAAACTGAGAAAATCATTTCACACATTCGATTAAATTTTTTTTTTAATGAAAAACAAAAAATAGGTCATATTTTAAAGAAGTAGGGTTTGGTAGTAGTTGTTGGAAGAAGAAGAATGGAGGAAGGGGCATACCTAGACATATGGGAGCAACAAACAAGAGAGAGTTTTAAATTAGCCTGTAACCCTCAAAACGAAGTCGTTTATGGTTAAGAAAAAATTAAACAGAATCTTTCTACCCAACGAATCAAATCGTATGATCCCAAAGATTCGAGTAAGATTCTATGCCAAAAACGATCTATAGTAAGATACAAATCAAATGGTGACTAAAGCGAATTGTGTATCGTACGATTTTGATAACAATGATAGCAAGTGAGAAACAAAAATCCTATCAGTCTCCACAATAAATTCTTCCACAATATCACAACTGCACACCTCACTAACCTGCTAAGTACATCGGCAACTAAAGTAATGAGAAAAAGGAGATAACAAATCCCCTTTGTCTCAATCCTCTAGAACCCTTAAATCAACCCCTGGACTTAACATTAACATCCCCTACTTCAACTTCTCCATCGACCACCATAGCCTTTCTCCTCTAAGACATAGTCAAAGAAATCTCAAGTTCTCAATTCACATAATCATAGACGCCTTCTCAAAATCAATTTTAAAGAGAAACCACTCATTTGTCATGAGAGCCACATCAAAAAATTTGTCCATCTTTCACAAAAATTCCTTGACAATCATAAATAGTATCACTAAGAGACTCCCTTAATCTCAAAGATAATATTTTTGCAATGATTTTATATAGACTAGAAACTATGCTTATTGGCCCAAAAATCATGGTTATCAAAATTCCAATTTGGATCCTAGGATCTTACAATCTAATATAAGCAAATTGATCCGAGTCTTATGTAGGATCCCAAATTCATAGGATCTTAATGAATAGCGATCTGGATCTTATAGGATCTTAGGATTCCGATCTAAACTGCGACTTTACCAATTCAAATTGTTGAGCTTGTTTGGTAGGCTTATTTAGTTACTAAGCAATCCAATCCATACTTTTTGATTTTTATAGTTAAGTACTCAATACTTATATACTTATGGGTTTATTGGGCAAATTTCAAAGGATGAAAAAAGCTACGGAAAGTTTATTTCCTAAAATTATCTCTTTTTTTGTTCGTTTCTCTTGCTGAAAAGTTGAAAGTAATGATTTGATTTAAGTTTCTCTTATGGTGAGTGATCATAGCTAGAGGTTTTTTATTTTTTTTATTTATGCTTTTTTTGTTTGAATGTGAATAGTCAAAAGTAATTATCCAATAGTCTTTCAACTTTCTAATCTCTACTCTTTATCCTTTCTGCGATAGTAAAGATAAAAATATTTGAATTCTTTTATTCCTCTTTGCACAACCTCACAAGAATAACGGTCCGTCTTTGATATTAAACCTTCTTTAATACTCAAATTGTAGTTTATCAAATTTCAATCATACCTTAAGTTTGATCTTTATTATAGTATTCCTATTTGCATAGATACTAGGCTTGTTCAAGTCTTGTTTTTGAGGATTTTGTATTGCTACATATAATTTTCGTCTCATTTTCTCAATTGATCAGATCTTACGGTTCTTGATCCGATACTATAACCTCTCCCATTGATACAAGATAGGATCCCGATTTTAAAAACTTTGCTAAAAATCCTTTATCTTCAAGGACTTGTCTTGTTTGGGATCAAACAAATAAACTTTGCATTAGTACATGTCTTTTGAAAAAACTCACTAAAAAACTTTGTTAGATCCATTTTGACAATATCTCAACAATCTTGATAAACAAAGTGAATCAACCCCATCGAGACTTGAGGCTTTATCTCTACACCACATTGAAAAATAGCATTTCTCATTTCTCCTTCCTTATAAGCTTTACTACCCCCAATCGTAGGCATGCTCGGTGGTTATAGAGATATGAAAATCCACTTTCATCCTTAAGCATAAGTTAGGCGAGTTGAACAAGGCTGTAGATGCACTATGTCAACATAGTGTATTTCATCACTATTCGCAATAAGGTCACTAAATTTGACTCCTTATAGCATTTCTCATTTCTCCTTCCTTATAAGCTTTACTACCCCCAATCGTAGGCATGCTCGGTGGTTATACAGATATGAAAATCCACTTTCATCCTTAAGCACAAGTTAGGCGAGTTGAACAAGGCTGTAGATGCACTATGTCAACATAGTGTATTTCATCACTATTCGCAATAAGGTCACTAAATTTTACTCATTGATTCAGTCTCAAGGGAAGTAGATTCATCAGGGTTTCTTAATTTAAAGTCTTGCGACTTTGCATTCCCTGCAGACCCCTGAATGAAGAAGTTGCATTCCCTAAGGATCCAAGGTTCTCATATAGTGGTGGTCTAGGAGGACATAAGGGCAGAAATAAAGAATGTTGTTTTGACAGAGGAACATTATTTCTAGCCACAGTTGAAGAGAGATGTGTAGCTGTTTGTTAAGCAATGTTACATGTGTCACACTACTAAAGCACATGCATAGAATACCAGACACAACACCCCCTTACCCATTCCAGAGGAGGATCTGTCTATAGACTTTATGTTGGGTCTTCCGTGGACTCAACGAGGCATGGATGGTGTGGTTAACAAGTTTTCCAAAATGACACTTTATTCCATGCAAGAAAAAAACTGCTCACTTGTTCTTTCGAGAGATCATTTGCTTACATGGCATTCCTTAAACCATCACTTTCAATCATGACATCAAATTTCTTCGCCACTTTTGCAACACCTTGTGGAGGAGATTAGATACTTATTGCAGTATAGTATGGTAGCCATACACAGACTGACGGACAAATGGAGGTGGTGAACCAAACAATGAGGAACATTCTGTTTTGCGAGAGCCTTCAAATAATGTGCCCAACAGATCCACTGGTAAATCCCCATTTCAAATTGTCTACATTCAGGCACCTTGATATAGATCCACTACGTAAGCTCCCGAGAATGAACGTTGGAAGTTGAAAGACATGCATGCAGAGGTGAAATAACAACTGGAGGCATCAACAACAAAATATTAAGTACAGAAGATAGAAGCTTTTCAATGTTGGAAATATAGTTATGGTTCGTCTGCGAAAGGAAAGACTACTGGTTGGCACCTATAACAAGCTTAACCATAAGAAGATCGATTAATCCCAGATTTTGAAGAAGATTGGTGTCTATCTCCCCCACAGAAATGGGTATCTTTGGCACCTTCAATGTCCAAAACTGGCTCGAGTTGCATTCAAATTTCATCAAGCTACCACATGTTTACTTGAGGACCAGAAGACCGTCGCACATTCAAATCACAACAGAAGGTGGCAAAGTAACAAAACAGACCAGTGTTCTAGATAAGGTTTTTAAAATTGGGATCCTATCTTGGATCGGTGGGTACAGGATTAGGATCGGGATTAGGATCATGTTCGGCTGAAAAATGAGACGAAAAAAGAAAATAACAATACAAAATTTTCAAAAAAAAGAATTAAATAAGTCTAGTAGTACATAAGCTAGATATGATTAAAATTTGAAACTACAATTTAAGCATTGAATAGAAATTAAAATCAAAGATGGGCTGTTGATCTTGTGGGATTGTACAAAGTGTAGTAGAAGACTTGAAGTATTTTAATATTACCTTTCAAAAAAAGAGATACAGATGAAAGACTAGAAAGAATATTATTATTCAATATCCAAACAAAAAAAGAGAAAAGAATAAAAATTTGAAGATTATCTAGTTATGATCACTCGCCGAGAGAGAAGATCAAATCTAATTGTTGCTTTCAACTTTCAACAAGAGAGACGAATGAATAAAGAGACATATTCATAAATGAAACAAATTTTCCATAACTTTTCTCATCCATTGAAATTCCCCAATAGATTCACAATTTTCTAAGGCATGTACATTTGGATCGAGTCCTTTCCTATTATAACGAAAATATAGATTGGATTGCTCAATAACTAAATGCGCCTAAAAAACCAAGTTAGCAACTTGGATCGGTAAAATCACAGTTCGTATCGAGATCCCACAATATAAGATCCGGATCGTGATCCATTAAGATCCTATGGATTTGAGATTCTATAAGAGACTCAGGTTGATTTGCTTATATCGTATTGTAGGATCGCCTCTGCTCATCAACTTCTCCATACTGATTTCCTATAGTATAAAAACCTCAATTGTTTTACATGCCCACTTTCAAGGACATAGAAGTTCGCTTACACCAGTGGTACTACTAGACATGAAAAACCAAAAGACTCAACTTTCCAAAATCTTATGCTTTATAATATGTGCCAAAAATTGACTCCGCTCCATCCATAATATATATTTGCAATCTTTCCTTTTGCGTGTCTTATCACAAGATTTCTTGAGTTCCATGACAAATGCTTACTCGACAGTACAAGAAATCTTGATATTTTCAATTTATGCATACATCTTTTTAGAGAGAATTTCTCCAATCTTTAAGAGGGAACGAACCGAAAGATAATGGATTTTGCTTGAAGTTCTCATTAAAGATGGAAAATAAGGGTTAGAAGACTAGCACATGAACCAGTTATGTGATTAATGGTGTCTTACCGAGATAAGATAACTTAGAGACAATGCAATTGTCCACGAAAATTTTAAAATTCAAGATTTGGGTAATGGTGGTTTAAAACAATGTTATTAAAACCAGATCACCACAGTGGGTCAGCTCAAAGCCCAGTGAACTAGTGCCTCAAGATTGTTTTAACACAAAACGGTCAAAAACCATTTGACTCGAGTTATTTTAATGAAACCTAGTGAGCCTAGAGATTCTTTTAAATCCAAGTGGGTAAGACATTCTGTATAACCTTGAGCCTCTCTCCTAAATGTTACAATCTTTGTTCAATCTTATGGCGTCCACATCATAAGGATAAAATCATCAATTACAGTAATGTAAGCATAAGATGGTACCGGTGAACCAAATGGCCACGGTGATGGAATCTAGGATTTGAATGGAGACTGACTACTTAGCTCACTCTAGTCTCGCAGGCAAGGGTGGACCTAGAAAATTCTTTAAGGTTGGGCACACTAGTATGTTTTAATTTTTTTTTAATAGACCGTAAAAATTCATAAATTTATATTTATTAAAATTATATTTAATACTTTTTAAACATAAAAGATTAAAAATTAATATACTCATAAACAAAAAAATAATAATTAAAATTTCTTATCGAGAATGCGACTAATTATTATCATTTACAATTGACCCTGGTATGTTTTTATTATTTGAAAGTGTTACAAATTAATTTTATTAATAATATTTCTTTTATATAAAATTATGGTAACAATCTTTCATTTATGATCCAATAGTTTACTATTAGGAAGCACGGATACGGATACAACGATACGGCAAAATTCCAAAATATAGGATACGGGTACGACGAGGATATGACTAATTAAAATAATTATATATATTTTTATATATATAACAACAACATTAATAATAACAAACAACCAAAACATAACATTACTTAAATTGAAATAGATCAAAGATTCAAGAAGATACACCCATAATCCACAAAAAAATCAGCAACACAGATGACCAAGACCAAAAAAAAATCCCCAAATTTTGAAAACCCTAAAACCCTAACCCAATCAAATTAACCTAATCAAATTTTTTGAAAGTCCACACTCCACACAGACCAGAAGACGAAGAGGTAAGAGCAGTAGCAGTTCTAGAAAGAAAAATTGAAGCAAGAAGAAGAACCTGCAAGATCGCAAATCGCAGTCGCTGGTTAGTCTCCCTTCCTCTTCCCTCTCCTTCTTCTCCTTCTCTGGTCCTTTCGAGCTCCTTCTCTTCTCTTTTCTCTCTCTTTCTCGAACACAATGAATGTCGATTGGAGACGTTCGGTTCACAAATCAAATTTTTGTTTTGCCCTTTTGTTTTTATTTTTCAAGCCAAAACGACGTAGCTTTGGGCCTTTTTTTTTTTTCGTTTCGACTCCCCTAAGTTTTTAAAATAACAAAAGTACCCCGTCGTATCCCCCACGTATCCTAACCGTATCCGACCAAAAAAAATTACGGCCACTGTTCAAGACACTTCTACAAGTGTCGGATACATATCCGACCATCGAACACGTGTCCGACACTGCCACGGCGACCCCCCAACGAGTATTCATGCTTCCTAGGTTTACTACATAACGACACACATTTTTATATAATAACAAAATAACCCTACAATTTAAAAAAAAATATTATAAAATAACATCAATATGTTCAAAATATGTCTAAAAGTTAACAATTATATTAGTTGTACCTAATTTCAGATTTAATTGATAAAGACCCAATGGTTTGTGACCATTGGATAGATAGTAAAGTTTATTAAATATTAAGACTCACTATTATACCAAATATCACAATGTATTAGATCCTAAAATTATGTTTCAATAATATTGTTCAAAAAAGTTATCAATCATTTAGGTAGGGGTCTATTTAAATCAATATCACCAAAATACAATATTAGAGTGGCCACAATTAAATATGTCTAAATTTTATTTAAAAAAATACATGCTTAATATAAAGCAAAAAAAAATTTAAGGGGGCATGTGCCCACCCTAGCCCAAGGGTGGCTCCGCTTCTGCTCGCAGGGCTGGGCCTGTGGTTACGAGTTGAAGCTGCCATAGCTTATGGCTAAGCAATGGGAGGGGCCCCGGATAATGAGTGCTGCACCCGCTTGGTGGATGGCACGAGCAGCAAACAAGTACTTGGTAGGCTGTTTCACGTACAATCTCTTTTCCTGTTACATTCGGAACACGATATATACTCAGGGTTCCAAACCTCCAATGAGTGACTATAAATGATTATTTCATCGAAGGTTTCCCAAGCAACTTGGTCAAGGTAAGGGTTTAAATTATATCATAAAGAAACGAAGCCAACTCTAGAAGCGTAATCAATGCTAGTAAATGACTAAGGGCCTGTTCGGCACACGACCCAAATGGACTTCCCAGATATGGGAGTGCTTCTACGCCTTTTGTGTATGTTTGGTGCAAAGAACTTACGACTTTTTCGTTAAAAATGTGCCCCCGAAATGGGCATCTAGAGAAGCAAGAAAAGGCAGCTTCTCAAAAAGGCCTGTTTCCACTTCTCGTGAGCTTGGCCTCTATCTTTTAAGTGATTGGGTGACATTCCAATGTTGTCCGTACTTTTTGTACTACGATCTCTATTTTAACCCTATAAAAAAAATTGATTAACAAAACAACAAAGAGAACTACATAAATATATACGCAAAGTACATTAATAGGAACTGGGTTTTACATTGGCAGAGTAGAATTCAACTGACATGCATGACAGCTTGATGAAGATTTTAGTAAATGAGTTTAGCTCTTCACCATAACTCCAATCAATATAAGCAACACAACATTAGAGAGAGAGAGAGAGAGAGAGAGAGAACACATATAATGAGGGAGTGTAATTCAATCCAAGTCGTACCCTCCTCTCTTTGTCTAGAGTACTCCACATCCAAGTAAACCCATTTATCAAATACATGAGCAACAGATCAAGCTTACACCACTCTGATATGTAAAATAATTTCTTGGTGTAAATGATCTTGACTAGATCAGTTAAGTATGTGTTGTTTTACACTGAGATATTATCGCCAAATATTTTTTCATATAGAAATGTACTTTTTAAGTTCAAATGAAATTCTAAATGCATGTTCACCAAACATATAATGTTTCGTAAACATCCATTTTATAAAGTCCACTTTGTAGAAGTCCATTCTTAAAATAAACTTTCATTTTTGAGGAGTTACGCCAAACAGAACCTTAATATCCTATGACATGACAACTTCAATGAAATTTGAGTCAAGTCAAAATAACAACAAAAAGACACCAAACATGCACAAATATAAACAAACTGACGAGTATATTGACTTGTAGACTGCCAAAAGAATTTATAGCAAATTAACTAATAAAATATCAAATCTATCTAATAAAACACATGCGAGTTTGAATTTTATCCCACACATATTCCGCCCCCCCTCAAAAAAAAAAAACCCATCACTTCTCACACACTTCACTGGTATCATTACCAGACATAGGCGACGAGACCGGCATGTCTTCTCCAAACCCAATACTTGCCTTCCCTTTTTTTTTTACCTCCCTCTTCACTCCTCTATCTCTCTCTCTCT